>CM076571.1:208615839-209034295 GCA_034641835.2 Pinus albicaulis
ACTTTTCGGTCGATTTGAGATCTGATTGTGTTTGCCATGGAGTGAAATATGCTTGTTTTTTCTCTCTTATTATCATTTCTCAAATTGCTTCTCATTAGTTTTCAGTTTGTTTAGTGCATCTAGCTCTCAAACATTGAAAAAAAAAAAAAAAATCTCTTTTGCTTTTGATTAGTTAGTGCAAATTAAAAATCTTTTTGGTGTTATTAGTGATTAGTGACTTTGAAAGGAAAGTTTTTAGTTTTCATTATCTGCATTAGAGATATCACTGACTGTCTTCTGATCATTTTGTTTGTGTGAAAAAGCTCTTAACTCTCCTGTAATTAAAACTTAACCAAAGCGAAATGATATCTTTGTAATATAGTTTGCATTTAGGAAGTTGCGAGACTACACATTCATTGGACGGCGAAAGCAATTGAAGATAAACTTTAAATTACTGGAATTTACACTAAAACCCAACATTGAAATCCGCAGAAACATTTAAATTTAAACTAGGGGCATTGTTCCGGCGTCAAACCCTAGTAACTTCTCGTTCTTACCTCTTAGCTTTAAACTGACACTAGTGCGGACTTGTGCTCCCCGTGCAATCGCGTATATAAAGGAGACCCATATAAAAGGAGACCCCGCTAGGTTTCAATCCTTTATCCATAGAGAGCCCAAGGTACCTTGCCCTATGCAGTGATACGAACACAACATTAGGGAGATTTCGGATCGTCTGGGAAAGTCCTTGGTTGATTTCTCTTTCATTATTGAAACCAAGGTGTATATTGCAGTTCACGGTTATTTGGTACACCCTTTTGCCTAGTATTCCTGAGTAGTCATTTGATCTTTTTTGACTCCCTAAATTTGAAAGGATCACCAAGTGCTTGTCCTTTCACGCTTGTGTCAAAACTGAAAGAGATAGAGTCACCTTTTATCCATTTCTCGACTCTTAAAACATGAAATGGTGAAGTTTCTATTTTTCAATGTGGTAAAAATTAATCACCCGCGATCACACACCCTGTTGGATTTTGCTTGTGGCCTTTTGATTGTGTGCCTTGACTCTTTTTCAGCATGTGTGTGTGTTTGATATTTTTCTCATGCCGTTACTGCCACAATGGCGGAACCCTCGGTTTCGTCTATTGGTAACCCTTATACGAACGATTCGTCGGAGGTTTCCCAATCCTCTGTTGAATCACAGCAGCCCACTGTTTCCAAGTTTCCTGACGGGGGACCGGTTCTGTCTGAGCAACCCTTTGGGGGACCAGTTGAGTTCAATTGGCCCTTTTCCGACCCTTGGTCTGAATTAAGAGTAGGGGCAGAGTTCCTCTCTCTTACATCGGGTTCGCCTTTTATAGCTGTTGTTTTTCCTCCTAGTCCTCGCCGTCTATTATGAGATCTAGCAGCAAGCGCCACCATGAGTGGATCCAGCGAGGAAATTCCTACATCTGGTGTTGATTATCAGTTGTTCCCTCGACATTTATTTCTGGAAGACAACCCTGAACTGTCTGCTATGTCTTCACCCATTCCCTCACTACCAGCCGGGTATAGATCTTTGGGTCAGATCATTTTTGCCGCTGCCTCTATGGGGATATCCTCCCCTTCTCTGAGGCCTATTGTTCCTTCATTAGGGATGTCTCCTTAGACTCCTCTTACCTCATCCCCTCAGGTCACTTCTGTACCTGTTCGACCCAGTGTCTGTGTGGCTGCATCGGCACCTGCCATTTCCACTCAGTCCGTGAGGGCTACATCCCTTCCCGAAGACCTTTATACAGCATCCGCTATACCGAAGAACATTTCTCCGGAGGAGTATCGATTATCCTTACAACAACTGAACCTTGAGGTTGGGCCATCCTCTCAAGATCCTAACCGTTCATACTTTTCGCATTATGCTCAAGATGGTACACCCGTGTACGCTTTTCCCAATCAGTACGATGAGCACGAGAACATGTTACGTTTACCCGCTCTGGATGCTTATCTCCATGCTCAAGGTTTACCATATAACCAAGCTGGACAAGCATATAACCCGCAAGGGCAACCTTTCCAAGCCAACCTTTGGGCCAGCAGCTATCCTTATGACACTTGAGAGCTGGCTTATAAAACCTGGGTTAGCAGGGCCGGCCGTGCAGTCCATATATGACGATGCCACCTTTCATCCTTAGCCAGGCCTCCATGGTGTCCCCTTTGGACGGCCCTGTGGTCACAGGGGGCCGTATCCCTCTCAACCTATTCCAGCGGCAGTATACATTGTTCCAACGTTGCATGTCGGTAGGGACCATCTATGGTCTGTCCAGGAAACAAACTTGATTTGACCACCACCGAGCTCCTTCCTCCACCAGACCGCTTCTGCTTAAGCCCATCGAGTGACAGGTATTCGCCTCCGAGAATAGCCCAGCCTCACTTTGGCACAGGGCTCTTCTGACCCGAGTCGCTGCTTGCCCACTTGTGCGTGTGACTTTGTATCCCGGTCAGCGCCAGCAAGCAGCTGCTCATTCCATTAACCCTGCCCAGCAGCCGATTCATTCGATGCCGCAGCCGAATCAACAGCTGCGCCCTAATTATCGGGCTCCGCAGGGTTCCACTTTTCAGCAGCCGACTCATCCTCGGGGTGGTTATTATCCTCATGGTTAATCTCAACCGAACTATAACCACCCCAGAGGCTCTCAATATTATCCTCCTCCACCCAGTTCTACCTATTCCCTAGAGTGACAAATCTAATCTTCCTTTACCAGAAGTAAAACATCAGCGGTACAGCCTACTAATTCTCAACCCCATAGCGATAAACTTCTTGTTCGATCGGTTATACAACCTATGCCCCCTAAATGAAGGTGAGGCACCTGAGAACCCATGGGGGCGTCGATGCTTCTCAGCAGTGATAGATCACAGTCGGCCCTCACCACAAACACAACGTCGTCGATCCACCATTAGTTCTAGCCACCTTGGAGTTGCGGACGTTTAGAAATTGACGGTAGTCAATTTTTGCATAGTCCTTAATGACCTCGATTCCTACGAATACAAGTGATTGCTAATTTTGAGGAAATGGCAGAGACCCCAAGCATGTGATTATGTTTTCATCTTGGTGATAGGTCAACTCTTGAGTTAGGTAGTTGATTAAATGCGCCTCTTCAAAGTGCCACTTTGTTGGGCTGCTTGCTAAGTGGTGCAGCCGAGTTATCTCGTGGCATCTTCCAATATTTCAATTCCTTAGCCATGGCTTTTCTGATGGACTTTCAGGTACCGGTTCGCTATGAAGCCGGGACACACCTCCTGACTTCTCTGAAGCAGGATAAAGCCACTCACATTTCTGTTCACATTCATGAGTGGCGGCGTCGTCGTAGGCTGATCAAGTTTCATATACGATCCTCTGTCATTAGTTTCACCACACTCCATTGAACAAAATACTTCAAAAGATATTGTTGATGAGGCGTGAATGATGGAGGGTGAAAGCCATAAATGCAATATCTAAATCTTGTATATTCTAGATCAAGCACACTTTATGACCTCTTTTTGATGCTCCATGTGAGAACCTCTAGCTCCACCTACCCCTGCAGTGGATGGTGTCATTGGTTCCGTGTCTCAGAATTCGAAGAAATTTTCGAATGGGAAGCAGAAGTCTAATTCTTCCAACAATGCTCCTGCTCATCCCCCCCTTCAGATTCTAGCAAAACTGCGGAGGTTAACGCCGTTCAGGTCAATCCTATGGAAAAATCCTCCAAGGGGAAAAAGAAGGGCAAAGGTAAATCTAAATCCGACGCCCCAAAGCCAGAATCCAAATCTCGCACTGAGGACGGTTCTCAACGTAAACTGAAGTATCCCTGCCTTATCTGTGAAGGAGATCATTATACCAAAGATTTTTCTCGACGATCTGAAGTTACTCAACTCCTGAAAGGCTCCAAGGGGACTACGGTAGTTCTCAAAGAATTGTTCCCGTCTCAGTAGACCCAGATGGTTGAGCAGCCCTCACCATCTGCACCATTTGGGTCCCAAGTTTTTATGATGAATGGCGTCGCGCCTGTCTCCGTCGCTACACGATCGAAGGATTATTATGGAACACGTCAGGCAGCTGGAAAGGAGGTGGTGGATGGTCCACCTCCCCCACCTATCTCTGGTCATTTAGAAATCGAGAAGCCTACTGTCGAACCTGTTGTGAAGCCACCTTCTAAAGGTGTTCTGCGGAGATCTTCCTACAATCCAAACGCCCATGCCGCTCAGCATTATAGTATTGTTGAGGATTTTGGCACAGGCGCCTTTTTCTATGTCCGCATTGGAAGTTCTTCAAAGTTGCCCATCACAATGGAATGCTTTGTTATCAGCAATCGGTGGAATTGATCCCGCCGATTCGAGTCTTCTCGCCTTCGATTTGGAAAAATTTACCCCCCGACTTCCACATCAAATCACTTTGGTTATTCAAGTTGGGATTAACAGTCTTAATATCCATAGGGCCATCGTGGATGAAGGTGTGTCCACTTGCGTCATGTCATCCGCTTGCTGGAAAGCCATTGGCTCTCCGGCTCTGTCATCATCACCCAATGCTCTAGAAGCATTCGATGGTCGGGAATCCAAACCCCTGGGTGTTCCTGAAATTTTAGCGATTAATTTACAGGGGAGGACAGTCAATGTGGAAGTAGAAGTGGTTGACACTAAGCTTAACTACAATATACTTCTTGGTCGTAGTTGGACTCACGCCATGCTATGCGTGCCGTCCACCCTCTTTCGATTTCTCAAGTTTCCTCATGAGGGAAAAATTGTCACTGTGGATCAGTTGTCTTTCTTCACCTCCTCTTCCAAGAACAACGTTCCATACATGGATCAGATCCCCAATCCCCCTGAGAGTGTAGGACCCGGTCTCTTCAAAGACCCCCTCCTCATGGGTATTTTTCCCACGCCACCACCCAACACCGTTCAAGTTAATATGATCTCTAGGTCTGACGACCCTTGGATCGTCCCTTCTCCTGAACAGGTGCCTTATCTTGGAGAATCAATGCCCTTAACGCCAGTAGAGATTAGCTACTGTGAAATTGTCACCGCATCAGATCCTCCTCCTCCTCAACATGCTCCTTTGAGCATGGCTCTGGACACCTATTTTCAATCCCCCTGGCTGGGCGAGGCCGATTCGCTGGATCCTCTAAAAGAGACTTTCCCTTCTGATGAAGCTATTGTTGAAACCATGTCTCTTGAGGAGCTACCTTGGAGCGATGGACATCATCGTTCCTCTTTCATGCCTGGCCTGGGGGCAATGTCGAATTGTCTAGAGCGTTTTGCATCCCAAGTTCCTACTCCGCCTTTTCAGATGCCTATATTGACTCATGAGGTCTTTTCGAAAGGAAACCTAGGTAACATTACTCAAACCATCCCGATCGACATCTCCGTAAAACCGGGGGTAGTCGAGAATATACACGTGGGAGTTACTTGTTCACCTGAAGAGATTCGGATTTATACCAATATTTTCTGAGAATTCAGAGATGTGTTCGCATGGTCCTATGAGGAAATGCCTAGGATTGATCCCAGTATCATAGTGCACGAGATTCCTACCTATCCTGGTGTGAAACTCGTGCGCCAACGCTTACGCCCAGTCCATCCTCGCAAAGCCGCTGCCATCAAAGCAGAAGTGGAGAAACTTCTGAACGCGGGCTTCATTTACCCAATTCCCCTCACAGAATGGGTCTCTAATATTGTCCCTGTGGATAAGAAGAAGGGTACTATGAGGGTCTGTGTTGATTACCACGATATTAATCACGCCTATACTAAGGATAATTACCCCACTCCCTTCATAGATCAAATTATCGACGAATGTGCTGGGAGTGAAATTTATTCCCTCATGGACGGCTTTTTCGGGTATAATCAGATAAACATTCTACCTGTTGATCAACATAAGACTGCATTCATCTATCTGTGGGGTACTTTTGCTTACAAAAAGCTCCCGTTCGGCTTGAAAAAAGCTGGAGCCACTTTCCAGCGTGCTATGTCCTACGCTTTCCACGACATACGCCATATCGTTCAACCTTATCTGGATGACCTGCCAGCTCATTTAGCTCGGTAGGAGGACCACCCTGAACACCTCTGCTAGATCTTCTTGCGCTGTAGATGCTATAATATTCGTCTTAACCCACATAAGTGCATCTTTTGCGTGGATTCTAGCCGTCTATTGGGGTTCATAGTCTCCAAAGACGAGATTCGCCTTGACCCCTTAAAGGTCGAGGCCATTTTTAACCTCCCATCATCCTCTTCGTTATATCAATTGCAGAGTCTGCACGGAAAAGCTAACTTCCTTCGACGCTTTATCTCGAACTACGCAGAGGTAGCCAAAGGATTCACGCATCTTTTAAAGCAGAATTTTCCCTTTCATTGGGATGAAATTGCTCAACAATCCTTTGACAAGCTCAAGATGTTACTTGTTAATGCTCCTTTGATTCGTCCTCCGAACTATCATCGTGACTTCAATTTATATTTGGCCACCGCATTTAGCACCATAGCTATGGTTCTAGTGCAGGATGACGATGATGGAAATGAACATGTTGTTTATTATCTATCACAGAACCCTCTCGACACGGAAACGCGTTATGCTCACGTCGAGAAACTGGCCTTAGCAGCAGTACACATTGTGCAGCACTTTCGCCATTACATCCTGCTGCGTTCAATACCCGTGATTTCGGATTGCAACCCCATGACATATATTCTATCTAGACAATTACTGGGGGGAAAATACTCCAAATGGATTGTCATCCTGTAGGAGTTTGACTTGGAGTTCACAACTGCTAAGTCAACCAAATCACTGGTTTTTGCCGATCTAATTTTCTCTCTCCCAACACACTCCGCCCCATCTCACTCTGAAGATCATATTAGAATGATCTGTTGTTCCTCATATTTCCATGATCCCCAGTATGGGGGGCGTTATCGTGTCTTGGACTATAAACATTTCGATGCAGGTTGGTGAATGAAAGCGTTGGTTCGCTCATTCTCAACCTCCCACTGATAGGGGGCCTTGCCCCCCGCCCCGTTGGAGTAGATTAAATTGCAGAAGTCGGTGCTTGACTTTGGGAAGAAGGCTGAAAAAGTCTTGAATAGCATCCACAGAGTGGCTTTATTAAGCGTCCACATGTCTGGGTATACTCTTTTGAGAAGATTAGGCGCGGGTGCCATACATTTCGATATTAAATATTTTTGTTTACGGTCGAAAATGTAACTTGGTGCCAGGCACCGACGCGAATCGCGCCACCTCTCCCTTTGCATCATGTTATTACCGTCAGCCCTTTTGAAAAATGGGGCGTGGATTTCATGACGTGTAACCCTCATTCGGCTGGGGGGCATGCATATATAATCGTCGTTGTCGACTACTTTACTAAGTGGGCCGAAGCGATGCCTACCCTTGCTGCCGACGGTAAGACGACTTCTTAGTTTATCTTCAACCATATCGTTGCACGTTTCGGGGTCCCTCGGGCCATTGTGACCGATCATGGTACTCACTTTTGAGATTATATGATGGCTGAGCTGACATCAAGATTGGGCTTACGACATGATAGCTCAACGCCATATTACCCCCAGGAAAATGGCCAGGTTGAGGCTGTGAACAAGGTTTTGGTCACTATGCTTCAGCGAACAGTTGGAATCCATAAATCCAATTGGCGCCTCCAATTTTTCTCAGCTCTATGGGCCTACCGGACATCAGCGAAGAGTGCGACCGGATTCACACCATTCCAATTGGTGTATGGTATAGAAGCAACTCTGTCGGTTGAATGCGAGATTCCTTCTTTAAAGCTAGCTGTGGAACTTTTGTCCGACACTTCTCCTGAGGAAGAGCATCTCTTGTATCTAGAACGGTTGGATGAAACCTGCCGCTTGGCTGCTTTAGTCATTGAAGCACAGAAAAAGCGGGTCAAAGCGCACTTTGATCAATCTGTCTCTCCACGTTCTTTTGTCAAAGGGGACCTTGTCCTCCTATACGACCAAGCGCACGATAAACTCGGGGCAGGGAAGCTCCAACTCATGTGGCATGGGCCCTATATAGTAAAGTAAATATTGAAAAATGGGGCTTATGAGCTCATAGATTACGAAGGAGTTCCGCTGGCGCAGCCCAGGAATGGGCTGTACCTTAAGAAATACTACGGTTGAAGTTATTTTTGGTGTGGTGTGTGTACATAGGTGTGTATATTCATTTTTGTGCATGTGTGGTGTGGTGTGCATGTAAACGTCTTTTTGTTGTTCGGGTTTTCCTGATTGTGCAGATGTCCATTACTCCGTTTGTTGGTTTCGCGGATGGTGCCTCCCGCAGTACCAGGAACCTATCTTCGGCAGCCTGGGTAATCTACGATCCTGCTGGTGAGTTGGTCAACTTGCAAGGTGTGTGTCTAGGACGTACTACAAACAATATCACGGAATATAGTGTTGTGTTAGAATTATTTACCGAGGTTGTAAACCTCGGTATCCGTGAATTACTTGTGCATCTAGACTCACAACTTGTAGTATCACAACTGAACGGACACTATTCAGTAAGAAACCCATCCATTTTATGTCTATATCTGCGTATTCGTTTACTGGAAATAAATTTTGATTATATTACATATCAACATATACCCAGGCATATGAATACATTGACTGATGCAGTAGCTAATTTGGTTCTAGATAGACATTTGCGCAATTTATAAACAAAAACATCATCATATGTAGGAAAAATCCGTCCAGAAATAGATATGTATATAGATATCGAAATGTTTACATAGTGTGCGTCACATAAAATAAAAAAATATACATGTTCGTCTTAATACATCCGGGGACGACATGTCTCTCAAAAAATATGCATGATAAAAGCCCTAGGAGTCTAATCCGCATGGTGCTCATGATAACAAGTGACTGCACGCACTAAGCGTCTCAGAATTCGATGGAGGCGACTGGGCACTCCCACCGTGTGTCTCTGGTACACCATCGGTACATCTGCCAGCCAGGCATAGTCTGGGATCCCTCGGGCAATACCCTCAATATTCTGGATCAACTCCCCCCCTTCTGCACCCTCTGCCTAAGGATCAGGTGCGGGAAGAGTCCTCCGCGCGATAGGAGACATACCGGCTAGTCTCTCTGGGCCCACGTCTACATACATGTAAACTGTGTTATAACGGACATGTATTACTAAAAAAAATCATAAAATACAAAAATCAAAAGAGAAGGATCGTACCCAACTCCTCGTCCCAATCATCTCCCTCTGGAAGTGGGAGATCTGGGTCTCCAGTGAAATCGGTTCCTACATATGGCCAGTCTTCCACTACAATCAACTGACGCTGCAACCACCCAAAAAACTTCGGCCTCCAGGACATCTATTGGCCTCCTCCTGCTCTGGGCATCAGTGCTGCCCAGCGAGCCATTCTTGGCTCTCGTGGAATCGACTCAGCTATTATGGCCCCTTGGCCCTGGAAGATTGGTAATCGTTCCAGAATGAACGATACTAGGATAGAACCGTAGCCAAACTGTTTCAGTTTGGCCTGCTTACACTTCGTGAGTTGTCTCTTGATATTTATTGTCACTGTTGTGGCCCAGTCGAATAATAGGGGACTCATACACTCTGAGGCCAGTAAGATTTGGGCCTTTGTTTCCTCGTGCGGTGCCTACGACCTCGCGGCCCGCGTGATGGTATGCAGCACTACCCTAAGTGCTAGATCAGGGATGGTATGGATATCTACCTTTCCACTCCCTGATCCCAGTCGTGCCCCTCGGCACACACGTGCCATCACTTGCTCCATCTTCTCACCAGAGGGTCTTCTCCCTGTCAATATGGGCACCGGACCTCTGCGCGATAGTCCGATTATAAAATATATGTCGGAAACCTCCAGTTCTAATACTTGGTCCCGCAACTTGAATACTTTTTCGTGTTTGTCCCATATGCTGATCAGGTACTATAAGAGCTTAGGCTGAGCTCGTAAGAAAGGTGTCAAGAAGAACTTTTTAAGCCCACATTTCTTGAGGGCATTCATGCAAGTTTCATTCTCCATGGCCTATTCATCCTCTTCCCCGTGCTCCCTCTCTTTCCACTCAATAACCATTTTTTCCTTTGAACTACATCAACACATTAAAAAATGTTTGTTAGATCTCTGGAACATTTCAAAATTTCACTTGGGTAAATCATATTCTAAAAATTTCAAACGGAAAATTATGTTGCGCCGCTGGCGCGACTGTTTTCCTAACAGTGGTGCTAGCTGGCGCGACCCATGTGTAAAGAAATGCCCATTGGCGCGGGTCCGTGCCTAATACCTGTGCCAATGGGGCGAGCCCTAAAAATTCAAAAAGCTTCGCCCAGAAGCCTAATACACAACAAAAACTTATGAAAAATGGATTGAAATGGAGTACAGAGAAGCGCCTCTTACCTGGAATAGACGGGAATCTGAATGGTAGCCCGGATCAGTCGCAATCACCGTCAGAAGTTTGCACACCAAATGGACCACTGCTGCTCTTCAATGAGGTAAAAAGTGAAAAGTAATTTTATTTTTACCATTTGACATATTTATAACTTTTTGAACTCAAAATAGGTTTTGAAAGTTATTTTTCTAAATATTTTAATATATTTTGTCAAAAATGGGTTTTAAACTTGCCTTTTTGTGCAACAACAGGTTTTTTACGCAACTTAAAACGGTGAAACGAGTTGTATTTTACACTTGTTCAGACTTGGTAAATACACGAAAAAGTCATTCTGGAGTCATCTTTCAGCTCTTTTCTGACTCTCTAAACATGAAAAGATTGCCGAGGCCCTTGTCGTTTTAATCTCGTTAAAGTGGACATGAACCGACATCTACCCAGTATACGTTTACCCCTTTTTCGGGCTGGGATAGATTATTTACGAAAAAGGAATACCCTAGTCTATTGCGACTAAGAGGTTTTCTCAGACATAGTTTTCTACCTTTTCGGATCTGAGGAACTATTTACGAAAAAGGACTGCTGGAGTTTACTTTTCAGCTGTCTTTTCAAACTCTCTAAATATGAAAAGACGCCGAGTTCTTCCTTTGTCAAACTTGTTAAACCCTGATGACATCGGATTCAGTCATAATGACGCTATTCAAGTCGTTCCTTCCTAGGGCTCGTTAAATGTACTAGGATGGACTTATATCAAAAGCATATGCTATCCCCTTCAAGCTTGTTATCAGAAATAATTGGGGTACTCGCCAGAAATGGTGGGGAAAAATGGAACCACAATCATTGTCGTGTCGGCGGTATGTCGCTCTTGAACATGGCACTTGTCTGCATTCGTGTTGGGTTGGGGACATCTCATCTCGTTTTTCACTTGCCTCCGTGGGTTTGGATAATCCCTTTTGACCACTCATCTACTCTTTGCCTCGTCACCATGACCTCTGATCCATTGATGTCAAATACTGCCAAATCCACTATTGTGTCGTTATATGTTCAAGAGAAGTTGGCCTCTGCAAGTGTCAACCTTCCTCTGATTCTCATATGATCTTGATTCACAAAAAAAATTATGTTCCTCTGTCTCATGTCGATGATGTGGGAAACACTATGGCCCACCTTCGATCAAGGTCACTTCCTGTCGACTTCAGCTCATTATCCAGGAAGCTGATCTAGAGACTCCCTTCAGGTACCTTGGAGCCTGCATGCCTGATGGCGGAGTTTTAGCCCTTGCGCATTGATGTAGAGTTTTCATCATTGGCCTCCAATCGAGTGATTCTATCAAATTATTCGATGCCAACTCATTGATTCTATGCAGCCAAAATTCCTTACCTATAGTACCTTGAGGGCCATTGTCATTATTGGTGGTTCTCTAAATACATTAATAACTTTCATCATTGGTAGTAATGAGCAGTGTTGCTGCATGTTCTCACATTAGAAACTCATTTGTTATGAACTTTGCTTTATGCAGGTTGAGATGGGCCTTAGAATATGTTGGTTTTATGCTGATGGAATCATTTGATTTTATTGGTTATTATTACATGACTCATGATTGGATGCATTGACCATGCGAGTCTGTTTATGATCCTCTCGTGGTTATTTAAATCCACATGCATGGATACAATTATTGTGTACTCTGTTATGGATGGCTACGCCCATACCACGCATATATATCATGTATCTGAGACATCAGTTGTACTTCGCTCCGTAGGTTTTCCGACGGCAGTGTTTTCAGTCGGACATGTTCTCGTAAAGCATTTCACCCCTCTCTCTCTCTCGGGCCTCATGCTTTAGGGGACATCTGTTACACAACAATTTGTCACCGTCCCTGCAATTCCCCATCCCGCACATTGGAGGGCTCATTCTGTGACCTGTGAGCAGAGACAAGACTTGAAAATACTTTCATAACATCCCTTTGAAGATGAGCTTTCATTGCCTTGAAGACATCTTCTTGCGAAAAACCCTAAAAATAGCCCTTTTTCCATTAGCGCGGTTCCACAGTTCAACCCTCGCGCCAAGGGGGCAAATCCTCCAAAGAGGGCGCGCCAATTGGCGCTCTGTCATAAAGCCGCACCCGTGCAAACCATATTAAGAGGTGTTTTTTAAAAATAAATGGCGGAATTTTCGTCCTAAAAAATTCCTGGACTGATATCTATCTTGAGTTGGGAGGTTTGGCTACGGATTTCCGTAGAGAGGAAGTGGTTTTCCACCTCTCATGGAAGCTTCCTTGATGATAGGCCCAATCCAATAATTATAGGGATCCCAACTCCCCTTCCTCCATCTATAAAAGCTTTCCCATTTCCTTTGCAAGCTAGTTCCCAAGAGCCTTCATATCCTTATGCTGCAAGAGCCTTCTTGATTCCCTTAAGGCCAAATCCAAGCAAGGAGACTATTGTCAAGTATCCGAAGAGAGAGGCTTGTCCCATTCCTGACAGGATTTATTGAGACATGCTTTGCTGACAACCCGCCAAAGGAGAATGTTGCATCGAAGCTATAGTTGTATTCTTCTTTTGATTCATTAATGATAAGCGACTATTGGTTATGGTTCCACTCTTGTTCTTGATTATGTTCATGAGTTATGTCTTCTTCGACTGATATATAGTTTTATATACTGAATTTTATGCTTGCGTTTGTTTTTTTTCTTGCGTGTGCAGGTGTCCGATCACGGAGATCGTGGGGATTGTGATCTGCCAGGGCAAAGGAACAGGAGCACCACCTCTTCTACAAACGACAGCGTTGGATTCCAGGTAAGCCTTCATCGCAAGTCAGTTTATTTGCAATTATGAACATACAGTGTAGTGTGTTTGATTGTTGCTAGACCTGATCTGGGCTAGTAGGGATCGCCTCTGTCCACAGAGGGGATTAACCTCTTGAACAGTAGCCCTATGAATTCTCTTTTGAATGCCACAGGTCTGACCTGATTTGGATTCTCCAAGACAAAGTTATGTCCAATCTCCCACAATGACCTAATTATGGACTCGTTCAGTAGAGAGAACTTGTATGACTTGCCACATGTCACTGTTTCGTCCTTCGCCTATGAAATTGATAGCCAATAAACTACAGTCCGTTTACTTGTGACCACTTTTTACGACACTCCAATCTGATGCTCAGAAAGAGAGTTATTGAAATTTTCCCACGATCACCTCTTTGAGATGAAATTCGGGAGCCTGAAAAAGCACCACCTTCCACAAATCATATCTCCAAAAATATTGAGAATAAATATCTAAAATTTTTTGACACGTTTCCTCAGGATTTAAACTTCGCACCCTAGAAATTTCAGATTCTGAACCTTCGTAGAAAAAAAATTAAAGCGAAAATTCCACGAGGACCTGTTTAGGAGCCTGAAAAAAGACCTAAGTTCCACAGATCATATCTTCGAAAATGTTGAGAACCAAGCTCTGAAATTTTTAGACAATATTCCTCAGGATTTCAGTTTCGCACCCTAAAAATTTCAGCTTCTGAAACTTTGTAGAAACAAAGTTATAGCGAAAATGCCACGATGACCTGTTTGGAGCAGCAAAACCCTAGAATCCAAAGCTCTGATACCAAATGTTGTGTAACCAGCTCCAAAAATAGAAGAAAAGAGATATCAACGCCTTATAAATAAGCCACTTCAAGGGGGAAACCTCCAATACATTACATAAATGAAAAATTCTTGGATGATACAATTTACAAAACCTCCTTTCTATATATGGGAGTCCATGTGGCCATAATGTAATCCTAGTGGGCCACAATGTAATCCTAGCTGACCTAACAATAATAATTTAAGGGCACAATAATAACAAAATGGGGGTTACAAGGGTATAATAATAACAATAAAGGGGTTACACTAATAACAATAAGGGACTATACTGGTAATATAGGGACCTAACATTAATATTTGGTTATAAGAGGTTATGTTTTACTAGATAGTTGTTTTAAGTATATAAGTGTAAACAAAGTTTAATGGTTTTTCATCTTCATTTCCTAAACATCTAAATTGGGAATCAAATCTATTATAATTTCGTAGTTGCTATTTGATATATGATGTGGATTTTTGTGCTTTTTTGTAACTTTATTCGTAGGAAATTTGAGGAGTAAAGTACAATAGATATGATACATATAAAGATGAAGTGTTAATCTTAGATGATGTTATACTATAGTGGTAATTAATAATAGATGCATAATGTTTTGATTAAGGTTTGCATGGATTTGTATAGAAAGGTAGAGATGTGAGATGATAAGAATATATATATAGTCTATTATGACTATTATCACTAATTATATTAAAATTGCATTAATGTGGTTCATAGTTTTTTAAAATTGGAAGTAAATTAAAAAGATAGAATATAATATTACATTAAGTCACTGTAAATTACCAAGTACAAGATAATGGAATGGAGGTGCAACAAATAAATTTAAGGTGCGCGCTAAGGTGGTTTACTGTAATGCGTGGGAAGTACGTTTCATGATATCTTCTCCTAGATTCAAATTCGTAATGAGACTTTGGCCCATTATGATGAGGCCAAAAAGATAGATTCCCTTTAGGTGCTCTAGGTAATCACAACCCTTATAAGTCATAATATTCCTAGTAAGTGTTGGATGACAAGTTGTTGGCACTAGCTTAAGGGATATAGTAGCAACAAACTAGATCTGAAAGTAGGCCTCACCCAAAAAATTTGAATGAGTTATCAATTCCTCTCAATTATAAAAATAAAAAATAAAAAATAATAATGAATTTAAGAGGTAGCATTTTACCACCTATTAGCTAAAAAATTGTAATCACGACAACCATAATTGTGTCAAATTTTGTTGTTAATTCAAGTATTAAGCATTCTTCTAGCACCCCATATGGAAAGATTCAATGTAGGAAATTTATTTATCTCAAGCATTGTGGTTCCATGCTTTAGGTAACTTTTCTTGACGATGTACACTCTAAGGGTCAAGTTTATATTATAAGAAAAATCATGACACTATTAAAATATTGAATTGTTCTTGAAAATTATATTAATAGGGGACATAGGTCTCTTCAAAAAAAAATTCACAACATAGTGAGAATATGGAGAGATTATGATGCACAAACTTAGAACTTTGAAAAGATTGAGTTTCCTTCCCATCTTGTCCTAAGGAGGATATCTCTAGGTTAAACATCTATAATTGGGAAAACTTCTTTAAAGCCTAGGAAATTGTTGGTCAATTTTTTTTCAATAGAAAATTTTCTTGAAAATATATAGACCATGCTAATATATTTTCTCCTTATGATACTTAGAGGCCCTTTTGGATCCCATTTTCCTTTTCCCCTTAGTTTTCCCCTTCATAATTATAGAATGTGAGAGTTCCTACTCAACATTTGCTCTCCTCAGAAAACAATGTGATAATGTTGATCGCAATTTCCTTTATAATCATGCCCCATAATTTCTCGAATGATCATTTTTAGCCATGAAATGCCTTAATCCAATTGGTTGAGAAGATATCCTATTATCCCTTTGGATAGAGCACATGTGTGTTAGAGAATCTTTTCCCACATTTTTTTGAAGATGCACATATTAGCTTAAAGTGTTTACTTCCCCATTGTAGACATTCCCTCGAGTGAAATCTTTAAAAAACATAAACCGAGTTCGCACATGTTGATTTTGATTAGGCATAATATATATGCATGTGACCCTTGATTAAAAAAGTGCATACATATGCTATCCTCTTTAATATATTATTGGAAATAGTCTTGAGTCATGTCACCCGTGAACAAAGCATTGATTATAAGTTTTCTTTTCATTAGGTTCAGTTATAGTATGAACTTAAGAATCCATACCTTGTTTTTCTAAGTTTTATGCTCCTCTCATTGGTTACTTGTTCAATCATATGGATAATATATTGAAGACTCCTATTCCACAGACTTATATCATTGTTCATTCTTGTTGGGTATGTGTTATATTCGTTACATGACTAGCTACATGTGTGGGCATGATGGGGGGATGAGAGGGGTGGTGGTAGCATCCCTTGTTTGGGGGGGCACAGGGGGGGTGATAGCCACCCCTGCATGGTGTTCAGGGTAGCACCCCAACTTTTTTTTTAGGGGCAGACCCACCCATGGTTTTGGACATGGTTTTACGCATGGTGGTTTTTTCTATGGTTTTATATATTTAGTCAAAGGAACTATGGTTATGTTCTAATACAGGGTTAATGGATTGGGGGCTTGTGGATTCTTAGGCATGTATATAATGTGTTGTAACATTGAAAGAAATATGATGAAAAGTAAATTCGGTTTTCCCGATTTTGGGTTCCAGGAGAAAAATATTTGTGTATATTATTTTCTCGCCATTGTAGAATTCATTTGCATGCATTATCTGTACATGGTTAAAACCTTTGATTCTTAAATATATGTTTCCCGAGTCATATTTATACCAAGATTTTATTTAAGGGAAGTTAACTCTGCATTAACCATTTTGAATTTGTATCTTGATTCATTATTTAATCATTCCTAGTTGTCAAATCAATTTCAATATATGTAGTATATTTTTTATGTACACATGTTAGTATGGAAGTTATCCATCGACTTCTCGCTGAAAAGTTTTCTTTTATCGAAAACAACAAATTTCTTTGAGAGTTGGAGCAAGAGTAGCACATTGGCCCTATTTTCATCATTGATTCATGAACTTCTTCTCAATAGTGATATTAATTATTGGTCATTAACTGACTGGTTTCCCTTATTGTAACATCCCCGGGTTAAAAGTCGTGTAATAAAGTTAATAAAGGCAAAACAAAACCAAGGTCATGAGACATGTATTCCAAGTTGAATGTTGGGAAAAAAATCCTAGTGGACATCAGTACTTGTTTATTATGGCCAAGGGAAATTGGTAAAGGAAATTGTAAAGGCTTTGAAAGGAAAAATTGTAATATTGACATTTTATTTATGAAAATAATGGAAAATAGGAGAAAAGGAAGGTGAAAGTTCACAAGCTGCATGTGAGGAGGAAAATGAAAGAAAATAGAGGAAAAAAGAAGAAATTAGAGGAATCAGTAATAAAAAGACTTCTGAGGATTAGTTCACAACTTTTGTTGGTTAGCCTTTTGTCACTTCAGTTTTGGAATTGGATTTAGAGGTGAGAAGAGCACCAAGAGGAGAAAGCAAACAAGCAAGGAAATGAAAGGAAGGAAAGAAAAGGGAGGACAAGGAAAGCAAAGGAAATCAAGGATCAAGTAAGGAAAGGTTGGATCAAGCGGATTCCTAGCTGGTTTTGACATTCGTGGTATGTGCATGTTGGTATTTAGTTCTTTTGTTTTCATTTGCATGGGTTTTGCTAGGTTTAAACAGTGGATATTAGCCTTGCCTTGTCATTTCCAGATAACCATGGTGTGATGGTATTCATTCTTGGTTAAGCTTTGGATTTCCAGAAGGTTTTGGATTGGGGTGAGGTGGTCTCAAGAAAATACCAAGGGTTGGGGGTGGATATGGTTTTCTCCGAGAATCCCTCAACAGGTGGGTGGAGACAAGAAAATTCCTCCAGGTATGGTGAAGAAATTATAAGGCATACAAGCTCAGTTGGTTTTGTGATCTCGAAACCGGTTTAGGTGAGATCATGGTATGGTGAGGGTGGATGTGGTTTAACATATGGATTCCCTTGGTTTTTTATGGATTGTTTTATCCCATGAGATCCCACATTCATGTTTGGAATACGTCACAGGGGTGATTGGATGAAAGAAAGATTTGGTTTAGCCCAATATATGGTCGGGTGGTACGTGGAAGTCCCAGACCTAGTTGGATTTTGCTTATGTTTAATACGAGCTAAGTTTCTCTTGTCATTAATGAGTAATTATACTTGTTATTATGTGGGTTAAATGGCTTTTCTATCATTCTTAATTATCTAGTTATATGTTGGTTATAAGCATGGTTTTATGTCATATCTTAGTCATGGCTCTCATCATGATTTTACTTGTAAATGAATTAATAATGAATGCATGACCTAATTAGTGTAATGAAAAATATTGTGAAAGGGCATTAGTCCTTGTTAAACCTTAGATAAGTTTCAGATTCCTATGTTCATATATGCATTCATGACCTCTAGGTTGCATGTTCATCACGTGTTTGACGAAATGTCAGTCTTGGTTGGGAAGAATCTAGTCAAGTCCTAGTTCAAGTTTTGGTTTGGAAACTTTGTTCCTATGTTGTTTGTCATTTCTGGAAGTCTCATTGAATTCCGGGAAAGGGTATGAGTTCTAGCCCTAAAAAAGTGGCTTAGAATTCGAGGTCGCAAGCATGGAACTTCCTAGAAAATTCCATAGTCGCTAGGAAGTAGGCTTATCAATGTTACCCAGGAAATCCATTCTACAGATAGAAGTGATCCCTCTATCCTAATGAGTGGGTCTAGTAACAAACGAGACAAAATCAAGCAAACTCTCCTAGCTTAAATCAGAATGACATGAGAGAGGAAGATGACCTACCTCACTCCTATGCAGTCGCTTGTCGATATTAACCCTAATCTCTTCACTTCCAAGCTTGCTCCTCGCTATTCCTTTACACATGAATACCTATAAGAGAGATCAAACAATGACAAACAAAGAGAGAATAGTGTATTGCATTCTAATGTAAACCATATGATAGATCAAGGAGTATCATACTAAGCAAGTGATCATTAACAAGCTTATGGAAAGTAAAACATGCTTTGTATTATTAATGAATTAAATAGGGAAGCATACAACCAGTGCCTTGATGTTGGAGGCCTCCTTCAGGATGGGTTCCCAAGTCTAAGCCAAATATTTCAAGCACTCCTCCTTGGAATTTTGACAATGTTTAGGTGCACTAGAGCACCAAAAAGGCAACCAGCAACGACCAACAATTTGGGGAAAGCATGGCATTCATTTATAGGGAAGCTAAAGAGGTTAAGGATCCATAAAATAGAGAGGAAGGTCCACATCTTAAGGGGAAAATCCTTAAAGGTAGGATCAAGGACGCAAAATGGGAGAAATCGACTCAATCTTTAGCCAACTGATACCAGACTTCCGTTCTTGAGACTTCTGGAGGAAGAAGCTTCTGCTCCATTTTTGGAGAACCTGCTTGAAGAGGACCAATGTGACTTTTCACTTTAATTCCCACACTACCAACGATGTTTACCAGTTACACACAGGGTGAAAAGCACGAGGCCATACAGGGGAGAACTGCGTTGTGGCTGCAATGTAGGGTTTTTTACAAGCTTTCTCCAGACTTGATGTAATGCACTAACTTTCCATTTCTTCAGGGATGTTTTGAGCATGTTATTCATGGTGAATATGTTTTCATAGCTTTTGTTACTTTGTGACATTTGTGGCATGAGTGACACAAAGGACGAAAATTTGGATAGGGAATAGGGAATGCGAAAAAATACTGTGTAATAGATGCCCCCTAAAGCATGAAAGCAGAATGAGAGGTGATGGTTGAAATGCTTTATCAGTCAAGGCAAGGACTTTGGAAAACCACCGTCAGGAGACCTGCGAATCAAACATGATATAATATGTGACATGTTATCACCCTAGTAATTTCTTAAGTTGTGGGATTGAAGTTTTTAGTCAAAGAAGACTAGGGGTAGCCACAAACCTACTTTGGAAATCTAGGATCTAGCCTTCCTAAATTTCAGAGAGGGCTCTCTCTTTTAGATTTAACTTTGTTTTGGATTAATATATTAGGCTAGCTATGATTGAACACTTGGTTTTGGTTTTGAAATGTTTGGTGGAAATAAGATCACTTAAAGACAAATTAAAGAGGGATCTACTAGGCCATTAGGCTATAGAGTCAAAGTCTAGCAAGCAAAACAAGAAGGCAATGCCAAAGGGATGCTAATGTATTCAGGGCAAGGTAGATAACCTTCAGAGATTTGGATAGATTGTTTTGATGAAATGGCTTGCTTCGGGATAAAGGGCAATGAAGGATCCTTTGATCCGGAAAAAGAGGAAGGAGGCAGGGGTCAAACGGGACTAGGAGCAATTAAGAATTCCTAAATCCGGAAATCAACAGAAAACATTTAAATGATTAATTAGTTAAGACACAGAGTTTTTACACTAGTCCTGAAGTAATACTCCTAATTAATCATTAAGATTGAACAACATATATGAAATTGTATGTAACTCAGAAGAGGAAACAATGACAGTAAGAAAGTACTTTACTCTTCAACTTATCGCATGAATCCTGAATTATGAAGTCCAATTTGCTATTTTCCAAACTGCTACTTTGAAATCAACACATGTGAGCCTCCAACGTACCAGTAAAATGTCTATAATATTCTTAGCAATTTTATTCCACACTAAACACTTCACAAATTGAAGTATTTATACAAATGTTTATTACAAATATCCTAGAGAGATCTAGGAATAAGTCTAGGAAATATAAAATATCTTTACACAATAAGAGGAACAGCTGCTTAACAAATTTAGCAAGTTGTCCTCTTATCTAGAAAATATAGAAGTAACTTATCTAACAAAAAATGTTTGTTGAATAGCTGTCCATGCTTGCTGGCACATTGAAAAATATCTTTTTGGAAGATGACTTAACTGATACTCTTTCCACTTATACTCTTTAACACTTAGCTTCATCCCTGATGTTCTTTCACACTGTTTATTTATCACTTTACTACTGTAAAAAGGGAAATTACAGCAGTCAAAATCAGCTGGCTATTACTTTTCTCTCTGATACACTTTGACTCTGTTCTTTCACCCTGATACTCTTTTAACTAATATTTTGACCTTTAACTGCTGTAAAAGAATTATTACTGTGGTAAAAATCAGTTAACTGTCACTTTATCACTCTGGTATACTTTTGATTGTTCCTTTTTACCTTTTTACTGCTGTAAAAGGAGACTTCTCAGCAGTAAAAAACCAAAATAAAAAAAAATTTGTTTTATTGTTTCCTTTTCAGATTGAATTTTTCACCTGCACTTTCTTTCACCATTTTGCTTCTTTGCTGCTACAAAAAATCTGTAAACACCTGCCACTGTTCAGTAATTGGTATCTTCATATTTTTCAGCTTCCTGTAGTTCTCATCAACATTTGTATACTTAGCAAAATTTGGTTTGAAGACAAACAGATGATTGATTTCATTTTGAAGGAAAAACAAGTCTTCAATATATTGGAGAATGACCTTTCCTGTGGGAGAGCCTTGTGGCAATGGCTTGTTGACCTGTTCTTTAGCATAATCCCTTATCTTCTTGTCATACTCTTTTTGGTTCATCAACTTCTCATTGAAGACATGAATATCTGGAATACTAACTTGTCTCAGCATGGTTTATTTTGCTAAAAACTTAGTGATTGAAACATTCATGGCATCACACTTTTCCTCCAAACTATTCATCATATTTATTTTTGTCAGAAATTTCTTTATTTGTAGAATGGTCTCAGTCCTATCCTGTATCTTCAATTCTTCTAACTCTGCTCTATTTTTACTATTCAAGAAAGTAATAAGCTTCAAAGCTTGTGCTGATTTGTCTGCCAATTATTCTTTTGTTTTATGGATTTCAACTTGAGCTACTAGAAGTAGGTCTCTCTGTTCATATATGATCTAGATTGATGGACACTGAAGATGTATAGCCTCAATTATATTGGTCCATAGGTAATTTCTTATGTAAGAAATTTATGTAGTGAAACTCAAGTCTTTTTGAAGGCTTTTGATTTGCTCTTCAAGTCTCTTGGCCCTTTGCTCATAATTGTTGGCATTGATTAATGCTATTTTGTTGGATATTTCCATATTCTGAATCATTTTCTTCAAATTGTTAATTTCATTGTTTTTCAGAGACATTTCCTCCATTGCTTTGACTATCTACCCTGCTTCATCTGTATGTTGTACCTGTGATGTTGAAGATTTTGTATTGGAGGTAGTAGCTGATTGCACTGACACTGCAGTTTCCAGTGGCACTTTTGGTGCTAAGTTTTCTCCCAGTGTAGAAGGAACAACAATAGTAATAATAGGTATGACTGTAGGAATGGTGGAAGTATCAATTTACTTCATAGTTTCTTTTTCTTTTATAAGTATATCCATTTGACTTTCCATATCTTTGATTTGGGCAGTTAGCTTTATGATCAACTGCATCATATCCTCTTTTTCTTTCTATTCTTGAAGTATCTCCTTACTCTGTGGGTGCTCACTTTGAGGAAGTTTTAACTGTTTCCTTAAAGCAGCAATATCATCATTTTTCTTCTTGATCAATACTTCAGCAACTTGTACATTTGATGGGTCAACTCCTATTTGTAAAATCAAATCTTCTAAGGCCTTGATCCTTAGATCTTTTGCATAGAGTGAGGCCTTGTCTAACTTCATCTGATCTTGAAAGTTGAAGACTATATTTTGTAAATTTACCGCACTCATGGTCTTTGTTACTATTGTTGAATAAAGCATTTCTGAATTGTGCCTGTGAAATTCAATCTGGTCAAGTTCATGAATACTTTCAGCATCTGTTCTGTCTTCTTATAATCAGCCACTGTTTTTGGAGTTGAAGTGGTGGGCTGTAAGAAAGACATCATCATCTTGTTGGTGGCATAATCATATGTTGAAAGTAACCTGTTCTGATTACCTGGCTTCTGTTTTAAGAATTGAGAGTAAATTTCACTTTTTATCTCTTCATTCTTTTGCTTGATCTATGTATATCTTTTTTTAATGTCCAAGTCTTTTTCATCTGCTATTTTAGAAGAAGAAGAAGCTTCCATATTAACCTGCTTTTCAATCATCTGGTTCTTTATCTGCTGCTTGTTCCTTTTCAATCTCTGTCAAAATATCATTAACTATTACTATGGCCTCATTGTTCACCTGCTAATCATTATTTGTTTCTTGGCCATTTGTATCATCAATTTCAATCACTTTATTCTTTTCATTAGTAGTGATTTTAGTTCTCTTATTGTAAATCAATTTGAATTTGTTTTCAGTAATAGTTTTTGTTGTGTAGCCTTTATCTTCTCTGCCTCTTTTATCTGAATTTTTTGGCTGTTTGGAGGCTATCATAACCTGTGTAGTATCTGCTTTTCCTATTGACTCTGTATTTTCAGTTGAATCTACCAATGTATTTTCTGCCCACTCTGTCTGATTAGCAAACTTTTCAATATTAGGCTTTGGCTCATGTATAAAAGGAGGTACTTTACACTTGAGTCTAATATTGTTGAGAAAACCTTGAGGGTCATAATTCCAATAGAAGCTTTCCTGGAATTTATATTCTGACAATCCTCTAGCTATCTCTTTTTCAGCATCCCTATTATTTACTATAAAAGGACCAATTTGATTTTTTAGTTTGAATTGAGTTTTCTTCATGGAGGCCAAGAAATTGATCGCATCAGCATTCAAAACCTGTCTCAAATAATCTAAAGCAAAGACTCTGATAGTCAAAAACTTAGGTAATTTGTATGGAAGCAGATTGGTTCCAAAGATTCTCAATTCAGTGTGTTTCTCATACAAGTACCAATCTCCCATTTTGCATTGCTTTGATAGTTGTAATATCCTTTTCATTTCTTCACTTACCCTAGGTTGTTCTGATTTATGTAGCAAATTCATAGCTGACCTAATGAGCAAATCTGTAAAATCTATGTCGCTGTATTCACTTCCTTCTTTTCTCGATAGTGATGTCCAAAAGACTACTGATAGAGGTTGGCCCTCTACATTCATTTTCTGTAATGCTATTGGAAAGTGATCAGCTTGTGAGAATAATAACAAGAGAAATAAATATGAAGAATATATGACTACCCCTTCAGTGGGTATCTTTGTCAATTGATGGTGTATGTTATCAGCTATGAACCTGGAAAAGTCAAAAATCATGGAAGGAGGTTGACCAGGCGATAAAGTAGACAAAAAACCAAGGATAGATTCATCAGTGAAATAGCCCAATATGAAGGATAACATCGAAATTACATGTCTTGAACCCTCAGGAAACTTGGAAGTGGAGTAGGGAGGATTTAGCTTTGGAATGTCCACATGAGCTGGCATAAAGTTTTGAAAAATCATAAATCTCTTAGGGAAATCCAATCCCAAATATAACTGAGTCAATGCTTCAATGGATAGGGGAACTGCCCTAGGGTCAAACTGTAGTTGCAACATTTCATTTATAGATTCTACAGTGATAGAAAAAAAAATCTCCCTATCAGCATTCACAATTGCTTTTTGGTCTGGAACATGGTACTTTTGGCACATTCTTACTAGGTCTTGACCAAGATGTGTTAATGGGACTACATAATTGGGTAAATTTGTATCCCAAACAGGCATGTCATCTTTATCTAGGAACTTCTCATAACACAAATTGTGAACTTCTAATAGGTTGAATTCTACTAGAGGGTCTGTAATTTTATAATCCAAATCAATTAAGGGATAATTTCTTCATTAGACACTGGTGGCTAAAGGGGATTAACAGACACAGTGGTTTTTGCAGTGAGTGCAGGGGTGGATTTTGGGGCTTTTGTTGCTTCATACTTAGGAGGTTTGGATCCTCCAAGTTTAACAGGCCTAGAGCCTCCAACTTCAGGTGTCATTTGTTTCTTTTTCATTTTGAAATAACTAAAGCAATATTACACAATTTGCAATAGTTAATTTTTCTTAAACAGAGGGAATCTAAGCAATTCTTGTGCAATTAGGAATCTGGGATCTGTTCAACAGGTTTAAGACATAAAACACAGGCTTTCTGAATGAATAGGGCTGCAAAAGAGATTTTTTTTTTGTAGACAATCTGTAGGTTTAAAGATTTTTTCAAGTCGTGGAAGTGATTTATAGGGGCTTAAAACTGAGGATTCGGCTTTAAAAAAGGCTTCTGAGACAATAGCAGTTTCTGGGGAAATTTTGCGAGAGTTTGCCCTGATTTTGAGCGTTTTAGGGCAAATTTATATGAATAATTTCTCTTAATTCAGATTTATTTTAGTCATAAGGACTTCAATTTTGGATTTGTAGGCTTGAATAATCGAAGAATACCTTAACTGCAGGTATTTCGACAGTTGGACGGGCTTTGAAATGCTTCCGTGGTTGAACTTGAGCTTATTTTGAGTTGCTGGAGACGAGAAGGTGTTAATGGTCTTCAAAGAGGGTTTTCAGCTGCGAAGTCGAAACTTTCATGCACAAAATCAACACACAGAGGTTTAAAATCAAGCTCGGGAAGCTTAAAAGGGCTTAGCGGAGCTTTTTTAACAGTCAGGATGCAAATACAATAATAAGATTCATTACAAAGGTTTTAATCTTTATACATAAATCTTTAAAAAATGTTATAAATGTTGGTCAAATCATCAGCGGGAGAGGTTTTAGATTTTTTTTTTTTGAATGCAAAAAACCGAAAGTTGTTTTCGCGTTGGATTTGGGTTGTAAGCAGTTTTTGGCAAAATGAACGCGACGCAATAAGAACATGACACGTCACAAGAGTGGTTTTCTGAAAACATCCAATTTCGTGCAGCTTTTGGTTTGGGATCATTGTTTGTTTTGCGGGCGTGAAGTGCATCGTCCACCGTTAGATTCGAGAGGTGGGAGCGAACGATCGAGATGTGTTGGGAAGATGTGGGGAAAAGGTAAGGTGGGACCGGGCGGCTTATGCTATGGTGCATTTGATTAATCAATGTAATAAACTTTATATAATATGATTTATAATCAAAGTTCTAGTACAAAGAGTTGATGTATTGTGCGGGTTTATGAAATGTTATATAGTTATAACAAAGGTTTTGTGTATAGACGGGGTCAACACATGATTTGGAAAGGGGTTAAGTGGTGGTGTATATATAAACAAAGTTTGTATATATGGTCAAAATGCGCGTGAGGCGGGTTATAAGGCTCTAACCATAGGTTAAGCTATGCATAGTGTGAAGTTATTGCATATATTTAGAAATAATGCTTGGGAAAGACCGATGCGAAATGTGTTATAAACCTTTTAGTTTATTCGAAATAAACCTTGGGTTAAAACGAGATAGGTGATATGGTAAAGCTATTCTTTTTTGAAAGTTTATTTATATTTTTATTATATAGTTTTAGACCACGGAGGGGTCGAATAACCATATGGAGCGGGTTTATTTACATAATGTTAGTTTTATGCCAAAGGGGATATAATTGGGGTTTTTTATTTAAACATGTGGATAATTTAACTTTGGCAAAAAAACTTATAATAATAGGTTTTCGAGGATAATTAGATAAAAGGGGTTATAATAATAGGATAAGGTTTGTTTATAGGGATTTAATAAATAAATTAGAAGTTAATATGACCAAGGATAATGAAAAACACCAAAATAAAATTATATGACTAAGTAAAGTGATAATGTAAAAGCAAAGCTTTATCATTTCTAATTTGACCACTAATATTTTTGGAGGGTTTTTTATGTTTTTATGAATAAAGGAGATTAATCAAAAGGGAATTTTGTTTTTTATTAAATAAAAGGTCTTTACTTATGAAAGTGTAATGGATGAATGTAGGGTAAATGATGACAATTAGGGATTAATATAGGAATTCAACACTTTTAACTTAACAGTCATTGAGCCTTGGGTCCAGTCCCAACAGAAGTTAGAGAAATGCTCTGAGCCTCTTTGACTGAAAGTTTAGAATTAAGAATAACTATAGGGGATGGGAAATTAATTATTTTTACCTGGTGATGAATATTTACAAGCTTCTTCCGACTTCTTTCTACCTACCCAACTTTAATCTAACATTTTTTCTTCCATTTTGCAGGTGCATTTGAGCTAGTAACCTTGAAAATTTTATTCTTTTGAAAGCATAAAAACTATCTAAATCTATCTTATATCATCAGAGGGCTTAGATTAAACTGATGAGCTCCTCTTTATTCTCTACCTATCTACTAATTAGTCAGGATTAAATAGTCTGACTAATCTTTATTCACTATCTACAACAATAAAATTGAAACATGACAGGTCAAGATTGAATAGTTCAACTCATCATGGATTATGGAATTTATTGACACTCTGCCATAATCATCAGTAACAAAGTAAAAAGTAGTGGCATTTGGACTTGCACACTTTCATGTTTTATTTCTTTTTTCTTTGGGGTATATTATTTTTTCTAGGTCCTTTGATTTCTCTTTTAGGACTTTACCCTCTTTTTGATTTTCTATTTATTTTTATTTTTTTTACAAAATATGGGAAAACAACTTGCAGAAAGCAAGGTATGTACATATTTTTACAAGACTATCATAAGTCAATTCCAAATTATGAATCCTATACTTATAGTACCCTAACAACGGCTTCACATGGGGATGGCATTTCCTGGTGAAATGTCAAGAACTCTAAGATCAGTAGCCTTCCATTTTGACCATGATGATCTTGTAACTTTCTTCTGATTTCTGCAACCACTCATACTTATGAAATTTTACTCTTCAAAGCTTAGGGCCTTCACTATGGGCTTCAACTTTGGAAATAAAACATCCAATCTAATCTACAAATTGCAATGATTATTTACAATGATGTAAAAGGAAATTACGATTAACTATTAGTTAACTCAGAATAATAGTAGTGTTTGAGCATTCTACCATTCATTGGTCCTTCTGGAATGTCTGTTCCATCCAAATTTTTGATGAAAAATGCATTGTTACCTCTGTATCCATAAATGACATAAGGCCCTTTCCATAGAAAGTCAAACTTTCCATGATTTCCTTTTTGTTCTTTCCTGGAATCCCACTTTAACACTTTATCTCCTATGGCAAAGTCATCTTCTTTACTTATTTTATCAAAAAATTTCTTGATTTTCTATTGAATGACTTGATATTTTTCATAGACTTCTTCCCTTTTCTGTTGCAGATGGATAGTTTATTTTATCCTTCTTTTTATATCATTTAGTTCTACTTGTGATTCTTGGATAATTTTCATAACTGGAACACCTAAAGATGATGGGAAAACTGCATCCATCCCATATACAATCTAGTAAGGGGATGTTCCAATTGACTTCTTGGTAGTAAGTCTATCTGCCCATAAGGCATAGACTAATTTTTTATTCCAAGTTTTCTTGTTTTCTTCAAGTAGTTTTTTGATGATACTCACAAGGCTTTTATTTGAAGATTCATCTAGGCCATTACCCTAAGGGTAATAAGCAGTAGAGTGGCCTAGGGTAATATGATACTTGTGACAAAAGGAAATTTTTTTCTTAGATTTAAATGTTGCTGCATTATTAGTAACTATTTTATGTGGGCATCCAAATCTAGATAAAAGGTTGTTTTCTATGAAAGAGATAATGACTGAATCAATGGATTGTCTGGTAGGAATGGCTTCAATCCACTTGGTGAAATAATCAGTGGCAGTCAATATCCATTTATGTTGGCCAGAGGATGGAGGGTGAATTTCTCTAGTTAATTCTAAACCCCATTGTTGAAAATGCATCTCAGTAGAAATAGGTTTCAGGGGTAAAGGTAACAACTTCCTTTTTCCTTCAAAAATCTGACATTTGTGACATGAAGTAACAATTTTTTTCACATCAGCAAATAAGGTAGGCCAGTAGAAACCAGCTCTAAGAATCTTATCTACTGTACTTTTCCAGTATAAGTGTCCTCCACAATCACCTGCATGAAATTCTCCAAGAATTTTGTCAGCTTCTGATTTTAGTAAACAATTCAGTAATATCCCACTTTGTTCTTTCCAATAAAGCACATTATCTAGAATACAATATCTCATTGCTTTCAATTTGATGAATCTAGATTTTGTTCTAGTTAATCCAAGAGGAGCTTGTAAATTTGTAAGTACAAAGATAATATATGAGTACCATGGTGATTCTAGAAAGGCTTCGCTGATCAATGGAGTCGCCATCTCTTACTGGTCATCAATATGGGCAATAAAATTTATATCCAAAGCATTACAATTGGATTCAGCCATCAGTCTGGCTAAACCTTGTCCTTCTATGAGCTTGGTTGGTTTAATCTCTATGTCATATTCAAGGATAGTGGCAATCCACTTTCCTCTTCTTCCATCTGGCCCATCCTGTGTTAAAATATCTTTGACTACAGAATTAGGGACATAGGCAATAATGTGGGAGTAAAGAATGTACACTCTGAAATCTTTTATGGCTTTAACAAAAGCTAAAGCTTGTTTTTCCATTATGCTATATCTCAAAGGTGCATCTCTAAAGGTTTTACTGAAAAATGCTATAGGTTGTTCAAAACCTTGGTCATTTTTCTGCAATAGAACTGTAGCTATGGTATGTTCTGAGGCAAATGAAAAGATTATAAAATCTTTCTTGAAGTCTGGACTGATTAGGACTGGAGTTTTTGTTAAAGCATGTTTAATGGATTCAAATGATTGTTTTGCTTCAACTATCCATTTTAAAACAAAGTCCTTTTTTAACATGTTATTCAGTTCTTTGATGATTTCTGCTAGATTAGAAATAAATCTTCTCAAAAAGTTAATTTTACCTAAAAATGCTTATAACTCTTTGATGTTCCTAGGTGGGTGAATTTTCAGTATGGCTTCTATCCTTGCTGGATCTATCCTAATACCTTCCTTTGAAATTATGTGTCCAAGTAATTTTCCTTCCTCTGGTCCAAAAAGAGTTTTCTTAGGATTTAATGATATACCAAATTTTCTACACTTAATGAAAACTTGTCTCAGATGATCCAAATGTTCATTATTTGTCTTAGAAAAAATGGTAATATCATCTAAATATATAACCGAGAATTCATGTATTTCCTTAGCAAAGGCTATGTCAATAGCCCTTTGAAAGGTAGCCCCAGCGTTCATCAAGCCAAAAGGCATTTTCACATACATGAAAGTGCCCCATGGAGTGGTAAAAGCAGTTTTAACTTGGTCTTCTTTTTGAACAAGTATCTGGTTATATCCTGAAAAACCATCTAATAAAGAAATCCTAGAAGAACCAACTACCCTTTGTAAAATATGGTCCATTTTGAGTAAAGGGTAATTATCCTTCAAAGACATTTTATTAAGATTCCTGAAATCTACACATAATCTGATTTCACCAGTTTTCTTTCTTGTAGGTACTAATTTTGAAACCCAATCAGAATATCTGATTGGTGCAATGATTTGGGCATCATACATGCGTTTAACTTCTTTTTCAATCAAAGGTAATAAGACAGGATTAATCCTCCTCAATTTTTGTTTAAATGGTTTTTGATCATCTTTTATAGGAATTTTATGTTGAATTATGTTTGTGTCATATGCTTTTAAATCTTCATAACTCCATGCAAAAACATCTTGGTATTCTTTTAAATTTCAATGTATTTTTCTTTTTCTTGAGGGGGTAAATATTTTGACAATTTTATCATTTTTGGTTTTGTTTCTGTCCCAAGTTACATTCTTCAATGCCAGACTTGACTAGTTCCATTTTAGGCTTTTTGGGCACATCATTGGAATCAAACAAGTCCTCCAAAGGAGTTAAACCCTTAGGTAAGAAATTATCTTTTAAATCTAACATCTCAATTTCATCTTCAATTATTTCCTCTATATCTACCTTCTCTAAGTTATCTATGTGAGTTTGAGTAAATACAGTGGGTTTGGTAAGTTTATGTACATCTATGTTATTTATTTCACAATTAACATCTGAATCTATGTTACATTCTAAATTTAAATTACCATCTATGTCTATCTTACAATTTTGAAATTCATCCTCATTATTCAAAAAATGGTAAATCTGTGCATCTTTAGAGAAAATCTTCCAGTATTTGACATTTTCTGGGACAATAGGTCTGTATTTAACTTCAACAGTATATCTATGTGTTGGTTGAAAAGGTAAATTACATGTGCTAGTAGAAGTTTCAAGGCAATGTGCTTACAAATTTTGATTTCTAGGAATAGTAGCAAACTTACATTCTAGTAAATCATCACATAAATCAATTGCTGCATCTCTATATCTAGCTAATCTAGGATTATGAACAGAATAATCTCCATTTACTTGCTTAATGATTAATTCTGAATCTCCCATAATTAAAATTCTCTTACCTCCTAAATTTCTGATGATTTGGAGGCATAAGATAAGTGCCTCATACTTTGTCATGTTGTTGGTGCATTTGAAGTTGAGTCTAAAGGCATGTCCTTCCGAATGACTGGTCTCAATGTTTGTGATCCACACTCCAGCTCCTGCTCCTGAATTGTTCACTGAGCCATCAAATTCTAAGTGCCAAAGGGCTTCATGAAAAATATTATCATTATTTGGTTTAGGCTTTATGTTAATTAATTCAGTTTGGATTTCATTATTATCAGAGTTACATAAAATGAAAGAATCAAGATCAGTTGGTGTTGAGTAAATTGGGTAATTTATTGATCTCTCAGCACTGCTAACCATGTATTTCATTAAATTTTCTCTATAAATTTTCTTAGGTTTTCCAAACACTGATATGGTGGCATAGCTCATGTCTAATTGTAGAGATCCCTACAACTTAGCTCCCCATGAGCGAGAAAGAAGCATACCATACTTTGGTGGGATATCAGCTACTACAATATCCATAACCATGCTTTTACCAGGATACTGAACCAAATTAACACATAAGTCTTTTATCAATCCTATGCACTTAACCTTGCTTGAATCAAAAAAGAATAAATATTTATAAGGCCTTGTTATTTCTAAATTCAGAGTTTCCATGATAGCTTTTGGCACTAAATTGTGGGAAGCTCCTGAATCTAACATTGCATTGTGTAAAATCTGATTGTGAATAGTAAGACTGATATAGAAGGGAGGAACTGATCCATCTGAATGCTTACCATTTACATCAGGGCCAAAAATTAATTCAAGCTGATCATCATTTAGATTAATGGCATCTTCACCATCATTCATATTCAAAGTTTCATTAATTGTTGGTCTATACAAGTCATTCTTTAAAACAGAATTGGTATCTTTAACTTTTCTATTTCAGTTTGAACATTAAATACTGGTTGAGACTTACTAATCTGAATTAGTTCATCTTTTGAGACAGTTATCTGAGTGGGTTTTTCATGAATTTCAGTAGATGTACTTTTATCTTGAGTTGTCCTTTTGTTCTCTGTCTGTGTTTCTTGACTTTTGCTGTCTTTATTTCTCTTTTCAGGGACATATTCAGGGGCATCAGAATTTTTTTGCAGATTTTGAACTTTCAGCAGAAGCTTTGGTGTTCAGTTTTGGGATTTGCTGATTTAGAATCAGCAGGATTCTTCTTAGGATCAGGAATTGTTGATTTTACTGAATTAGGGGCTTGGTAGTGTTGGCCTTTTGGGCATTATTGGAGGATTGGGCCACTTCTTCAATGATGTCAACAATTTTTGGACTTGGTAATTTTTTGGGACTGGGAGGATTGGAATTTTGCTTGTTTTCCCTTGGGAGAATTTGAAAAATCTTTGTTTTTGGTGCTTCTACATTATTTTTAGTTTGATTATGAGAGATGTTTTTAGTAGAAGGCTCATTGATTTTCTTGCTTCTTATGTTATACTAGCTATGAATTTCATTGATTGCGAAGTCATAAAATTGTTTATAGTCGAAGGATTCGCCAGATTCTACTTTGAGTTGTTGAAGCTCAAAGAGTTCTTGATCCTCCTAAGTGAGGAAAATAGTGTTTTCTTCATTTATGCCCATTACTGTATTGATGTTATCCTCATCTTCTTCATTATTTTGAGAACTTTCAGCATATTTCTCTTGGAATGGGGGCCTAATGTTTTGGTCTGGAGCAGCTTCCTTAGCTTTTCTAGGGTTATTGTTTTTTCTGAAGTTGGGATTTCTGATTTGAGGTCGGTTATCCCATTGTGGTTTTATCTCGATATTTTCTAATCTATCAACCACCCTTTCTAAAGTTTTAGCAAATAAATTGAATTTAGCATCTGAATTTGATGTTTCCTCTTTGATTGTAACTCTCCTTTCATTCCTAAGTCTGGCCTTTCTAGGTAAAATGTTAATTTATACACTAACAACATCTAATTGCATATGTTCTAATGTTTAAACATCTCTTTCTCTCAATTGATATGCCATATCTGTATCAAATCCATCAGGGAATTTGAGCAAAACAAAGTATGGTGTGGGTTTAAGATCTGCAGGGATAGAATTATAGACACTGTTATACCTAGTGCAGTAATATTGTATAGACTCATTAGGAGATATTTTTAAAGTATCAAACTCAGACAAAATTTGCAGGGGGTTCTTTTTGTTTTCCCATTTATTTAAAAATGTTCTATGAAATGCAGCTAAATTAGTTATACTACTAGCAGCTAAATTTTTAAACCATTTTTTTACTTCTCCTGTCAAACTTTGGGCAAATAACCTCATCTGAACATCTGACTCATCAATTTCATATATTTCACAGTAATTTGTCATTTTTGTAACATGTTGTTGAGCAGTATATTGGGAAAGACCATCAAATAATGGTACATTTTTTTGGTAATCCTGAGGCATATCATGGAGGTTTTGGGGTAAGACAAGGGGAGCATACCTAGCAGCCATGGCTTGAAGTTTTGCTGAACTGTGAGGTATAATAGTGATGATAGGAGCAGTGCTGGATATGGTAGCTACTGTGCTGAAAGTTGTACTTGAAGAAATTGGAAAAGAGGCTGGTATATATATGGAACTACTTGGAAATAAATATTTAGTGCTTATAAAACTATTGGATGCAGTGGACTGAGTGAATGAGGGGAATAATATCCTAGGCTGCAAAGGCAACTTAGGACTAAACTTTTCAGTGGATGAACTTGCAGTGGTATCTAAAAATGAGGTGACAGTATACAACGTTGAATCTACTGCTGGAATTATTGTTGTGTGCAATTAGAAACTGGAGGCTTAATGTAAGATAATAAATGGGCTAATTTAATAGCTTCATCAATGTCTTTAATCCGTGTAACATTAATCCTTTCTACTTGACTTTGAGTTTCAGATTTATCTAATTTTATTTTTTCTGAAATAATATTTTGTTTTGTATTCAAAAATGAAGTAAAAACAGGATCTATTACAATATATTTTAAATCAGTTTCAGATTTATTTTTAAACAATGATTGTTCAAATTTGAAATCAAAATCTATATCAGTTAAGCTTACTAACTCTTTAAGTAAAGAATTATCTTTTCTCAATGGTACTTCAGTCTCTAAATTGACAATTTGTTTTTTCTTTTTTTCCAATCTGTTCTGGGTTGTATACTATCATTGCAGGGTTAGCATCCGGATTAGATCTGGTGTAGTAGGCTTTCCTAGAAGCCAGAATGACTGTTTTTTAATACCCACAACCTTCAAAAATAATCTTAAAGTATAAAAGATAGATTAAAGATCTTCCTTCAAGACTAAATTCAAAACCAGAGATTCTGGGTTCAATCCCCAGTATGGTCACTAGTATGTTATCACCCTAGTAATTTCTTAAGTTGTGGGATTTAAGTTTTTAGTCAAAGAAGACTAGGGGTAACCACAAACCTACTTTGGAAATCTAGGTTGTAGCCTTCCTAAATTTCAGAGAGGGCTCTCTCTTTTAGATTTAACTTTGTTTTGGATTAATATATTAGGCTAGCTATGATTGAACACTTGGTTTTGGTTTTGAAATGTTTGGTGGAAAATAAGATCACTTAAAGACAAATTAAAGAGGGATCTACTAGTCCATTGGGCTATGGAGTCAAAGTCTAGCAAGCATAACAAGAAGGCAATGCCAAAGGGATGCTAATGTATTCAGGGCAAGGTAGATAACCCTCAGAGATTTGGATATATTGTTTTGATGAAATGGCTTGCTTCGGGATAAAGGGAAATGAAGGATCCTTTGATCCGAAAAAAGAGGAAGGAGGTAGGGGTCAAACGGGACTAGGAGCAATTAAGAATTCCTAAATCTGGAAATCAACAGAAAACATTTAAATGATTAATTAGTTAAGACAGGGAGTTTTTACACTAGTCTTGAAGTAATACTCCTAATTAATCATTAATATTGAACAACATATATGAAATTGTATGTAACTCAGAAGAGGAAACAATGACAGTAAGAAAGTACTTTACTCTTCAACTTATCACATGAATCATGAATTATGAAGTCGAATTGGCTATTGTCCAGACTGCTGCTTTGAAATCAACAAATGTGAGCCTCCAACGTACCAACAAAATGTCTATAATATTCTTCGCAATTTTATTCCACACTAAACACTTCACAAACTGAAGTATTTATACAAATGTTTATTACAAATATCCTAGAGAGATCTAGGATTAAATCTAAGAAATATAAAATATCTTTACACATTAAGAGGGACAGTTGCTTAACAACTTTAGCAAGCTGTCCTCTTATCTAGAAAATATAGAAGTAACTTATCTAACAAAAACTGTTTGTTGAATAGCTGTCCATGCTTTCTGGCACATTGAAAAATATCTTTTTGGAAGATAACTTAACTAATACTCTTTCCACTTATACTCTTTAACATTAAGCTTCATCCCTGATGTTCTTTCACATTGTTTATTTATAATTTTACTACTGTAAAAAGGGAAATTACAACATTCAAAATCAGCTGGCTGTTGCTTTTCTCTCTGATACACTTTGACTCTGTTCTTTCACCCTGATACTCTTTTAACTGATATTTTGACCTTTAACTATTGTAAAAGAATTATTACTATGGTAAAAATGAGTTAAATATCACTTTATCACTCTGGCATACTTTTGATTATTCCTTTTTACCTTTTTACTGCTGTAAAAAGAGACTTCTCAGCAGTAAAAAACCAAAATAAAAAAACTGTTTTATTGTTTCCTTCTCAGATTGACTTTTTTCCCCTGCACTTTCTTTCACTGTTTTGCTTCTTTGCTTGATCTGAAAATGACCTGAGTTACTTAGCTCTATTTCAGAGATTGACTGTAGGGGAATTTATTGGATATGTCACCCTTAAAGAAAGGATGAGATCCAGAGGCTACCTGGCCCTCTACAGACTCTGTCTATAGAACTTTATAGCGATTAACACTCAGGTTATTAAAATGCGGAAATTCACCAAGATCTTTCCTAGTCCTTGTACAAAATGTGATTGGCAGCATTACTGAACAGTTATTATGTGCATTAAATATCTAGACATGAAATAATATATGTATGTTTAGATTGAAAAATTTCACATCAATCACATAAGCCATACCAAAAGACAAAGAAGTTTGTGACGAAGTTCGTCCCACCTAGACTACGTCTCTGGGTCCGCCTCAGAATTGTGTGTCCGTTGTATTCTTTAAGCCAAGAGAAATATGCTACAATGAATCATCAGTTGCACTACTGATGCTGCAGACATGGATGATTCACACATTAACAAACTGAGGACTGAAGCTTTATGGACCTTGACTGGATGGTGGTTGAAAGAGTTTTAGAAAGTCAAAGTTGATCTCGTCAATCATCAACGTACTTCGATGCTGTCTTTATGCAAGTAGGATGGCTTTGCTCCTTCAATAAACCTGCAATAAGAAACTCTCCACCAATTACATCATATGTCTTCTTAAGAGTGCCTACTTCCTCCTGAAGTAGGGAAAACTCTCCTCTCTTGAGATCTCACTCTCAACACTCCTCTCTTCAAAAATTCCCCCTTTTACAAAGAAACATACTTTCTTTTATACAATAGGAGTTCATATATTCATGGCAAAAAATAATGCTGCCTCAATCTTCAATAAACCAAATTAAGCTTTTGGTTAAGATTACGAGGTCTTTGAACTTCATCTTAATTCATGAACCTTCTCAATTAGATTCCAAAGCTTCATGCTCAATTCACTTTGAAAGCCCACATAGAAATCATTCCACATCATGTTGGCTTGATCTTTGAATTTCTGTTTTGCTGTAATTAGCAATTTGTTGAGATAGTTTGGTGATAAGGGATTCGAATCCCATCAGCACATTTAATTCATAGGATAAATATCCTAAACCATAGCGCTGAAATAATTATTCAAAACCCACAAATAAACTTTGTATTAAAGTTTTCTCCGATGGTTATGCTAACCGGGTGGAGTTAGTGATCTCCGACATCTGCATGTGAACAGTCGGGTTTCTGTCCGGTGGTTAAGGCTCTTATCCCGACGGTCTCATCAACATCCCAACATTCGAGCTGGCAATATTTGCTGCGTAACCAATTCTGTTATTAAACATGTGCAATCTTCTGACGTGGCTTTACCAACTCTGCGCTATGGGTAATGCGTTCACATGGCTTCCTAACACGGTTATGCAGTCTTACAGCTGTAAACCACAAACCATAACATTCTCCGCCGCTGGTAACTTGACATATGAAAACATTCTTCGACGCGGTTTCTTAACCACACAGTTCTTTAACGCTGTGGGTTATTTTCAAAGGTTTTATATCAACAATTAAAATCATCTCCTGAACTTTATCATAGTTTGATAACAGAACTTTACAAAACCTGAATCATTCATCCTCCGAACCTTGCATTAAGGTTTTTGGCATAGGTTTATAATATATGGCTCCTCAAATTCGACATTTGAACTTTGACTTAGGTTTATAAACATTTCATCAAACCTTTTAACATAAAGTTTATACACCATGGTCTTTAAACCCGATGGTTCAACTTTTAAAAGGTTTTTGACCTCCGAACCTTAATACAAAAAGGGTTTATGGTAATGATTGCACTAGGATTTGAACCTAAGGGTTTTACACCATAGACTTTCAACACATAAGTTTTGTGCTAGGGACTTTAAGTCCATAATTTTATGAAACTTAGGAATAGGACTTAAATTTGACATTTTTCCCTAGGAGTAGATTTAGGCTTTTACAAAGTGTATTTTCATTTGACACTTAGCACTAGTCTTTAGGACTTAAAATTAGGATTTAGACTTAGTCCTTTTTACCTTAGGATCTGTTTTGTCCATTAAGGTTTACAAAAGCGGACTATTGACATTTAGACCTTTACAGTTAAGACTTAGGACAAGTTTGATTACATAAGTCTTTTAACAAACATTGTTGTTTCTGTCGCAGGTCAACTTGAAGATGTCTTGATTGGCGCTTTTGCACATTTTTGTTGGTGTCGAAACTGAAGTTGATGACGATCGATGTCGAACATTTGAACCCAAAAAATTTGATGACCATCTTGATCAATACCTAAATTATTACATAATCGACAATTACCAAATTTCAAATAACCATCTTGGTCGTTTAGGTAATTTTGATACAATTTTAATAATTCTAAAATTGGATCATTGTTGCTAAAACAAATCTGTAAACACCTGCCACTATTCAGTACTTGGTATCTTCATATTTTTCAGATTCCTGTAGTTCTCATCAGCATCTGTATACTTAGCAAAATTTGGTTTGAAGACAAACAGATGCTTGTTCATTTTGAAGGAAAAACAAGTCTTTAATATATTGGAGAATGACCTTTCCTGTGGGAGAGCCCTGTGGCAGTGGCTTGTTGACCCGTTCTTTAGCATAATCCCTTATCTTCTTGTCATACTCTTTTTGGTTCACCAACTTCTCATTGAAGACATGAATATTTGGAATACTAGCTTGTCTCACCATGGTGTATTTTGCTAAAAAATTAGTGATTGAAACATTCATGGCATCACACTTTTCCTCTAGATTATTCATCAGATTTCTTTTTGTTAGAACTTTCTTGATTTGTAGAGTGGTCTCAGTCCTATCTTGTATCTGCAAATCTTCTAAATCTGCTCTGTTTTTACTATTCAAGAAAGTAATAAGCTTCAAAGCTTGTGCTGGTTTGTCTGCCAATTCTTCTTTTGTTTTTTGGATTTCAACTTGAGCTGCTAGGAGTAGGTCTCTCTGTTCATAAATGATCTGGATTGATGGCCACTGAAGATGTATAGCCTCAATTATATTGGTTCATAGGTAATTTCTTATGCAAGAAATTTGTGCAGTGAAACTCAAGTCTTTTTGAAGGCTTTTGATTTGTTCTTCAAGTCTCTTGGCCCTTTGCTCATAATTCTTGGCATTGATTAATGTTGTTTTGTTGGAGATTTCCAGGTTCTGAATCATTTTCTTCAAACTGTTAATTTCATTATTTTTTAGAGACTTTTCCTCCATTGATTTGACTATCTTCCCTGCTTCATCTGTATGTTGTACCTATGATGTCGAAGATTCTGTATTGGAGGTAGTAGCTGATTGCACTGACACTGCAGTTGCCAGTGGCACTTTTGGTGCTAACTTTTCTACCATAATCATCTGAAAGTAAAAATTAGTGGCATTTGGACTTGCACACTTTCATGTTTTATTTCTTTTTTCTTTGGGGTATATTATTTTTTCTAAGTCCTTTGATTTTTCTTTTAGGACTTTTACCCTCTTTTTGATTTTTCGATTTTTTTATTTTTTACAAAATATGGAAAAACAACTTGCAAAAAGCAAAGTATGTACATATTTACAAGACTATCATAAGTCAATTCCAAATTATGAATCCTATATTTATAGGACCCTAACATGACATATCTGATATAAACATGCCTAATAAGACATTGTTGAATAGGAATCAAATAGCACAAAAATACACGACATGGGAATAACCATTCGACTAGATAGTATCATATGTATAGATCCACGGTATGGTCGCACGCATCTTTATAGAAGGGATCATGTGTACAATCGTCAATGCTCCATGCAACTTGGATTTGAACAAATGGGATCCAGGGTCTTTGTCTCTGTCTTGGTTCGTCCAACGTAAAAATCCAACAATGTGAATAAATGTGTTGATTTCAAACATGGAAGAAAATACCTAATTACCAGTCAATGAGGTAAACCGTTAACAGGCATGCGAGAAAACAAAAATAATGACGATGGCCCTCAAGGTACAACAACACAATCTATAAGTGTGAATAAAGGAGTTGAAGTCGAACACTTGCTGAATCATTCGATCAAAGACCAATGTTGTGAACATGTTGTCGAACGCGAAGAACTTTCCATTGAGGCATGCAAGCTTCAAGGTACTGAAAGGGGGTTTCTAGATCAACTTCCTGGATAATGAGCTAATGTCAAAAAGAAACAATTCGTCGAAGTAAGGCCATAATGTTTCCCACATCATCAATACGAAACATATAATTTCTCAAGGTAGATAGGATGATTCAATATTGTTGCAGAGAGTGTTAGTTAAGTATGAGAGATTTGAATTTTGTAGATATGACTTCTCTTGAACATATCGGTGACATGACTCCTGATGTTGGCAACATTTGACTCAAAATGGGATCAATAGTCATGGTGAAAACAAGAGCTGATTGAATGAGAGGCAAATGGATTTCCCAAACCCAAAAAGGCAAGTGACAAAGAGAGGATAACCCAAACTTGACATGAGCTGCAGATGAGTGTCATGTTCAAGAACGACATGTTGCCATTAATACATAATACAAGACATGTTTACTTTCATTTTTCCCCACTATTTCTAGTGAGTACCTCTTTATTTTTTATAGCAATATTTAAGAGGATGTCATATGCTTAGTGTATAAGTTCACCCTTTGGATGAATCTATCCTAGTAAGTTTAAAGAATCATAGGAAGGAGTAACTCGGTCTCTTCCTTCGTCATTTAGGTTTTACAAGTCTGACGGAGGGGTAACTCGGTATCTTTTTTCATGTTTAGGGAGTGTAATATTACCAATTTTTCCTTCAATAAATTGGAATATTAAATTTTGTTAATTTCAATTATGAGTTGAATAATTGGGTGAGGAGGCCCAAAAATGATAAAAACATGGATGAAATCCCTCTTAGTGTGAAAGGGGATCATCAGTGGAACTATATTTCACACCCTCATGTGTGAAAGGAGACATTTGCAAGAATACAAGGTCAAGTTTGACCAAGTCAAATAGAGCAGAGGTAGGAGGTGGAGAGCATCTTGTGGGATAGCGCAAAGAAAGAGGAGGGATGTTTCCTTGATGGAGGAAACCCTAAAGAGTGGGACCCATGGAGAGGGAGCTCTCATTGTTTAAAAGGAGGGCAAGGCAACCATTGTTACTCATGCATATGCTTATTGATTTCTTGTCTGCTTAGACTATTTGTAGTCTCCGGCTATTTAGCTGAGTTGTAGTGCTGGTTAGCACAAGGGTTTCCTGTTTAGGAATCCTTCTCCTTTCTTGAGAAGCCTCTTGAAGGAGTTGTATTGATTTTCCTCACATCCAGGCTTGAGGCCAAGCATCCTCCTCTAGTACAACGTTATTTCTGCAGCAGAATAATGTTGTGTTGCAGGGTGTTGTAGTGAGGGATCACAACACCTCTTCCATCACTTGTTTTTCAGAGGGGGAGTCTCTCTTTCCTTTGAGGGATCAGTTTGGAAGCCATTGGAGCTTATTGCAGATCTTGGCATTGGTCCAGCTCATTTCTTTGCCCCTACAACGCAGTTTTCTTCAGTAACTGCGTTATTTTCATTGAGCATTTGCTGTGGGGTTTTGCATTGTTGATTGGAGGGTCAAATCTTCAGTGATAGGATCAGCCTTTCACCTGAGAGATCCATTGGATAAGATTCAGCCATCAGTTGTAGCATCTTCAGCTATCTCCATCCATTTCTAGTTTTTGAGTTGCAGCTGCTACCCAACAACTCCGACATTTTTTCCATTTTGTATATTTCAGCCAATCCTTCCAAGGATTGTTGTATTATTGTTTTCAGGGGTTGAGAGCTTGCTCCCCCTTATTTATTGAGCCATATATTGTCATATCTTTCTATTACTATGTAGTATGGAGCAGTGCCTCTTATAAACTGTGTCCTCTTAGCCTACAAAAACTCATGTGTAGCAGTGTTTCTCTATTTTGCTGTACATGTTCCATTGAGGCTCTCATTGCCTAGCTTGAGTGATTGATTCCTCAAAGCATTGTACTATATTTACTGCTATAACATCACTTTTTGGCTATCTACATCTTCATGTGTTCTGGGTTATAAAAATAATGACGTTTCTCCATTACATGCTCTTGCATTTGCTGCAGTCCCTTCATCGGGCTCTTTTATGAGGTAACTAGGTGTGGGAGACCTGTTTAACCCACCTAGAGGGATTTATTTTGAGCCACCTCTTGGATTTTGGTCTTAGATACATTGATCTAAGGGACCCAGGTCTTGGTTTCAAATCTTGTAGCAGCCGTTCCTAGAAAATGCGTTTTCCAGTCATGCCTTGCTAGCTGTTCCAAATTGGGAATACTACAGGGAGTTTGAAAAAGAGATGGAAAAGATAAATCCAAAAGTCCATTTTCGTAGATAGTCCCTCGAATCCAAAAAGGTATAAAACAATATCCGAGAGAATCGCTTAGTCATGTTTGACTAAGGTATTCCTTTTTCGTAGTTAGTCAACCTCAACTCGAAAAACGGGTAAACGTATACTGAGAAGATGTCGATTCATTTATTTTAACGAGCTCAAAAGGACAAGTGCTCTACAATTTTTTCATTTTTCGAGAGCCGGAAAAGAGCTTAAAGTTGACTCCAGGGAGGGTTCATTTTTCGTTTGTTTTCAAAATTCCGAAAAAGTGATAAAAGATAACTCGTCGGTTACCAATTACTGAGATTGATTCATGATTACCTGTTGTTGCACATGCAATCAAACTTCATTTTGATCGAGAAAAATATAAAATTATACGTAAAAATACTTTATGAAATGGTAAAAATCATTTTTAAATTAAAAATATATATTAAAAGACGTTTAATAATTAAAAAGTAAAAATGAAAACCATTTTGACCATTGTAAAAATTTGAGGATCATTTTACCATTGTTTTCATTGATCTTCAGGCGCACCGTTTGATCAATTCGGGATACCATTCATCAAGCTGCTTGTTTCAAGTAAGAGATGTTTCATTTTCCTGCATTTTCCCTATGTTTATGAGCATTTTTAGCCATTTTTCATGTGCTTAGGAAGCCCTTTTAAAAATTAGGACTCGTGGCTGACCAACGCGGGATTTACCCCTCAGGTCCGTGCTAAACACCCTGGCCCTTAAAGTACCAACGCGATGCCAACATGTAAAAATTCAGGAACAGTAGCGCTGGTGCTGAGGGTTAACGTTTTAAAGTGAATGTTCAAATTTAAGCCAATATTTTACCAAATTTATTCCATGAAAGGTTATTAATCTTTGTTTATTGATGATTTGCAGGAGAAATATGGCCATAAGTGGAAATAAAGAGGCCATGAAGTAGATGATCCAGAAGTATCCCAAAACCAAAACTACATAAAAGTGTTGCGAAATTTTGGTTTTCTTAAGTTCTTCCAGACACTTGGGATTCGATCCCAAGTGGATCTATTACAATATCTTGTGAGATGCTGGGTCATTGAACACCATCAGTGGTCAGGACTTGGATATTGATGTATCTAACATTTATTTCATCACCGGGTTGTCCAAGAGTGGACTACTGGTCCAGTTATCAGGTGCTAGACCAGGAGGTGAGAGCATAGACACTGCAACCATGGTTCCTAGAAGACCAAAAGCAGAAAAATTGACATTAAATTTGTCAATGATCTTGCTCTGAGAGTCGTCCTTTACACTATTGTACGAGTAGTGAGAGTGCATGCCTTGCATGAGGGAATAAAATCCCACTTTAGTATGCAGTGGACTATACGAGTCTGACGGTTTTCAACTTGTGTGAGGGGTTGCTCATTAACATAAAATACCAACTCACAAAGTGTAAGAATATGAAGCTAAAATAATTTGGTTATGGGTTGATCCTAGTGACTCTTTTCTTAGAGAGGGTGTCATTATTATGATGTCAGCGGATAGAGGTGGGGCCTTTCGGCGACCGGACCCACGCCCTCCGAAATAGTAATGAAATTGGAGAAAGACCCGTTACCTTGATTGAAAACATCAGTTAATGGGATGTTTCGATGCGGCGGGATTTGCAGGCCAGGCACGAGAGACTCACCAAACTAGTGCTGCCAATGTAGAGTCGAAGTGACAACAACCCTCCCATTTTCAAATTTAAACTTGAAAATCTGAATTTGAGCGAATGAGTAAATGCATCCTGCTGCGTATCCATCTGGAAATCTATGCACGTGGCAGGTCGGAGGTCCGGGGATAAGGGTTAATTATATATATTAAAAATAATAATAAAGATGATGGTCAAACTGAAATTAATATTAAAGAAATGAGGATTAAATATTTTATTATTTTATTTGATATTATAATCAAGCCCCATTTTCTCAAATTGAAGCTACAAAGAGTTCCTAACCAAGAATATAGAGAGAAAGGATGAGAACACTTTTTAATAATTAATATTTATTAATTTCTGAAAGTAAAGTTAGATTAGAATAAATAGAAGTAATCAAAATAAATTAAATTAATGAAGTTAAAGTGGAATGAAATATATAATTAAATTATAAAATTAATCCTCCAAGATAAGTACAAACTCCATGGTGCTTATAGAGTGTGAGATAAACACAAGTTGTGCTCATAGTATGAGACTCACTATGTTGATTCTGGTTTTTTGGGGATGCTAAAAACAACTTGTCTCCCTCACAACTCACATTATCCAATTCCACACCATGCACCCTAAACTCTAAATCTTAAAGGTTGAAATTAATGTGCTCATAATGGGGCATCTCTATGATATATATAACACTAACCTATGGGGATAGAGTAATTAGATTGAAGGGTCTTTTGGTTGTTCAATAAAAAAATAATAAAAGCTACACAACAATTTTTTGTTTGGTTTTGATATTTTTTATGTAGTTTGTTTAATGTTAATATATTGATGATATATCCCATTTTTTATAAAATGGATCTATTTTATGATTGTAAATGGAAATCTCAAATGGAGAATTAACATGGCTCCTGTGAATTCTATAAATTCATAATTGAAGATGGACATTACTAGGTTTGGGCCTTTCAAATCTTGGGATGTCAGCTAGAGAGATTTGTCCTTGTTAAACTATCATAATTTTTTTCAAAGCACATACCTTGTATATGATTATTGGTTTCCCTTTATATTGTTATTACTTGAAATATTAGAATTCTCCAAATCCCTATTTAAAAATAAAGGCGGGTTCATATTTCTTTTGTTACTTGTAAGATTATATTTCAATCCATCTCATCACCTTAGAAAGTTGAGATCAATTTCTTGTCTTCAAAATAAATTACATCCAAGTAGAATAATTCAATATGACTTGCAAAAAATCTAAAATTACATAAACAATGACTATGCATAATTTTCTTAAATCATTAGCTAGTTTCATAGTAATAAACATGATTCAAAATGTTTTTTGTTAATGTGTATATCTATGATTTTACTTGGTTTTATTTTTCTTCATGGTGAAGCTAGAACTTATTAGATAAAACACAAAACTTACATCAACATAAAAATTTTTCTCCTAAAAAAATTAAGAAAACAAAGATAACGATAAAATTTAAATGACAAACATACATAAGTGTAAAACTCAGGGAAATTTTAAAAAGAAACTCATCATAAAAAAAAATGTACTTAACGAGTAGTAAGAGTGTCCATCCAATTTATATTTTGGGTGGAGCGTAGGAATGCCCATCCAATTTATACCTTGGGTGAAGTGTTTGCGAGACTAGCCACCTCAATAACTTTACACATTATTCCAGAAGAAGGCCTTAACATATAAAATGAAAATTCCTTATATATTTACATTTGATAATAATGCATTAGGGTTGTATTTTTTGTATAATAATATATATATATATATATTGTTAAATACACCAATGGCGAAGACAGGTGAAGGAAAGATAAGCCTGGATGGAATATTATTCACAATGATGCATATATATAATACATTGGAGTGACACTTGGTTTCACATTCCAAGTGGTCTCTTGGACTCCTCTTTGACTGTTCGCATTCCACACTAAACCTAGGAGGTTTAGGTGTCCAAAATTCCCCCCCTTAATTCGAAGGGGTATGTATGAGTCCAAGAAGAGATCTTTAATACAAATGTGCAAAGTATGCTTGGCAATACTAGGTTGAATGTGCTCTCTAAAATGTTGGCATAACGAGGTGGTTTAAGGATGTCTACCAACAATGGAACGCTTAGTGTAGTTCCCGGAACTCTTCCAAATCTGGAAAGAAGCTGAGGTCTTCTGCTAGAGGAAGTGATCCTAATGTTTTGATGAGGGAGACCTTCAACCTGGAAAAGGGATGTCTACAACCTGCGATGGTTTAAGGATGACCACCAACTCTGGAATGCTTGATGAAATTCCTGGAACTCTACCAAAACTGATAAGAAGCTGAAGTCTTTAGCTAGAGGAAGTGTCCTGAATTCTTTAAAGAGGAAGAATATCAACCTCGCATAGATGGTTTAAGGCTGACCACCAACACAAGGCATTCTCATGGGCATCTGTGTCTCTGGCTACAACTTTGAATCTGGAATGGTAGGTTGTGGCTCAAGCTCACTTGATGTGGATTTGAAGCTTGTAGATGACCATCATCACCCCCCTGCCCCCCCCCTCCCCCCCCCCCCCTTGTTAGATACAAGGTGAGATGATGGTGAAAACTAAACTACAAGACTGTTCAATACTCTTGAACAAGTTCTGACATATGAATGAAATATCTTCTTGGCTATTGATTCCCATTGCCAAGAAGCGATGCATCCAAGATGAATCTTTGTTCTTACAGGAGGATTTTTTTTGAAGCATCTATTGGAAGAATTCATGTGCTGACCACAATGCTTGCATGGGTGAAGATCAAAATAGTGATCTTTCATATGGCTAACTCAGTCACAATGTTGGCATTTCATAATCTGTTGTTGCTGCAGTGGAAGACTAGCATAATTTAGAACAACTGAAGGTGAGCTATCATGAAGAAATATGATACTCTAAAATTTGATGGGCTTGGAGTAGTATGGAATATGAAAGGACACCTACTTGTCATATCCAATACATGTTTTGTGATTGTTGTGTACAAGCTCTTCCCAAGGTCTGATGATGGGCTTGGGAGGTGGAACCTGAGCTTCTGCATCTGAATACAAATCTTCTCTTGAAATGGGCATTAAATGTGAAACAACCTCAACCTCACTTGCTAGATGTTGATGATTGTTTGTTTAAACCTTGAACAGTTTAGAATGACATTTGTTGAAGCTCATCTTGTTGGAGCAAAGACTTAAGCTGCAAAAAGTCAATCTTTTCTTGTGCCTTTTCAGACATATTTGAATATCAGAAATAGTGTCCTTGTTGATTTTAACCATATCATCAACATTGGAATGAATGAGGGCGTTTAGTAACTCTAATAATTCAATGATTCTATTCATTTTGTCAACAACTCAACTTCAATAAATGAAATGTGTCGGAAATGTCTAAACTCTCCTCCACAAAAGACTTCTTTAAATTTTCAAATTTCTGCCTTATAAGTTACAAAGAGAATAAAATGCTAGCAAATATCCCTTCCACTCAGAAGTTGAACAAACCTAGCCATAAAGGTGAGAAAATTTGATGAGAAGCTCTATCTACCTCCAAAATATTGTAGCGCTCATACATCATTCTCTTCCTTCTTTGTGAGTTTTTTTGTAGAATCGAAGGGAAACGTGGCACAACCAGTTCAGTGTGGTGGAATGATTATTGAACGAACAGATAAAATCTCCCAAAAAACATTGGCGCACGTGTAAACAAGGTGCTCTACCTTGCTGAGCTATATCCCTTCCTTGTCAGTCTCAAGAATGGTTGAATAAGTTGTGTTTGCAATGGTTTCATATGGTTGTAATTACCTGCGTGGGGTGGACACAACCTATGAAAATTATTCTCAAGGGTGGGTGAGCTGGTATCTCTCCCCGGAATGAGTTTGATCGAACATAAGTGTTGTGTGAGGAATTTATTTCTCTGCTGGGTGACTTTGTCAACCAAAAATTTTTCCTCTGGTCTTTATGTCTTACTCAACCTGGAATTCAAGTCACACAAAATGCTGTGAGTGTGAATTGCGTTGATGGGTTTTTGAGTGAGCTGAGGGAGTAGAGATCGACGTAACCGAATTCATTCACTCCATAAACCAACCCTTCATTCGAAGGATTCCCACACTGAGCTATTGGAATTTCTACCAAAAAATGCTTCCGAAGGCTCATCGATAAGCAACATAACAAGTTTTCAACTTTCAAAAAGTAAGATCATCTTTATAATAGAAGAAATCACTGAAAATATCTGAGGTTGTGCCAAAGTCACTATGAAAATACTTTCTCCTTTCTGGGTTTCGGGATTAAGACTCGATGCTACTTTGATTTCCGAGGTTTTCAATTCTAGTGTCATGGAGGGCCAAGCAGGTTTGATAAAATGACGCAGACAAATGAAAAGGAAGTGCACTAGAGTAGCGCAGAGATGGGGCGTTAACCAACAGTAGGGAAGAGCGTACCTCCCAGCAACAGAACGAGTGTATGGAGTGAAGGTTGATCTTGGGACCGATGGGGGAAGAGGGCCAAGTTTTTTTCAAGTTCTGTCTTAAGCCACGGGCTTACAAGAATTTGAAACTGTCCTCTCTGGCCGACAACATTCCTAAGGAAGCACAATGAATCGACATTATATTTTGCGCAGAAAAAAGACAACTAAAACGAATGGTCGGAGGGCATTGAGAGATTAGGTATAGATGAGAAGCCACCATATCACAGTATTGATGTCAGTGTAAATTGGGTTTACACAATGTAGAGAAACTCGAGGAGTAGGTAACTGTAATGTTCAATTTCTTGGTACTGACAATTCAGGACATTCGCTATAAACAACAAGGTGAAATGAGCGTCTGGGCGCAAATATGAGTGAAAGTCAAGGCAAGGATGGAGCATAACCACATAACACAGTTTGACGGAGAGGAGTGTTATGTCAGGGAACGATTATTTCCATGAAAGGTTACACTAAACACATATACGATATCTCAGATAAAATCATTGTAGACTGTTGGCTTTAGGGGTCTTGACTTGGGTTTGGTTTTAATGTTTGCCAACAAACCATTATACTATTGGCCCTTTCAGCAATGGCCAACTTGCGCAGGTCAAGGTCTCACCTGAAGTAGTATGGGAAGGTGTTAGAACCAAGCTTCCACACCCTGAGAGAGAGAGAGAGAGAGAGTTAGTAAAAGGGGGTCCCTTCGGATCTATAGACTTTGCGCAAAAGAAGCCCACACAAAACCCTTTTAGCAGTATATAGAATAAGCACAGACCGTATTTAACGAGTAACTTGAGCAGATTAATTTAACTAGAGCTACACATTCATCATATCGCATCCACGTGCGTGTCAGAAGATCATCAGTATTTAGTAATAAAACACGATCTTAGAACATACACACAACCAATAATCGTAACACGGGAACACTAAAACATCATCAACGACCTTCTCATTCATTCACATTCAGATCCAACTTATAGACTCTATTACCGGCCTGCACACACAGCCAACGGGTCTGCACATAGTAGGACTTGGGGTCTCCACGCACACAGCCAGCAGGAGCCCTTACCCAGACAATCGAACAAAGATCCATAGTTTGTATCCAACCTTATCTTACTTCTTTCTTAACCTCCTCTAGACTCAATTTATCTATCTATTTATAACATTTTAGTCTGCGCTACTCTATGGTCTGCAAACCATGGTTTGTGGACTCCTAGTCTACCCTTTGACCCATTACAATACATCAAGGCTTTTACCTGCCCCAAATCCCCTGCGCAAGACCAAGTATTACAAAAATATTACAAAACTGGACCAAAAATGTGGATAGAGGACCTCGTTCCAACAGTCCCCCAACACAATATTGTGACTCATCCCGAGTCATAGCATTGGCGAGGTCTTCATTTTTTCCTTGATCTGATCAATAGCGTCAGCCAAGGGGAGCAGAACACTTATGCATTAGGGGAATTTTGAGGTCCAAAATGGGCCTCCTAAGGAAAATGTACAATCAAAATTCACTTTATGAGAACCAATCACATTTTAGGGGATGACATCATCCCTAATGATTGAGGTGACATTGATTGAGTTAAAGGTACTTACTTGTCACATTCTCAATGGTGGATAAAAACTCATGGTTAACCATGGTAGTGATCTAAGTACTTTTAAAGTCAAAATAAAGTACTCATAATAAATGTTATTTCACATTTTTTGAATAAAAATATATTATTTTCATTTCATATTTCTTGAAAGAAACAATGCATATCCCTATACATTTATTATATTATATTTATATAGTATATTAATTACATGTTATTATACAATTTAAATAATATAAATTTTAATTAGTAGCATATAATAATTAAGAATTTATAAATTTATATTTATATTTTATTTTAAGTTATTTAAGTACAAAGGACAGATGCATTAGTTGCTCAATGATAATGACTTTTTCTTCAAAAGCTTATTCTTATTTATAGTCACATCAATACAATTTTTTTATTAATTTTATTTTGGTACAACTTTTGAATCGAATTTAACTATGGTTAGATGGATTGTGGTGCAAAAAGTGAATTTCAAATAAATATTATTTTATTGGTTTAGCTATTATTTTGTTATTTCCTTAGGAGGCCCATTTTAGACCTCAAAATTCCCCTAATGGCTCTGTGTGGCTGCGGTCTGCGCAATATCAACCAGCTTTTGTGAAGTTGGGCCTTTAGTCACGGCGGTGACACTTTCAAAGGTCTGGTTCAGCTATCTCACAGACCCTTCTAACTCCTGCGAAAGCTTGAGAGCTTCATCAGCCCAGGGCATTAGATGGTTGTTGAGTACCTGTTTCTTGCGCTGGAGCCCCACAATTTCACTTTTGAGCACGTGGCTGGTTCGAAGGTGCTAATCGTTGGGCTAGAACAAGGATGGTCATAGTGGCTTCCATCTGCTCAAGATCTTGCTCCTTTTGGTGCAACTCCTGATCAATTTGGCGAAGGAAGCAGTCACGCTACACCCGGGACCATAATTCCATAACAATCTCAAACAAAGTGGTTCCCTCACTGATATACGCGATAATAGTGGTTGTTGCTTCCATGACCAGCACGGCTAATTGTGCGTGTACTTATAGGGGGGTCTCAGGCTGTAGCTTGGGCTACAACGATGCTATCTGAAGTTCTAAATCGGCCTTAAAAACCTGTACCTTGGTCTGAGACGCCTTCAAAGTAGCGACCAAGCCTTCAACCTTGGCCTGCGGTGCAGTAGAGGCAGGAATTACTTCCAACATTTCTTCATAGAGCCGGTCTATAAACTGCTCTAATGTAGCCTGCTGCACGATGGCAGCAATGTGTGCAGCCTGGGCTTGGGCGGCTTCAGCAGCTTGAGTCACAATATTCTGCTCGGCCTCGCTAAGGTGTTGTTGCACTCGTAGCTCTCTGTGATGAAGTTCATTGGTGATGGAGGTAAATAAGTCGTGCAGCTGTGCACCCGTCAAACGCCCAACATCGAGATCGGCTGAAGAACATGCTCGAAATTGGCTGCTTAGTTCTGCGGGTACCATTGCAAAAGCTACGCTTGGGAGGGGGAAAATCTGATTTTCCATGACGGTGGTCAAGGCTATTACTGTAGTTGGTTGGCCCACTTGATTCTGCCTCGCTTGATCCATGCTCGCTTGAAGGGTGTCTGCTTTTATCCGGAGAGCCTGCAGCCCAGATTACAAAAATTATACCGTGGCCATGTGTTTTCCTTCCAAAGCAACCCATCGATCCTCGGACATGATGGTGATGGCATCATAAATTTTCTCAAGGTCATCCTCTGTCAACGTAACCTATGCGTCTGTGTCGAGCTTAATAGCCTTACACTTCTTCTTGGACCCCTTAGGCGGTTCTCTGATGAGTTTGAGGCCATGCGGGGATGTCATGTCTATGCCATTGAGCCCGTTAGGGTTCTGATCTGGCTAGGACTCAGTTTCTGTCTACATGGTAGCACTTGCAGGGGTGGTGGGGGTCGTGCACTGCGTCGTAGCAGGAACCGCTGAATCCTTCGTTCTAGCGGGTGGAGTAGTATCCTTTGAGGCTGCGCTGTGGCCGGATGTGCCTGTTGTGCTTGGGCCAGGTGTCTAGGCTGCAATATTCCACTCAGGTGGCCAAGTTGTAATCAATTGCTCAATCTCTGTCTCTGTGGCCATATACAGAAGGTTATACCAAGCAGGATCTCTATGGGCCTAAAACTGCACATTATGCATGGTCACCTGGAATGCTACGATATGCTTGTATTTGTTGTAGACCGTCGGGGACAAGCGCAGTTGGGAATGAATTTCTGCGGCCAAGGTTTGGTCATATAGTACCCAAAATAGCTTATTCTCCTCGACCCGCTTGGGATCCTTTGAATCCCAGAGGTTAGCAAACTGTGCTCCTTCACACATGCCTGGCTCGAGAGTGGGGAATATTGCTTCTTCAGGTGTCTCCAATGTAACTAAGGCAATTAACAGTATCAGGTAGGAGTAGTAGAAATCTTTTCCTTGATACTGGGCCTCGCACACATTGTCTAGAAATTCATCAACAAGTACTGCGACCAGTTGAAGCAGACTCCCTTTTCGCATCTACCAGTGAGTTGAATTACTTAGGCAAGGGTAGTCGTTTCCTGGCATTTGCGCATAAATTTGCATGCAAGTAGCAGGGTACCCATGAGTGTCCCTGGATCGTTGATTGTATTGATCTGAAACCCTCGTTGGTTGCAAGCGACATGGTATTTATGCTAGATGTCTTCAGCAATTTGCTGCTCAAACTTCTTGCTAATGACTTCCTTATGACTTGGCCCCTGCATGGGGAGGCTAGTGATCCGGTGAATTAAAGAAGTATTAATCAGTATGTGACCTTGGATCCATAAGCACCCATCGTGGACTAGCACAAACAACAGGCAAAAAATCAGGCTAGTGATGTTGTATTGGCCAAAGTGGGGGATGCGCAGCAAGTTTAATATCCCTGACCTGGCCAATCCTCGTACCCATGCCTTTGGATCAACCTTTGGTATGTTTCCATCCATTAACCTTTCAAGGTATAGCTCCACAGCTAGCGAAGGGAAGGCGTCCATGTTTCCCATGTCATGATCATCGAATTTAATGAGGGGGAGGAAGCTGAACATCTCTCCTTGTAGGGGCACCTCCTCCGGGACCAGAGGCATTTGAACGTAGGCGCGAACTACATCAAAATTCTTGGGGGAGCACATTGTTGGCTTGCTTGGCTTAACATAAGGCGGCAACCAGGTTAGCAGACTCGGATGCAAGGCATCCTCCATAATCGTCAGAGGGCGCTTTGATGAATCAGACGATTGTCCCTTGGATGCTTTCCATGGGGAATGCAAAATTTGGGGGGACGTACGAGGTTTCACCCCAGCCCACTTTGCCTCTTTTACATTCCCTGTCTCTGTGCCCTTCACCTTCCCCTTTCCCTTTTGTTTTGCTGGGGTAGAGATGACCTCCTCCATTTCAGGGGTTACTTCTAATACCTCGTCAGATCCAACTTCCCTAGAAGTTGTGATAGGCAGTGACTCATTAGGGTTCATAGCGTTCATTCTTGCTCAGAAAATAATTCTTGCTCAGAAGATAATTTCGGGTTGCTACTATCAGAAGGAGTAGCTCTCTCAGACATGCAGATGGAAATTATACAGATGAGGTGAAATTCACCAAGGTGGCCAAGGTGCGAGAGTTTCAGACAACAAACCAATCCCTTATGACCGATGGTCCTCCTCTTATAGCCCATGAGGATGGAAAACGACAAGATTATCCTTAATTAAAATCTATCATTACAGAAACGGTAAAAAATCCTCGTAAATCGCCACATTAATTGTCAATTTCCCGTTCCATTGAATGGTAACCAAACCAATGCCCCATTTCAACGACTAGTTTTTTCCACCGCGTGCAACCCTTGCACCTGCATCACACCCCCTTCCTTGCGCATCATCCCTACGCATCCATCGATCCTGCCTCCATTTTCATGACCTGATGCGCGCAACATCCATTATACAGCTACTCTAGCCATATAGTCATTTTATTGGCTCCAAGGAGTCCCTATAGGGTTTCAGATGACTTCCATTAACGTACCTTGGCAAAAAATCTCCGCGCAACATAACCAATCTGACCGCACCTCCATTGGTAGTTTCCTTCACTATATACGGACCCAGCCAGTGCTTACAGAACTTCCCCGGGTGTCGCGCAAACTGGCTATTGTAAAGGAGTACCAATTCATCCTCCATAAAGACGTTCTGCCGAATGTGTCGATCATGCCATGATTAATCCGGATTTATGTAGGAACGCAACAGAATATAGAAATAACCATAAACATAGAAATACAGCGGAAATAAGACTTCATTTCATTAATATCAAATCATAGAAATATGCTTACGAACATGATGGAAATAAAATAGCTAGGGTGCTGGTAGCGAATCTCTGAGAAGAGATGTGGCAACTACAGACCTCTAAACTGTATTACAATGAGGCTCGAGGGCCTATTTATTATGGATTAATAATGGAGAATTCTAAACGTCCAAAAACCTAACCCTAGGAGATGAAGCGCCAAAACTATGGGCCCCATTTGGGTAAATTGGTGTTTCAACTTCCCAGGGACGTAACTTTGGCATACTATCTCCTTTTGGGGCTTCAAAATGGCTCCGGAAGTTCAGGACCCGAAAAACTGCTAAAAATAGTAAGTTGTGAAAAAAAACTAAGAGAGACAATGGTGGGGCCCCAAGTGGATTAGGTGGGTGGCCACCAATATCCACCTGGATCATTCCTCCCCCCCTAGGAAGAAATGGTCCCCATTGCATTGAGTTCCTCCATGAGATGAAGAAAATTCTGTTGAACTTGGTCCCTGGTGAACCACTTGCCTTGGCGCAAGAGTTGGCCAGCTTTGACAACCCGATGCAGTTGGATCTTCTATTGGCGAGTGTTCTTGATTTGCATGTCCATGATACAGTCTGTGGTGGCCTGTTCCATGCAGTCTGGGTTTAACTCTTTTGGTGTGAGTTCTTCTGCAATGTCAGAGGTGTCCAATAGAGGTGGGAAGTAGGGATGAAGGCGGTCTACATTGAATACTGGGTGTAGACTGTTAGCAACCTATAAAATTTTGGCATAGCAAACAAGTGGCTAAGTATGTTTCTAAGTCTTCAAGAGAAGCATTTCCCCTGAAAATATATCATTCTTGAAGCCTTCATGTATCTTCTATCCTTTGAGGAAATCTTCACTGATGTTTCCATTGAAAAGCCCTACTGTTTTGTGAAAGAGACTACTTTAAAAAAGGCCTCCATTTGCTCCATTTAATTCCCACAAAATCCCCATTTGTCACCCTTATTCCCTTCACAAAATTCCTCCAAAACCCCTTCATTTCACTTCCATCTCATCCTAAACCCATTTTAAACCTTATATTTCCCTTTATTTGGTTTAAAAATCTCTTCTTTTGCCTATCAGAACCCTTCATTTGGCTTTAAAAATCCCTATTATAGCCTAAAAATCAGTCTATTTACACCATAATAGGCTTAAGACCCTGAGGGCTTACATTCTTCAGTATTTTTTCCTCATGTGACTATAGCCCCACAACTAGGCGCCTAGAAACACAAGTTTCCGTGTTAAAAACCTTTTTTTTCCTTTTAAAACAATTTTCTGCTCCATTGAAAGGTTAAGCCCCCGAGGGCTTAAAGTCACCCGCTAGCCCTGGTCCTTTTCCCTTCATGGGACCACACTCAAAGCACTTATCCCTAAGCCCCCTTCCCCTCATTTTTTCTCCACGAATGCACCCTTCCCTTTGTTTTTTCTTTTCCCCGACGATATGGTCTGGAGTGAATATAGACCGTTGATCTACATAGATCAACGGCCATTGTGCCTTATCCTTCCGCTCGTTTTCATTTTCCCATACTCTCCGCCCCATTTTTCAATCTCCACCGTCGATTTTATAGATCCAACAGCCAAGATCTATCCCGCCATCCATATAACATCTCATTCCCTATTTTAAAATACTTCTGCTCTATCCTTCAATCTTGACCGTTCATTCCAGCAATCCAATGGTCGAGAATTAACCCGATGGCCCATCTTCTGCCAGTGCAGCTCTTCACCCATCGCATGCAATCCACACCGTTGGATTTTCAGTCTCCAATCCGATGGTTTCCGATGCGTTTCGCATAATTTTTGCCCCCGAAAGTTAACGTAAAAAAAAAAACACGAAATGGGTGGTTTTGTAAATCCACGTGTCGCGTGATGAGTGGAATCACGTTTTTTTTGGAAAACCACTTCCCCCCTCAGAGATCGCGTGAAAACCATTCCAGTTTTGTGCCTTACTACCCTCCGCAATGTGATTTCGGGTTTAATCATAGTCGTTGATTTTTCTGATCTAACGACCCACATTACATCGCGGCCTCCTCGTTTGTTTTCCATCTAACCTTCCCAATGACTCCATCCGTAGATCTCCGTCGTCGATTATTCTAATTGAACGACCCACATTTAATCTCGCCCCATCCTTTTTCCATTCATCCAAATGACTACATCGATGAATCTCAACCGTAGATCATCGTTGATTGATCTAATCCAACGGTCTACATCCATCCTTGCACCAGACTCTCATCAGACCTATTTTTCGCCTTACGCCATGTTTTTCATCCCATTTTCTGCTGCGCTCACATTGTCCCTCAATACTCTTCCATCCTCCTGGACCCTCTGAAGCATTCCTCCCCCACTCCCTCTGGATTTTATAATGTGTTTATCATGTTTTGCAGGGTTTACAGATGGTGAATTCATTCTATCTCCACAGTCACAGTCATGGTGATTTAGAGCACAGACAGACTATCATAGAGCCAAGGATAGCAGAGGAAGACATCCTTGAGAGGGTTTAAAACATGTTTTATCAAGGATCAGTGCTATTAACCCTGACATAAAACCCTCCAGCGCCTCTGTAACCCGTATATTCACACAAACAGGTCAGCAGAAAGATTAAAGTGTATGAGAAGAAGATTAAAGAGATTAGCGCATTGTATTTGAAGCCTAATACGTAGTTACAGACATCAAGGACACAAATGAAGACCATAAAATTATCAAGAAGGTTTAATGAAGCCTAAAGCACACAAACAAGCCTTATCAATGTTTTAATGTCAGCAGAATGTTCTTTTCCTAAGAAGGACTAATTCCCACAGCTTTCTCTATTCCACATCGAGCCCATTACAGTTATTACTCTGACAGAAAGCTCCTAGAACTGTCAGTGCATTGGTTATGAAGTATGGAAGACCTGAAAGACAAATTTTCCACCTTACTTGTCACAGAAGATAAACAGAGTACTGTAGCCAGGAAAGTGCTTCAAGAGACATACCCTTGGAGTTATTATCAATCTGTCGAAGACCCCTAAATCAGATAAAGGGTATTGAAAGTTAATGTAGGGATATTAAAATAGAATGGGTTTCATAGACTCCTCTCACTCTGTTTTAATGAATCATTTAAAGTTCTATCTACCACTTCTATCACTCTTTCACCTATAAGAACTCATGAAATATACATTGTAAATGTTGGTTGATTGTTGTAAAAACACTGATTGTAAGCTGTTTCACTGAGTTAGATTTTTGTGAGTAGTAGTTGTAAATAGGCTGGGAGATGATTTTCGGATGATATCAAGCTATTGGACAAGGATGCATGTGACTAGTTTTTCTCTTCTAATATGACAAGCATGTTCATTGGATCCTGATCTAAATTAGTGGTGACATGTTCTCTCTTTGTTATTGTTCTTCCTCTGTTATTCATGAGGAAGAAACTGCTGCAAAATCATCATTTTTCCCCTCCCTCCACTCAAAACTAACCTTCATTTTTATCCCCTTTTTCTCCATAAAACTCCTCTATTTTCATGATCCCTCTTCTTCCATTCATGAAAATCACTTTACATAGTTTAAAACTCATTTTAAACTATATCGAAACCCCCAAATCCATTGAAAACTCTGAAAAATTTCATAAAAAACGAGTTTTTATTACTATGGACTTAAGCCCCCTTGGGCCAAGTCCTAACTGCTTCCCCACCATATGCTTTGGGGCTGGAACCAAGTGCTAACCCTTTTTAGCGCTCATCGCATCGCAAAAATCCAAGTGCGCAAGTATTTTTGCCATTACAAAAACTTCGATGCAATTAAGCCCCGTGTTTATAAACCCCGATCATATTATTTTTCCATATAACCCGTGGGCCCGCCTTCGGTGCTTAAAACATTGAAAAAATCCATTCCCGATCCATTTTTTCCTTTATAAATACAAAAACCCTTTTTTCCAAAGTTTTGGTCTAACGCGCCCATACAATGATTTTCAAATAAAAAATGGTTAGATCAAAAAGACCCGAAGCGCAATCGCATCAGAGAAATCTAAAATGGGTTGATTGTAAAGACCCGCATCAAACTTTCCGATGTGATTGGGTCATATATATATAAAATCCGCCCCCCCACCTTTCTACTCCATATAACTTTCACCCGGGACCAAGTGTTAAAGATCCCAAAGCGCTTATCGCATCGCAAAATTCCAATGGGTTGATTGAAAAGCCCGAGCCTGAGGCTCTGATTGTGATTAGCCCTTTGTTATAACGCCCCAGGCATATTGTATTTCACGAAGACCAAAGGCCCTGCAGTCGGGCGCCTATCCATTTTTATATATACACCCCACCTATACCAAAACCTTTGTTTTGTTAATTTTTTTTGGGTTTTATAAAGTTTTAAAGGGTTTTTCCGCCGGTTCACTTTAAAATAAATCCCCATCGTTGATCGTAAGCCGATCAAACGACCAGCGCTCAATCGCATCGGAGTTTTCCATCGCATACATTTGTTTTCTCCCTCCGATCGGCCAAACCTCCGATTCATTCTCCACCATTGATCTAATCCTTAGATCAACGGCCCGCGCAACATCGCATCGCAAGTTTTCATTCGGTGCATTTGTTTGTTCCTCCCGATCGGCCATCCCTCTGATCCATTCTCCACTGTTGATCTGATCCTCAGATCAATGGTCAGCGCTTAATCGCGTCACAAGTTTTCAGTGCTGTGCAAGTTTTTTCCCCGCCGATTGAATGCTTCCGATCGCATCTGGACCGTCCGTTCGATCTCATCTGATGGCTCGTATTCTTCCCGAAACCCATTTCGGTTTTTAAATGATTATCCCTCCGCTCTCCTTTTTTAACCTCTTCTATGCAGATCTCCATCGTTGGATGCTGTCATCCAATGGCTACGCTCCTCCCATGCCCTCTGAAGCAGTTTTACCCACAAAAACGCAGGATTTCTAAATATTGTTTGTGTTTTGCAGGTTTCAAAGGCTTTTCCCATTATAATATAAAGAAAAGAAAGCCGAGGGTGACGATCCTCTAACCTTTCGTTATTAAAGGGAAAGAGATATAAAGGGTCTGGAAACACGTTTCATCAACGCTTCATGATGCATTGATGCCATACGAGCCTTGCGCGGCCTGCACATCAAAAAGACACTATGTTATTAAAACACAATTAAAAGAGTATCAGTGTCGAAGACAGAGCACAACAGAAAAGAAGATTGAAGACCGATTTGCGGGGATTTCCACAGATTTTTGCAGATGGAAACATTAATGTTGCGGCAAAGAGTATCAATGGATGATCGAGGATTCCCACATTCAGCATTGAAGATCTTAAATCTTAATTCAGGGTTTAGAAGACAAAAGTACCAGATCAAAGATTTCCCGAATCACTCAGAGGGTACCCAGCGTAGAAAACAATACCCTCCAGAAAGTAGGCAGCAGAGTACATACAACACAGCATAGTCATTCAGCAGTTTGGGTGCGAATGTTTCCACCATTTTGTCTTAATTAGGGAAATTAAATGTTCATCACCTACTTCTTTGACTAGGTTTTCTTTTCCTCCTATAAAACTCCCTAAGAACAGATTATTGAGGGTTCCAGATTTATCATAAAATTGTGCAGTAAGAGGTTTTTTGTATACATTTTTTTGAACTCTTATATGAATGTTCAGAACCCGTTGGGTCTCAGTTGGGAGGAGTTCTATCTGTAATGAGGATTCTGGTCTTTGGTATTTCATAGTGTGTAACTTCTCCCCTTATGTTTTAATTTAATGTTTCATCTTGTTTCCATCCATATTCTTGTATCATGTTTTGGAATGCGAGTGGCTCACTGGTTTGGTATGGATTTATCCTAGTTGATACCCATTTTTGAATCAGTCAAGCGCTTTAAATATGGCTCATGCATGATATACTATTCCACCTCTCATTTCATCCATATTTCTGCTATACTAGTTTCTTTGGGAGGGTGTTTTTAAAACGCTATTTTCATGTATGGATTCTTAAATTGGTAAGCCCATATATGGAGGTATTGTGTATCTGGATATCACCTCAATGACAGCTATTATCCTCTCACTTTCTCCCTACATAGTAAACACCTTCAAATTATATATCTCTGTGAAGTATTTCTGAATCGGCCCGCTTTGCAGTAAGTTGTCTCTTAATTGTCTGATGTTTTTGTATTAGAGTTTTACATCTTGCCTCTGCAGGATCACTCTTTCTGTGTCAATTTTCTGAAGATTTTGGTCCCACTTATATTTACCTCCCTGTTTACAGGAGATAGCATGAGAGCCTTTTATTGATAACGCCCCTTTGTTATATCACATGCTCCTTGCTATATAAGATGTCCTAGGCACTGGTCTTTGGAAACTCAAGGCTGTCTCTAGGAGCAACAACAACATACAAGTGTGCTCTGCTGAAACAATCCATAATTAGGGCATTGTGAGAGATTGGGTATAAATCTCTCTCGAAGAATCCAAATTGGGTCAGACCTGTGGCACTAGAAAGAAAACTCAAAGGAATACTACAGGATCGAAAATTAGATATTGAGGATCTGAAATAACAAGGATATGCTAGATTCAATATTGAGCTCCTAGAAGGCAACAAAAAGCTAGATCATGTGTTTTCAAGGGTTGCAAAGGACCAGACTTTCTAAGGCAGAAAAACATAGCAAGGTGAAGCAGAGGGTAGCATGACAAGAGTAGCAACCAAGGTGCATAACAACAGCAAGAATTTCATCATATGAAGTCTTCAAGTGGGCAACACTACATACAAACATTGTAATGGTATCATTGTACTAAGTCATTGTAAATACATTATTGTAAAAATTGCACTAGTGTTTATCTGCCAAGGGTTGAAGAGGCAGTGTTGGGAGGTCTAGGATCATCATTAGATGGCTGTGTCAAATTTGGGGTTATGGTCTAGTATATATTCTTCTTCTACATAATTCTATATCATTGTAAAGTGGACCACTTTCCCTGGTACGAGAGTCCATTCTTCTTTTATTCTTCTATAGGGTGGCAGGGTGGTGCTAGGGTGAGTTGTATCTGATTGGGTGTTGGGGCATCCGTTCAGTTGAATACTGAAGAATCTCGGGCATTGGAGGGTCCATCTAGTGGGAGCTAGAGAATAATGTTTTTCTAGATTCTAGGAAGTTGGAGATTTATTTTCAATTGGAGTTGAATATTAAAGACTTGTTAGAAAAGCATTAGGTGCTTTTTGTCCCAGAGTGGGTTTCCACCTTAAAAACTGTGTGCATTTGTGTTCCTCTTGTTTTCTGACATTACTAAAACACTGATAATTATTGAAGATTAACTAATTCTCTAATTGAAAGGATTACTGATTCACCCCCCCCCTCTCAGTATTTCCAACAATTGGTATCGGAGCTTGGTTCCTTCAATAGCAGTTTAACAACTGGAAGAAGGTCATGGAGCATACCAAGAATGGTGTACCTCTATTCAATGAAAATAATTATGTACTCTGGAAAGAAAGAATGGAGGTCTATCTCTTGGCGCAAGGTTACGAAGTATGGGACACTGTTCAAAATGGATTTACATCAACCACGGATGAACAGGGTAAGAAGAATTTAGTAAATGATGCAAAAGCAAAGGATATTTTTATCAGTGGACTTATTGAATCTGCTTATCATAAGGTGTTGGGTTGTAAAACCGCCAAAAATGTATGGGACAAGCTTGAGAATGTATATGCAGGTGACTCAAATGTCAAAGAAGCAAAGCTTCAAATCTATATAGAAAAATTTGAGCAACTCAGAATGAAAGAAGATTGCAACATTGCTGCATACTTCCAATACGTTGATGAAATAATCAATAATCTGGAAGGATTCAGAGAGCCAGTTGACAAGAAGACTATTATACGGAAGATTCTTAGAACATTACCAGGGAGATTCAACCCAAAGGTATCGGTCTTAGAATACAGTGCAAATCTAGACAAACTCAGCAAAGAGGAATTACATGGAGTTCTCATAGAATATGAAATGAGACTTGATGAAGAAGAGGGTACTTCAAATCCAAAAGCTACATTTTTTGCATCTAAGAAAAACAATAAGGACAAACACCTTCAATTGAAATGACATGCACCTACAAGTGTGAAGAAAATGGAGATGATGGAGAAGGTCTTTCAGATGAAGAATATGCTTACTTTACGAGAAAACTAAAAAATGGTAAGGGAAAATTCAAAGGTAAAATTCCATTGATATGTTTCAGTTGTGGTGAGGTTGGGCATTTCGCAGCAAAATGTCCGAAAAAAAGTGATTGCAACTCAAAAGGAAAGAAAGGCTTTAAGAAATTCAACAAGCAAGGAAAAAAGAAAGGATCTAAAAGGAACTTTCTCTCTAAAGAAGATAGCTCATCATCCGATGAAGAAAGTGACAGCAAAGGAGAAGCCAATGAGAGAGTATTGTTTATGGCCAAGCACAATAAACAAGAGGTATCAAACAACGAAGAAGAAGGATGGACCATAGAATAATTTTATGAGGAAGCAATCAAGCTTATAAAATATCTCAAGGCGGAGAAGATCCATTCCAAAACTCTTGAAGAACAAGTTCAAGGTCTCAAAATTGAAGTTGAAGAACACAAATGCATTGAAGAGTCACTTCAAAAGAAGTTGGAAGAAAGCAACCAAGAAAGGAAAGAATTAGAAGCCAAAGTAGTCTCGCTGCGTGAGGAAGTGAAGAAAGGAAAAACTATCCAAAACTATGCCAACAACTCAAGGGCATTGGAAGAACTCATCAACAATCAACGATCTTACAATGAAAAAACTAGCATCGGTTACAAAGAAGAAGAAGCAGGACCTTCTACAACAAAATACAATGAACCTATGAGATCTGACATGCATGTAGACTTCATTGGACAAGATTCGCAAGAACAGCCTTGGAAGACAATTCCTCAATGAAAATTTCCATCCAGGTACCAACATATTTTTTATGGCTATTGTTATTCATGTGGAAAATTTGGTCATAAAGCTGTAGAATGTCGCACATACCCTAGGAACGAATACAATTCAGGAGATCTGTCAAATATGAACCTCCGAGGGCTTAGCAAAACATCAATAGATTTGAACATTTAAGAAATAATAATGAATGTTACAAATGTCAAAACTTTGGACACATAGCCAAAGATTACAGACTTGAAAATCCTCTAGAAGAATCTTCGAAGCCATAGAATGGACGAACATGGAAGAAGAAGAAGAATGATAATTGTGCTCTTGCTCTCAAGGCTCAAAAGAACAAAGATGTTTGGTATGTTGATAGTGGTTTCTCAACGCATATGACTAGAGATAGAAATAAATTTGTATCTCTGAAAGAGAAGAAGGATGGAACCGTGTCCTTTGGAAATGATGGATCTTCAAATGTTATAGGATCAGGTACTGTCACTCTCGGAAGCAAAGATGTTCTAGCCAAGAATTTTCTATTGGTTGAAAACATGAATCACAATCTGCTCAGTGTTGGACAAATGTGTGATCAAGGACACACAATACTATTCAACTCCACAAAATGTGAAATCAGGAAAGGCATGTATGGTGAAATTGTGGCTACAACAAGTCGAGCTCCAAATGACATATATGTTCTGGATGAAGCAACTAAAGCATGTCTAATAGCTAAAGAGGATGATATAATATTTGGTAGCAATGATGATCGAATAAGTAAGAAGTTTGCTACAAAGGTGAAAAGTGATTTCGAGGTGTCTTTACTTGGTGAGCTGACATACTTCTTAGGGCTTCAAATATCTTAGCAAGAGAAAGGAATATTTATATGTCAAGCCAAGTACATTAAGGAAATGCTCAAGAAATTTAAAATGGAAGATTGCAAAACCATCCTTACTCCAATGGTAACAGGTTGCAAATTGAGCATAGACTACTCATCTAAGGATGTGGATCAAAGGTTGTATAGATCTATGATTGGTAGTCTTCTATATGTAACAGCCTCTCGGCCAGATGTTATGCAAGCAGTTGGACAAGTAGAAAGATGCCAAGCAACACCAAAAGAATCACATATTATTTCCATCAAAAGAATTCTTCGATATCTAAAGGGAACAACAGAATATGGCTTGTGGTATCCCAAGTGTAACAATGTCATTATTCATTCCTTTACAGATGCAGATTGGGCAAGAAGTGTTGATGATCGTGAGAGTACTCGTGAAGCATTGGAATATCTTCGCCAGAAGCTTAGGATTCTCCCAAGTTCTCATTAGATTTTCCTTATTCAGAATATAAAGTGGGAGTGGAAGTGTGTACAGGTCCACAGGATGGCTGTGTGTCAGGGGGAGTGGAAGTGTGTACAGGTCCGCAGGATGGTTGCATTTCAGGGGGAGTTACCCTTTTCCATTGATGTCAAAGGGGGAGAGAATGTTTTAGGAAGAGGTGTCATGATCACAGGGAGAGTACTTGTGTTGCCATCAATGCCAAAGGGGGAGATTGTTGATCAACGGTTGTCATTGATGTCAACCCAAGCAGCACTAGGGGCTAACCTAGTATTGCATGGAAATTTTGACCTACCAAATTAATATACTCTGGGTCAATAATGCTTTTGATGGTTTCTACGTGTCTAGATGTTTCTGTTGATATATGGCACGCCATGTAATTCTTCTCAGTTTGAGAGATATTCATGTTTGAAGTTTGTACCCCCAGTTGGTGGGCTAAAACCTCATGGGGTTGGGGCATGGATCATTGAAAAGTCATAATTAATATTTTTTAAGCTCCTAAAATCCCTCCCATGTTCACTTGTTGAAGCCCCTCTCAACCTAAGCATTTATATAAATTGTGATCCTCATATCCTCCTCATGCAAGGGATTTTTCCATCTGAAACAGGTCATCGTGGAATTTTCACTCTAAATTCTTTTATATGAAGGTTCAGAAGCTGAAATAGGAAGATGCTGTGAAAATTTTAGATCAAGGTGCTAATAGTTTTGGAGATATGATATGTGGAAGTCAGGGTTTTTGCGGGCTCCTGAAATTCATCTCAAAGAAGTGACCTTGGTAAATTCTTCATAACTCTATCTATGAGTATCGGATTGGAATTCCGTAAAAAGTGGCAAATAGTGCACAGTCTGTAGTTTTCGCTCTATCAGGTTAAGAGCCAAATGAAGAAACAATGACACGTGGCACTCCATACAATTGTACTCTACTGAAATAGTCCATAATTAGGGCATTGTGAGAGATTGGGTATAACTCTCTCTTGAAGAATCCAAATTGGGTCAGACCTGTGGCATTGGAAAGAGGACTCAAAGGAATACTACAGGACCAAAAATCAGATATTGAGGATCTGAAATAATAGGGATAGACCAGATTCAATATTGAGCTCTTAGAAGGAAAGAAAAAGCTAGATCATGTGTTGTCAAGGGTTGCAAACGACCAGACTTTCTAAGGCAGCAAAGCAAAGAAAGGTGCAACAGAAGGTATCATGACAAGAGTATAAACCAAGGTGCATAATAGCAACAAGAAGTTCATCATATGAAGTCTTCAAGTCGGCAGCACTGCATACAATCATTGTAAAGGTATCATTGTACTAAGTCATTGTAAATACAGTACTGTAAAAATTGTATTAGTTTCTATCTGCCAAGGGTTGAAGAGGCAGTGTTGGGCGGTCTAGGATCATCATTAGGTGGTTGTGTCAAATTTGGGGTTATGGTATAGTATATATTCTTCTTCTACATCATTCTATATCATTGTAAAGTGGACCATTTTCCTTGGTACGAGAGCCCATTCTTCTTTTATTCTTCCATAGGGTGGTAGGGTGGTGGTAGGGTGAGTTGTAGCTCATTGGGTGTTGGGGCATCTGTTCAGTTGACTACTGAAGAATCTCGGGCATTGGAGCATCCATCTAGTGGGAGCTGGAGAAGAATGATTTTCTAGATTCTAGAAAGTTGGAGCTTTATTTTCAATTGGAGTTGAATATTAAAGACTTGTTAGAAAAGCATTAGGTGGCTTTTGTCCCGGAGTGGGTTTCCACCTTAAAAAATGTGTGCATTTGTGTTCCTCTTGTTTGTTGCTATCATTGTACAAACACTGATAATTATTGAATATTAAATAATGATCTAATTGAAAGGAATACTGATTCACCCCCCCCTCTCAATATTTCCAACAGCCTCCTCCATCAACAAACAAATCAGGGCATCCACAAGTTCCAAGACATAAATTTCTTTTAAACTTCCAAGAGACTATGTATTACTTCGAAGAGTCATCAAATGCCAACAAGATAATGAGTTCAGATGCAGTATTTATGCTGCAAATGAGGAGGTGAAGCCTAAGATAGGGTTTGAGTATCATCTATAACAGAGTTAATGAATTCTGAACCTTGAAGACCATGCAAGGCTCAAGGTAGGAATATCTACAGATATTTTTTTGTTTTAATAACTTCTATCTTAACTTCTAAGGAAAAATAGGTGAAATGTTTGACTTTAAGGCCTATTATTAAATATTACAATAACTATCTGGCAGATATAAATATTTCTGACTTAGCCTAATAATTGCTAAATGCTTTATTGAAGGAAACAAAGCCTTAGGTGGCACAAATATATTTTGAAAGCAGTAACTGCCACAAGCCGAGTCATTTGAATTTGTCTTGGGCTAATCTGTCCTTTGTTTTATCTTTAATCTCTGTCTTTAGGCCTGACTGTTTTCCTTTTACCAAATTTTTCTTCAATTTTGTTTGATCTTTGTTCTGTTCGTTCAATTATTTATTTTATTTCTTCTAATCTTTTTGCCTTTATCCTTTTGTCTTTCCACTGTCTTCTTTCTTTCTTTGACCTCTGCTTTTCAGACTTATCCACTATTTTTATCCTTTGATTTTAGATTAGCTCTTAATCCTTTAGATATTCCTTTCCTCTACTACATCTTTGATTGTCTGTGTTCATCCATTGTGCAGGGACGCGTTCTTTATGTGCTGGAGGGTTTATGATTTGCCAATGATCATGATTCACTGGTGTTAGAGCTTATATTTAGGCCTCTGGCCCTCTAAATAATAAAATCAATCTCTATATCGTCATTCAGATCTTAATTTAAACGATCTTGGGCCGGTGAGAGGGCTTGGTGAGCCTTTCCGCCATTAAATTTGCAAAAAATACAAACTATTAGTTAAAACCATGCGAGAGAGGGTTTCACTGCGTTTTTCAGGGTTTGGAGCTGTCGGAAGGTGGTTTAAGAGGAGGAGAGGTTGCAGGAGGCGGGAGGAATTTGAACAGAGGCGGGAGGAATTTGATTTTGGCGCGAAGGGGAGAAAAGTAGTTTTTGGGAAACCTGGAAGCAGTTTTCGCGTGGGCTATGGGCGATTTGTGGTTTTGGACCTGTCAAATGCGATACCATAGAGGGTTCGACGCATGTCTGGCAGAAAACCGCCTATTTCGTGCAGGTTAGGGGTTTTTAAACCCATCACAATTTTCCATGTGATATGGAATCTAGGCTGTCAGATCTCAGGGAGTGAGATCGACTGTGCGGAACGATCAGGGGAGCGGCACGCAAGTTTAAAGGGTGGAGCCCGGGGACAGGTGGTGCGATATGAATGGAGTCGGGTGTAGTGGAAAGTGGGGTCGAGCATGAGGTGACATGGGGAGTTTTTTTGGGTAGCGCGGGGTTGTATCAATGTGGGATAAGGTACGAGAATGCGATAACCATTGGATTGGGCCCAGGGCTCCAGATCGACAGTGGAGGTGGCACGATGAAAAGGTAAGATGGGGCGAGGGAAATCGGGCCCGCTTTGATATTTTCAAAGGTTAGGGGCTTTTATGATAAGGTTTTAGGGGTTTAATAAAACATAAGGGCGAAGATGTGATTGTTTAGACCGGGGGCTTATATAATAAGCAGGGTTGGTGTTACATGGTGTGAGCGGGCTAGGGGAAAAAGGCTAAGGGATAGCGGAGGCCTGAGGTCTTATGCGGACAAGGGAGATGGTCTTATAAGAGAGGGGCTTAAGGCCTATTATGTCAAAAAGGGGCAGTTTTAGTGATAAAAACAGGGTTTTTAATAGAATTAAAAGGACCTGATAGTTTAGGACTTAGCTTTAAACAATGTAAAAGAAAGCTTTTACATTGTTAAATATTTTTTAGAGGAAAATGATGAATGAGGGGGATTTTTATGAGGGTTTTTGAGGAAGGAAAAAGTGGGTTTTTTTAGAGGAAGAGGTTTATGAATGAGAGTGAAAGTGAGGTGATGAAATGAGGCAAACATGCCCAATAATGAAGTTTTCTTTGTAGCAGTGGGGTAGACGTTTTGGAGGCAGAGAGAGGAAAATATAGTGAAAATAGTTAGCTTAGGATAATGAAGGCAGTGAGATTTCTAGAACTCACAATATATCTCAAATCTTGTTTCTAGAAATCTAGGATCATAATTTAGTCATCTTTTGATATCAGCCAATATTACTGATGACTAACAGTGGCTCCACTTGGGGAGGGTAGCTCTTTTTGGAGGTGTCCAAAACTTTCAGTTTATCAATATCTGAGTTTTTGCAGATTAATGGCCTTTCCATTGGGTAGATTTTCCTTCTTTTTCACTTACTGATATTTCTTTGTAGTGACAATCTTAACAATCTGCAACATATATAATATCCCAAAATGGGAAAATCAACAATACTTGGCATAGAAAATGCACTTTTTAGAAATTTAAGCATCAAAAAAAAATTACAGCCCAGGGTTCCATTAGATCTGACATTATTACAACCAAATCCAAGAGGAAATCAGAAACAAATCATCATAGCCTAGTTAAACAGGCCTCTTGTGCTCAAAACAGCTTGGAAACACTGAAACCCCAAGACTACTAAAACACAGAAATACTGCAGAAAGAGACAGCGCATTTTATTGAGAATTATATTTAGAAAATGAAGAGACAAATCAGAACTGCTCATATATTAATCAATAATGCTAAAAAATAGAGATCTAGTCTCTTTTACATAGATCCAAGAAGACCCGGCAAGGGTTTCTTGACAGAAATGATGTACATGAAATATATGCTGCAAATGTATGGCTGAACATGCAAAGAAATGGTTGTAGAATCTCCTACTAGCTTTCTGGGAAAAAGGCTGATCCTCCTCCTAGGAAACTAGCTCATAAAAGTGGGGTTTTGTCCCCTTCCACTGCAACACCCTGAAAATAATATAGTTTCTCCAAGGGACTACACTGTAGATGTAGGTGAATACTTGGCCAAGTTCCTGGTAGTGGAAAATGCATCTCAGAAGGCTCTCCTTAGATTTATTAAACAAGATCTTCAAGAAAGAGTATGGAATCCCCGCATGAGGAAACCCTTGTACTAAACAGTGAAAAAAACTTAGATAAACAACCAAAGAATGAAAAAAGTCTAAATAGACCACATACAAAATAAAATATTCAATCATGTCCCATATGGTTGCCATTCTCTTCATTATATAATTGATGAGCTTCCTCACCAAGGGTCCCACCCAATTATGAGGTTACTTCCATGCAAAGGCTCCTCCACAAAAATTACGTTATCTCCATTAGTCTTGCTCATATTTTTAAAGTGCTATTTGATTTAGTCAATCTTGACCGGAACTAATCTTCTCACAACTGGAGTTTGTGGCTCTTCCTCTTATGAGTCTTCTTCTGTTGTAGAGTCCGATTCATCCTCCTTTAGCTCAAACTCTATCTTCTTAGGTTCCTTTGGTAGGACTTCATGTTTAACAACATATTTCACCTCTCTAAACACCACATCTCGACTGTACACAACCTTCCTTATTTCCGAGTTCCAAAGCTTGTAACCCTTTAAACCATCCTTATACCTAATAAAGATGCACCTTTCAGATTTATTATCCAACTTGGTCCTTTTCTCCTTTGGAACATGTACATATGCATCAAATCCAAATACCATCAGATGTGAAAGAGAGGGTTTCTTACCATTCCATACCTCATGTGGAGTCTTATCCTCCAACACTGATGAAGGTGATATGTTAACCAAGTAACATGCAGTCTCCACTGCCTCTGCCCAGAATTCTTGTCCTAACCCGGTACCACTGAGCATGCTTCTTGCCTTTTCCATCAGCACTATGTTCATTTTTTCTGCAACTCCTTTTTGCTGAGGTGTGTATGGAGTAGTATTCTACCGTGCTATACCACACTTCTTACAGAACTCTTCAAATTCCTTCTTGCAGAACTCCCCACCATTATCTGTCCTCAAAACCTTTATCTTCTTCTCTGTCTGGTTTTCCACCAAAGCTTTAAATTCTTTGAAATTGTCAAAGACTTCAGATTTCTTCTTCAAGAAATATATCCATGTATTCCTTGAGAAATCATCTATGAATGAAACATAGTACACAGAATTACACAGTGATGGAACTGACATAGGTCCAAACACATCACTGTGCACAAGCTCTAATATCTTATTCGCCCTCTTCGCACCAGAAGGAAAACTCACCTGATTTTGCTTCCCATATACACAATGTTCACAGAAATCGAAATCTAGAGAGAAATTGGACATACCTTCTACCATACCATTTCCATGCAGAATAACATTACTGCCCTGAAGCTTGTACAGAGTTCCAATCCAAACTCCCCGCATTAATACTAGTTCTCCCCAAACCATCTTACAGGTATCTTTCTCGAACACTGTTTTTACACCTGTATCATCCATCTTACTTACAGAAATCATATTTCTGGCCAATGCAAGAATGTGCAGAACACCAGGAATTGTTCTAATCCTTCCACCTTGCAGCTTCAGCTTGAATTTTCCACGTCCGACGATTCTGGCCTAAATATCATCCCCTAGGAAGACATCACCGCCATCATATTTCTCATACTCGCAGAACCACTCCCTATGGGGAGTGAAGTGAAAGGATGCACCCGAGTCAATCGACCATGACTCATGATCTCCATGTGTATTTGAAGAAGAAGCCAAATACACATCCCGACCTTCATCCAAGGTGGTTTTTTCCTCTGCAGAAGGAGCATCATCAGATCCCTTTCCTTTCTCAGGAGCTTTAGATCTGCACTCCTTTTTGTAGTGCCCTTCCTTTCTGCATTTCCAGCACACCTTTACAAACTTTCCAGGATATTTAGATCTCCCTCTCGATTTAGATCTCTCACCCGAAAAATTATTCTCGTTTCTCTTTTGGGACCTTCATATAGATAAGGCATCTCCATTATGGCACTCCATATTTCTCCGTCTCATTTCCTCTAACATCAAGGCTGAGACAATGTCATCAAATTTCAAGGTAGTTGTATTGCTACCTATTGCAATAACCAGACTGTCCCATGAATCTAGTAGAGAACACAACAAACTGATGCACTTCTCTTCATCTAAGATTTTACTATCAACAGATGATAACTGGCTTACCACAGTATTGAAGGTGTTCAGATGCTCTATCACCGAGTCTCCATCCTTCATCCTCAGGTTATAAATCTTTTTCCACGGGAACAATTTATTCACCAGAGACTTAGATTGGTACAAAGTCCCTAGCTTGTCTACACAAGGTCTTTTCCATAGCTTCCCTAGATACATTCAAAAATACTGAATTTGAGACACATAATCGTATTATGCTCTCTTCCTTCTGATCCAGCTTCTTCCAGTCTTCATCTGACATTGTCATTGGTTTAGTACCCAGATCTACTGCGATCCAATGATCTTTATCCACCAATAGATCCTCCATCTTGAGCTTCCACAACTCAAAACTTTGACCATTAACTTTCTCGATCTCTATCTTCCCGCCACTCGCCATCTTCTTTCAACACAAGAATCGATCCTGTAGATCTCCCACTGAACAAGGTCTACCTCAAGCCCGAGCAAAAAACCCCTCAACAACAAAGACATTCCCTTGAAGCCGAAACTGCTCTGATACCAAATGTAGGTTTTAACCCTGTACATAAATTATCTACAAATGAATATTAAAATGGAAAATAAACAATAGCGAGAGCATAAACCATAAAACAGATAAACACAGAGATTTTCCCCTGGATCCCAAATCGGGACGACCAGCTTGATTTTTCATTATATTCCTTTTAGTGTTACAACACATATATGCACATGTAGAAGCATACATAAACCCTAATCCATTAACCCTAGATTAGAACATAACTGTAGTTCCCTTGACCGGATCTACAAAATACCATGGGCCAAAAACCATCATGCCCCAAAACCATGTGCAAATCCATGCACAAAACCATGGACGGGTCCACCCAACGGAAAATAAGGCCCAAATTTTTTTTCCCGGGGCGCTGCCTCGGATCCCGACAGGGGGGGCTGCCCCCCCCCCCCGCTATGCCCAACACAACGTACAGAGGGGTTGTCGCCCCCCTTGTGACCCCCCCCTGTGCGTGACTAGTCGTGGAAAGAATATAACACACCCAAAAATCATATGGCTCACCTCATAAATAAATAAATGAACTAACATAGTGGCCATATCATTTCCCATGCTCCCCTTGAAGCATGTAGTTCAAAAAGTGTGGGAAATTTCTTACCCAAAGGACACATCCAACCAATGTGTCTCTCTTCCAATTATGTCCCTAATAAAAAACAAGAACATCTTCAACATATGGAATCATAATTGAGATCATGCTAGCTGCCATATGAAGTAAAGGTGAAGGACAATGGTCCCTCATGTGCAACCAATGCAGTTTTGCTCCAAACTGCCATAGAATGTGATATAACAAGTGATTCTCCCACCACTTGTTTGCTGTCCCATTCTTCTTGTATACTTGGAGAAGGTGTATGATAGTTGGTGCTAATGAATCACACCATGAAGAGTACATCATCTCTCCAAGATCCCCTAAGGAATGAGCAACATCACCTTTGTCCATGGCCCAAGGTGGTCCATGAAACTCATAAAGGAAGGTGCCTCCTCTTGGAGCAATGACCTGCATATGAGTGTTGAGAAAATGAAAGCATATAATAAACATATCATGATGTTCAGAAATAAAATTTTTATCATACACTTGATTTAAATCAGCAAGGTAGCTCATGTATGAGCTCCCTCTCACACCCAATGAATAAGGAGGTGGTAATGATAACTCTTCCCAAGAGATATGTTCCTCCTCCACCAGAAAATGATCCATGCACTTCCTCATATGAGAGTGGATCTCCTCTTTGTAGTTGTCCCACATGAATCCATCTAAGATAGTATGATATGTTTTAATGAAACCAGTGGGTTTTGAAAGCAAGATCTCATAGGTTGTATTAAGTAGTGCCTCCTTAAGCTTGGAGTCTCTAGCCAAATAGATCTGATCATGAGAATAAATGACTCCATCAACTACTTTATACTTCCCATCCATCACTTTCCCATCAAGAACCTTACATGTGAAGAGGTCCTTGGAATATTCCATCAAGAGTTGGGACTCCCAATAAGGATCTAGGCTCCTCAACAATGCCAACACTGTAGAAGTTTGAAATGCAGCCCCTGTCATCACATGGCTCTCCTCCTTGACATGCTTGATGCCAAAGTTACATGTTGGAGTACTACCAACCTTCTTTTGATGCCTCTTTTGCAGGTGATCTTGCTCAATACAAGATTGAAGTAGATGGAAATCAACCTCCCTTTGGAAAGTTTTTGTTTTCCAAAACTTCCTTAATTTGACCCATGCATGCAAGAGTGTTGACATCCTCTTGTCATGTTCAGAAATATTCTTTATGTGTGAAAATATCATTGGCTGCCCCAAAGATATGAAGCGGCCATTGGAAATCACATCCATGCTACCATAGACTTCATAATTCTCCTCTTTCAGCACAAATAAATGAGTGGGAGATAGCAATGTAAATCTTAGAAAATTTCTTGCCTCCCCTTTGAACCCATAGAAGATTTTCTGTGTTGTGCTAGCTTCTTCCAAAGCTCCTTCCTTAGACAAGTATGTAAATGCTGCCCATAGTTGAGAGAACACTTTATTTTTCTTCCAATTAGGGGGTCTCCCTGGTGGAATGCCTCCATGCGAGGAAACATCAAGACATGGAGCAGGATGAACATGTGTGTGGATAGATTTGTCCTTGCCTTTATTGCATAAGCTCTCCTACTTCCTTTGTGCATCAAACTTCTGAAATAGAGAAGGGTGTGTGCCTCTCATCATGTGATGCTTGTCCTCCTCTCTATCTCCTCCTATCTTCAAAATCTCACCATTTGATATTGATGGCACATACTGCACATGGATTGTGCCATGATCTCTATATGTGAGATTCTTTGGAACTCCTTGCAAGAGTGTAAGAGTTTCTCTCCTTGGAGCAAGTGCTCCATCTTCCTCTTCATGAGGTACTGGATGTGCTCTTGATATGATTGCGTTGTTATCTCTAGCCTTCTCTTCCTCCTCATCAATAGTTAAAAATTCCTCATCAACAAGAAGAGACCTTAGATCTTGGTCTTCCCTTGAAGGAGGAATCTCCATGTCTTTCTCTTGAGAAGAAAGCTCACCATGCAATTGGGATTTTTCCTTCAGCAATGTATCATTCAATTTTTCATCCCTTTCAATGGTTTTCTGAAATGGAGTTGGATTTATAGATCCTCCCAACTCATGCAAAGGTTTTGCTTGTTTTGGTTTGATAGTCTTCATAGAAGGTGTTTCATCGAACTCTTCATCAAACCTTTCTACTATCCTTCCAATGAACCTTGCATAAGTAGATGTATTTGCATTCTTTAAGGAAAAATATTCAAACAACCACCAAGCATAAGCCTTAACCTCAAGATGTAGCACTGCTAATTTGATGGTTTATTTTTCAAAAACTTGATGTTGTTGCACATAGGTGTCTAGCTCCTCCACCCAAACTCTAGCTGGACATTTAGGTGATCCATTGAAAGTAGATAGAAAAAATCTACCCACACCTTGCTGCTTACTCCTTGTGCTTATTTCCTCCTTGATCTTGAAAAACCCTTGGAAGTTCAAGTGATCTTTGAACCCCTTAGATTGAGCCTCATACTCCTGCAAATAATCACCAAGAGTCTCCCTCTTTGGCACATCTCCTTTCTCCATCTTCTTTGCCATGGACATGTTGCTGGAGGAGAATTTTAGATCTGATGATGTGGTTGAATGCTCTCATCTATAAGATGTGGAACTGAGTCTCTCCTCATGCACAAGTCTTGTTGAGGGATCTCCATGTTTCCCTCTCCTCATTTCTTTGATGTCTTTGTTTATACCCTGCAGAGTTTGACAAAGAAGTTTTGAGAACCTCATCCCTCCAGACAATAAGGGTTTGCTTTGATCTCTCTTGAAGATATTATCATCCCCATTGGAATACTCCATAATGGTTGAAGAACATAGGCTGAGCCAAGATTAAGGCTTTGATACCACTATAATATCCCAAAATGAGAAAATCAACAATACTTTCTCAGAAAACGCATTTTTTAGAAATTTAAGCATCAACAAAAAAATGCAGCCTATGGTTCCGTTAGATCTGACATTATTACAACCAAATCCAAGAGGAAATGAGAAACAAATCATCATACGCTAGTTAAACAGGCCTCCTGTGCTCAAAACAGCTTGAAAACACTGAAACCCCAAGACTACTACAACACAGAAATACTGCAGAAAGAGACAACACATTTTATTGAGTATTATATTAATAAAATGAAGAGGAAAATCATATCTACTCATATATTAATCAATAATGCTAAAAAACAGAGATCTAGTCTCTTTTACATAGATCCAAGAAGACCCGACAAGGGTTTTTTGACAGAAATGATGTACATGAAATATCTGCTATATAACTATGGCTGAATCATGATGTATAGCTAAAGCTCTACATAAAAATGGTTGAACATGCAAATAAATGGTTTTAGACTCTCCTACTAGCTTTCTAGGAAAAAGGCTGATCCTCCTCCTGGGAAACTAGCTCATAAAAGTGGGGTTTTATCCCCTTCCACTGCAAAACCCTGAAAATAATGTAGTTTCTCTAAGGGAATGCACTGTAGATGTAGGTGAATACTTGGCCAAGTGCATGGTAGTGGAAAATGCAACTCATAAGGCTCTCCTTAGATTTCTTAAACAAGATCTCCAAGAAAGAGTAGGGAATCCCCGCATGAGAAAACCCTTGCACTAAACAGTGCAGAAAACTTAGCTAAACAGCCAAAGAATGCAAGAAGTCTAAACAGACCACATACAAAATAAAATCTTTAATCATGTCCCATATGGTTGTCATTCTCTTCATTATATAATTGATGAGCTTCCTCACCAAGGGTCCCACCCAATTATGAGCTTACTTCCATGCAAAGGCTCCTCCAAAAAAATTGCGCTTTCTCCATTAGTCTTGCTCATATTTTTACAACATTGTTTGATTTATTCAATATTGACTGGATCAATCTTGACTAGATCAACCTTGATTGGATCTTCATGCCTTGCCTCTTTTCACACTCAAGGTGTCTTCATTTTGATTAGCTAGTTTGATCTTCATTCACATTGAGTTTTCTTTATTTAGGATCCACTCTTCATATAATAATGATGTTGACTTGGTCAAACTTGACTTTGTCTACACATTTTAGACCTTGTTCACACATGTGGATGCTTGATCTGGTTATTTCATGATCCCTTTTCACATTGTAAGGGATTTTATTCCTACTCAAGCAACTTATGAGCCTCCTTACTCATTTATTTATCTAATTTAGATTTTAAAAGAAAAATTAATATTCCTATTAGCTATAGGCTAATTTAGGAATATTACAACATATGATTCTTTTGACGACATTTCTACCTACCCAATCCTACTTGTCCTAACATTTTTGCTTCTTTGAGTGCATTTGAATTGGCAAACTCTTGACATTTTATTTTTGAAAACAGAAATAAACTACCTTCTTCTACCCTTATTGCTTCCAAGGGTTTAGATTAAACTGGTGAAATATTTTTATTCTCTACCTAAACTAGTTGATTGCCAAGATTAAGCTGCTTGGCAATCTGTGATTCTCTAAACTATTGACATGAAATTTAAAGCATGGTTTAAGTCAGGATTAGGCAGTCTGACTCACCATGGTTTGTGGCATTGGAACAAGCTGCAGACAAAGAATTATTTTCCATAAAAGTAAAAAATAAAGACAAGGTTGTAATTTATCATTTGAAATGCATCCTAATATTTCTCTTTGGTTCTATTTTGAGCATTTGGAATCAGTATCTTATATTCCCTAATATATCTTTCTTGACAAGTCAAGTTTGAATAATTTTGACAATCATTGTTTTCACTAACTTATCAACATAAATTTAAAGCATGTTCAACCATGATTAGGCTAGATGACTGAAAAAGATATTCTTTTTGAATTAGTAGTGGTATTTAGACTTGCACACTTCCAGAAATACTATTTTTTTGGTATGGGGATGTACCTCTTTTGAATCTGACCTCTTTTTTCTTTTTCTGTTTTCTGAATTTTTTGCTTTTTATGATTTTTATCATGGAATGTTTATGTATAATGAATAAAAACTTTGAAGTTAGGACTCTTGACAAAAATAATGCTTAAGCATCCTACCATTGACAGGACCTCCAAACAATTCTTCTTCATTCAGCCTTTGTAAGAAGAAAGCATTGTGACCCCTAATTGAGTGAATGATATAAGGCCCTTTCCATAAATTCTCAAATTTTCCATGCTTGCCTTTGTCTTCCCTCCTAAAATCCCATTTCAAGACTGTGTCTCCAACTTGGAAATTATTAGCTTTAGTCCTTCTATCAAAAATCTTCTTGATGTTGTCTTGTACTGCTTGTGTTCTTTTGTAAACTTCTTCTCTTGACTGCTGTAAATGAATGGTTTGGTTCAGCCTTCTCTGCATGTCATTTTCCTCTGTTTGCACTTCTCGGAGGAGTTTTATGACTGGAACTCCCAAGGATGTTGGGAAGACTACATCCATGCCATATACCAACTAATAGGGAGACATATTGATTGATTTCTTGGTGGTTAATCTATCAGCCCATAATGCATGGAATAGCTTACTATGACATGATTTTTGATTCTGCTGCAGCAATTTCTTGATGATGTTCACCAAAATTTTGTTGGAGGATTCAGCTACCCCATTTCCTTGAGGGTATTAAGCTGTGGAGTGCCCTAATGTGATATGATATTTATAGCAGAAATAAACCATTCTTTTTTATTTAAAGGAAGCATCATTGTCTGTGATCATTTTTCTAGGACAACCAAATCTATATAGGATGTTTGTCTCAAGAAATTTGATAATGACAAAGTTAGTGGCATTCCTAGAGGGAATGGCTTCTATCCATTTTGTGAAGTAGTCAGTAGCAGTGAGGATCCATTTATGTTAGGCAGATGAAGTTGGGTGAATTTCTCCAATAAAGTCCAAACCCCATTGTTGAAAAGGAGCATCAACATTGATGGGATGGAAAGGCAAGGGTAAGAGTTTTCTTTTGCCATAAAAAATTTGACACTTATGGCAAGTCATGACTAGCTTTTGGGTATCAGAAAAAAGGGTGGACCAATAATAGCCAGCTCTAAGGATCTTGTTTGCTTTTGTCTTCTAGTAAAGGTGGCCTCCAAATTCTCCTTCATGCAGTTCATGCATGATTTTCCCTGCATCATTCTCAAGAAAACATTTAAGAAATATGCCAACAACATTTTTCCAATATAACACTCCATTTAAAATGCAGAAATTTAATGCTTTCTATTTCAAAAATCTTGCTTTTGTCTTTGATAAAGAAGGAGTATTAAGATAAAAAAGCACATATATGATATCAGCATACCAAGATGAATTCAGAAATATTTCTTCAATGTATGGAGCAGTGAATTCTTCCTGTTCTTCTAAGACATCAACCATATTCATATCTAATGCTTGGAAGTTTGATTCTGCCATAAGTTTTGCTAGTCCTTGTCCCTTAATCAGCTTGGTTAGCCTGATTTCTAGATCATATTCTAAAATAATAGCAATCCATTTTCCCCTTTTACCATCAGGATCTTGATTTAGAATATTCCTGACAAATGTGTGTGGGACAAAAGCAATGATATGAGAGTGCAAAATGTAGACTCGGAAATCTTTCATTTCTTTTATCAAGGCTAAGTCATTATTTCTCCATGATGTTATATTTGAGTGGAGCATCTCTTAAGGCTCTACTGAAGAAGGATATTGGCTTTTCTTGGCCCATATTATTCTTTCGCAACAATACTGCAGCAATGGTGTGTTCATATGCAAATGAAAAAATGTAGAAATCCTTGGTGAAATTAGGACTGATGAGAACTGGTGTTTGAGTGAGAGCTTGTTTCACTAGTTCAAATGACTGTTTAGATTCTAAGGTCCATTTAACTCCTACTTCATTTTTGAGCATTTTTGTGATATTCCTCAAAATTTTAGTAAGGTTAGGGATGAATCTTCTCAAAAAGTTGATTTTCCCAATGAAAGATTGCAATTCTTTGAGGTTTCAAGGATGGCTGATTTTCAGTATGCCTTCAATCCTCTTGGGATCTACTTTAATTCCTTCTTCATAATTTATGTGGCGTAGGAGCTTTCCTTCTTATAGGCCAAAGAGTGTTTTCTTGGGATTTAGGAACAAGCCATATTTCCTACATTTCTCAAAAAAAATTCTTAAATGGACTAAGTGTTCTTTGTCTGTTTTAGAGAAAACAATGATGTCATCAAGGTATATGATTATGAAATAGCCTATGTCTTCTGAAAAAGATATGTCCATGGCCCTTTGGAAGGTAGCCCCTGCATTCATCAAACCAAATGGCATTTTAACATACATGAATGTACCCCAAGGTGTGGTAAAATCAGTTTTGTGTTGATCACTTGAGAGTACTAGTACTTGGTTGTAGCCTGAAAAACCATCCAAGAGTGATATTCTTTTAGATCCAACCACCTTCTGGAGTATGTGATCCATTTTAGGCAAGGGGTAATTATCTTTCAAGGAGGCTCTGTTTAGATTTCTAAAGTCAATGCAAAGCCTAATTTCCCTAGTCTTCTTCCTAACTGACACAAGGTTGGAAACCCATTCTGAATATCCGATGAGAACTATGATCCCAGCATCATACATATTCTTTATCTCTTTCTCAACTAAAGGTAATAAAACAGGGTTTATCCTTTTTAGTTTTTTCTTGAAAGGTTTTTGATTTTTTTTAAGAGGAACTTTATGTTGAATAATGCTGATATCATATGATTTTAGATCTTTGTATCCCCATGCAAACACATCTCCAAACTCTTTGAAAAGTTCAATATATTCCTGTTTGATATGAGTAGGAAGAGTATTAGATAATTAGATAATTTTGGGTTTATTCATGTTGTCTATGTTATGTTCTTCTACATTAGTTTCTGTAGGCTCCATCTTTGGTTTTTTAGCTACATCATTGAAATAAAAAAGCTCCTCTAATGGTGTAAGGCCTCTTGGTATATTGTCATCTTTACATTGTAAAACTTCAAGGTTCTTTTGGTCCATTTTGTCAAGTAATTATGCCTTATAAATATGTTCAAATTGATTTATATCAGCAGTAGAGGGCAACTCTGGTTTGAGGGCTTGTTTTTCATAAAAACAATTTTTTTCATGGCTTAAGCTAGGTGTTGGTACAAAAAAATCATTTTTAGATTGCAGAAAATCTTTAATGTGTTTATCACTCTCAAAGACTTGCCAGTAGTTTTCATTGTCAGGAACTGTGGGCTGATTTTTCACTTTGAAAATGAATTGTTCATTTGTATGTGGTATTTGGCAATTGATGGCAGCAAAGGAAAGTTCATTTACCAGGTTGTTTTGAGCTCTAGGGATGAAAGTGAGTTCATATTTTTCAAAAGTTTTTAGGAGATCTAGGGAAGCATTCCTTTATTCTCTTAATCTTGAGTTTTTAGCTGAATACTGCCCTATTATCTGCCTAATAATCAGCTCTGAATCTCCATGGACTGATACTTTCTTTGCTCCTAAATCTTTAAGAAAATGTAGGCCAAGGAGAAGAGCTTCATATTCTGCAATGTTATTGGTGCATTAGAATTCAAGCTTGTAAGAATGTCCTTTGTTTGTATTATGTATCCATACACCAGCTCCAGAACCATTTTTTCCACAAGAGCCATCAAAGCTCATGATCCAAAGCATTTCTATCTCATATTCATCCTCATTTTGCTATTTAAGACTACTAAAGTTTGGGCTGCTATGTTTTTTATTTGAGGGCATATTTGGCTTTTCCAATGGGCCTAGCCCTTTTTCATTTTCATTTTCTTATGTGCTGATTTCATCTTTATTGAACAAAATAAATGAATCAAGATTTGAATGAATGAAATAAACAGGAGTGTTGTTTGGCCTATCTATGTTTCTACCATATATTTCATATGAGATTCCCTGTATAACCTCCTTGTCTAGTTAAAGAGTGGAATGGTAGCATAAGACATGTCCATTTGAAGGCTCCCCTGAAGTTTGGCTCCCCATGATCTGGATAAAAGCATGCCATGCTTTGGGGGAATGTTAGCAACAACTATTTCCATAACTAGACCCTTAGCAAGAATCTGTGCCAGATTGACACATAAATACTTGATTAGACCCAAACACTTGACTCTGCTTGAATCAAAGGAATACAAGTCTTTGTAAGGTTTGGTAATTTCTAGGCCTAATCTCTCCATCACTACCTTTGGCGTGAGGTTATGATAGGCGCCAGAGTCTAGCATGGCATTGTGTAAGATGTTATCATGTATATTTAAGATGACATAGAATGGAGGGATGGTTCCTTCTTGATATTTTCCTTCTACTTCAGGGCCAAACAACAATTATGGCCTATCATCTGTTAAGTTCAAAGTATCAGTATCATTTCCTATATTCAAAGCTTTTAACACTTGATTTTTATATACATCCTGGGTTACTAATTTAGCTAAGGGTATGCTAATTTTGATCTTGGAAATTTCTCCCTCAAGGCTGAAAGGGACTAGTGTTTTGGACATATTTACATCTGATTTTTCAAACACAGTTTTTTCAGAAATTCTGATTTGCTGAGTTTTATTAGGACAATCATTTTTAACAGATTTTTTAGGGCCTCTAGCAGAAGTACTAGGGCAGCTTGAGTCAATACTTTGCTGGTTTATTTTTTCTTTTTTCAAATAAGCTTTCTTGGGCATATTGTTGGGACTGTTTGCTGTATTTTTAGGAAGGTTTTCTGAGGTTTTCCTAACAACAATTTCTGTGTTTTTATTTTTGGAGGCCTCTTGGTTCTTTTTTCTTCTAAGATCATATTGTCTGTGGACCTCCATTATAACATTTTCAAACCCCAATTGATAATCTTCAGAATCCTCATGATTGGTTTCAGTTTGGTTTGAGGAGAAGAATCCTTGTTTTTCTTCAGTGAGGAAAACATCACCCTCACTGTCAGATCCTATCAAGTTTACATGATTTTCTTCCAATATTTCTGTATCCCTTTCTTCTTCTTCATTTACATAGTTTTATTGCAAAGGAGGCCTAACTTGTTGGTCATTATCTCTTTGTCTAATTTGAATAGGATCTCTTATAAAATTTGGATTTATGTTTCTGTTTTGGGGATTCCCTTGGTTCTCTCTAGGAGGCACTCTATCAGTTAAGTTTATATTTTCCAGCATTCTCTCCATTACCCTCACTAAGTTATCAATATTGGCATTAGATGATGAGGTTGATGCCATTGTTTCATCTTTGTATGTAACTCTTTTTTCTGATTTCAATCTAGCTCTTTTCTTAGTCAGATTTTCTTCTACACTTAAAGTTCCCCTCTGCATAACTTCTAAAGTTAAGGGGTCTCTTTCTCTTAGCTGATAGGCCATGTCCAAATCAAATACTTTTGGAAATTTTTCTAAGGCTAATCCTAGTGGAGGTTTCATGTTTGGGGGAAGTTCATTGTAAACACAATTAAATCTAGTGCAATAATCTTGGACACTTTCCCCAACATTCCTTTTAAGGTTGCTGTATTCTGAAAGGATTTGGAGAGGGTTCTTTTTTATTTCCCATTTATTTGTGAATGTTTGGTATAAAGAAGGGAGATCATTTATGCTATTAGGAGTTAAGCTTTTAAACCATGTTTTGGCTTCTCCTTCTAAACTTTGAGCAAAGATTCTCATCTTAATGGTCTTTTCTTCTATTTCCATATAATCAAAAGCATCATCTATTTTATCTACATGTTGTTGGGCAGTAGTAGATTCAGTTCCAGTGAAATGGGGAATTCTAGATTGATAATCATTTGGTAAAGGAACCAAAGGTTGTGGCAACACTAATGGAGCATACCATGTTTCCATGATAGGAGTGAATGGAAAATTTACAAGAGGTGGATTTGTGGAAGGAAAAGTGGAATGAAATGGAGTGTTTCGAAGATTGGAAGTATGGATAGGTGTGGTGGAAGTAATTGGACCAGAAAATTGATTATGAGCAGATTTGTTATGGAAGGATATAAAATGATGGAGAAGCTAAAAATCAGGAGGAGTGGAAGGAAATGCTTTTCTGTTGAAACTCTGTTGCAAATCTGTGGGCTCAAAGTCAGATTGGTCAATATCACTATATGACTTAGTTCTAAATAGGTTCTTTGAATGTCATAAGTCAAAGTGAGGATCTTTCAATACTGTAAGGTTTCCAGGGATAGATCTTGTTCTTTGGACAGTCCTATCAGTAGTTAAATTTCCAGCTCTAGAAGTTTGCCACAAAATCTTTTCTGGATTATCAACTATAGTAGGAGGATTAGGGTATGCATGAGATCTGGTATTGATCCTATGTGAAGCCAGATTTAAAACTAAAAATCTTTGGAGGGGCTGAAAGTTTTTAGGATTGTTTTTCAGAAGGTTATCCTCTCACAGTGTTTAGTAAACTTGTAAAATATGGGACTAGAATTCTAAACTTCTTGGGACTGATTTGACACAATCTTAAGAGAGTCTAAAGAGAACTAGTAAGGTAATAGGCCTACTGGGGCTAATGGAGTCTTCAGGAAGAAATTCTTAGCTGTTTTGAAGGTAAATGTGTATGATCCACCACCAATAATTGACAAAAAACCAATCTAGGGATGTTCAGCTTTGGAGTTTTCTGAGTTTTTATGTAGTTCTAAGGTTTGCAAGAGTGTCCTATACCTGAATCATCATTTAGCTAAGAGGTGAAACAAAAAAAGTCTACTCTATGGCTATCAATTAAGTTTTATATGATTTGATAATGCTTTTCTAAGTTCTAAGAAGTACTCATGTTGTTAGTAACTCAGAAAGTCCCATCGTGATCGCCAGAATGTTAGGTTCCTGTGATTTGGCAGATTGGAAAAACCAAATGATAGGGTAACATGAAACCAATATTTGGAGTCCAAGGACCTAGCCTTCCTGGACTCAGAGGGGGGTCTGTCTATTATGTTCAAAGATGTAAAATTGTTTGCTTTATGGGGTTGATTTTGGGCTAGTTATTAAGTGTGAGTTTTGTTGTTTGTTTTGGTTAGGTATAATGATCAAGAAGCATAGGTAGAATGACGAAATTTTTGAGTTATTGGGCAATGGATTCTAATGGAAGTCATGATAAGTTCATAAATGGACTGGGGAGCATCATAGGGAAAATATAACTTGGCCAGTGGATCTTCAAGGTTTAAGGGATAATGAGATGGACATTAAGGGTAAGAATGAAAAGTAGGGTAAAGGGCAATCAAGAATCCTTTATCATATGTACTTCTCAACAAAGGGACTTAAATATTATAATAATGAAGAGGTAATCAGTAGGCAGGGCAAACCATAAATTCTATGACACACATTACAGCAGATAATAATTCAAGACAAACTTTTCAGTGAAACATAGATGCACACGGGCTTCTAATTTTGGGAAATTCACTTTCAAGGACAGAAAACACTTAAGACACACATATAACTGTAATAAGAGAAGAGGGAACTCCTAAACATATTTGATTATAGCTATGAAGATCTCTAAAATAATTGTTTAAGAAAGTACAAAGGGCAGATCGAAACTAGACCTCTTTAGCAGACTTTAAAGAATGGTACTTTAGAGAGAGACTTCAAAAAACAGTCTATTAGTGGAAAAAAGTAAGCAGGGAGAACCATAAATCATGCTTGAAACCAACTATATTCAACTATTTATGAAATAAACAAGCTTATGGGGTCTAGAGAGAAATTAAGAATTCTCTAAAATTTCCAAGTGGAAGAAAACATTAAGGCAGTGAAGAGTAAACAGAACTAAGGTGCTTTCAAAAGACATTTCTTAGCCTAAAACTTTTATTCTATTGCAACACAGAATAGTGGAAACATAATGAAATAGGAAATAATAATAACATATTAGGAGCACTTCAACAACAACCAAGCTCAGGGATCCAGTGATCTAGCCTCCTCCATCAACAAACAAATCAGGGCATCCACAAGTTCCAAGACATCAATTTCTTTTCAATTTCCAAGAGAATATGTATTACTTTGAAGAGTCATCAAATGACAACAAGATTATGAGTTTAGATGTAATATTTATGCTGCAAATGAGGAGGTGAAGCCTAATATAAGGTTTGAGTATCATTCATAATAGAGTTAATGAATTCCTAACCTTGAAGACCATGCAAGGCTCAAGGTAGGAATATCTACAGATATTTTTCTATTTTAATAACTTCGATCTTAACTTCTAAGGAAAAATAGGTGAAATGTTTGTCTTTAAGGCCTATTCTTAACTGTTACAATAACTGTCTGGCAGATATAAATATTTCTAGCTTAGCCTAATAACTGCTAAATGCTTTATTGAAGGAAACAAAGCACTAGGTGGCACAAATATATTTTGAAAGGAGTAACTGCCACACGCTGAGTCATTTGAATTTGTCTTGGGTTAATCTATCCTTTGTTTTATCTTTAATCTCTATCTTTAGGCCTGGCTGTCTGCCTTTTACCATATTTTTCTTCAATTTTGTTTGATCTCCATTCTGTTTATTCAATTATTTATTTTATTTCTTCTGATCTTTTTGCCTTTATCCTTTTGTGTTTCCACTATCTTCTTGCTTTATTTGACCTCTTATTTTCGAACTAATCATCTATTTTTATCCTTTGATTTAAGATTAGCTCTTAATCCTTTGGATATTCCTTTCTTCTACTGCTTCTTTGACTGTTTGTGTTCGTCCTTTGTGCAGGGACACGTTCTTTATGTGCTGGAGGGTTTATGATTTGCCAATGATCATGATTCACTCGTGTTGGAGCTTAGATTTAGGTCTCTGGCCCTCTAAGTAATAAAATCAATCTCTGGATCATCATCCAGATCTTAATTTAAATGACCTTGGGATGGTGAGAGGGCTTGGTGAGCCTTTTCGCCATTAAATCTACAAAAAATACAAACAATTAGTTAAAACCATACGAGAGAGGTTTTCGCTGCGTTTTTCGGGGTTTGGAGCTGTCAAAAGGTGGTTTAAGAGGAGGAGAGGGTGAAGGAGGCAGGGTTCCAAAGGCGGAACTGGGAGGAATTTCAACAGAGGCGGGAGGAATTTGATTTTGGCGCGAAGGGGAAAAGGCAGTTTTTGGGAAAACTGGAAGCAATTTTCGAGCGGGTTATGGGCCGTTTGTGGTTTTGGACCTATCGAATGCGATACCATAGAGCGTTTGACGCGTGTCTATAGGAAAAATACCTATTTTGTACAGGTTAGGGGTTTTTAAACCCATCGCAATTTTCCATGCGATATGGAATCTGAGCCGTCAGATCTCAGGAGTGAGATTGATGGTGCGGAACGATCCGGGGAGCAGCATGCAAGTTTGGAGGGTGGAGCTCGGGGACAGGTGGCGCGATATGAATGGAGTCGGATGTAGTGGAAAGTGGGGCCGAGCACGAGGTGATGTGGGGAGTTTTTTCGGGTAGCACGAGGTTGTATTAATGTGGGATAAGGGGTGGGAATGTGATAGCCATTGGATCGGGACTAGGGCTCCAGATTGACGGTGGAGGTGCCCCGATGAAAAGGTAAGACGGGGTGAGGGAAAGTGGGCCTGCTTTGATATTTTCAAAGGTTAGGGGTATTAGCCCCTTATAAATTTCTTGACAAGCAAGCAAGGGGCTAATTAGTTTTATAAGCCTGCAAGGAATGCATTTCCCTTGTAAACACATCATCCTTGCAGCCTTTCCATGTGCCTGCCTTGTCCATTGTTTCTTCCCACTATTCTGAGAAAATAAGCCTCTCTATTATTAAGAATTATGCCCCAGAAGGCTTTATTTACACCTATGATACCCCTGCAAATCATTTCATTTCCACCCTTTGTTTTCCCAAAATTCCTGTTAGATCCTATCCTTACCCCTTGTCTGGCCTTTTTCACCCTTGATTCCCCTATCGTTGCCCTTGGCTGGCCTTAAAACAATTTGAAAATGGGCCAAAAATCATAAATTCCATTGAAAATGGGTTAAAAACCCACTTCCGACCATATAATAGGCCCATCCCCTTTTGCATAAGCCCCGCACCTTTCTCCTCCATGAAATCCAATGCCGGAGCCTCCCGCTTGCCCAAAAGGCGTTTATCTCCCATGCCCACAGTTCATTCCTCTGAACGCGCCATCGCCGTCCAATAAAACGATAATCTAACGGTTCAGAATCTCCCTACCCCGGTGGTCCCCCCGCACACTGTTCCAAACCTGCCTGTTTTATTCCGCACCGCTTATGTGCAGCTGGTGGTTTTCCCCGAGCACCTAGCGATTCCATACAACGCTCGCCACCTGTCCCCTGTACGGCGGCAAAACCGCCCATCCCCCACGCATTATCTTTCGATTCAGGGTGCGTAGCGAAATCCACAATAGCCGTCTGATCTGAAGCAGGTCATTCAACGGCTATCGCTCGGCCAAGATGCACGAAGTTTAATGTAGTTGCACACGCGATAGCTCATGCCATGGCCTGCCGTCCATTGTCCTCCGCCGTTGATCCTGCCATGATCAACGGTCTAGATTTGTTCGCCCGCCGCTGACCATTCCACTGTCGCCTGGGTCTCCACAGCATCCGTCCACGTGTCTTTTCCGTACGCCACGTCACCCCACGTGCATCCTCCGTACATCCGCCCATTCTATTGCACGTTTTCGTCCAAATTCATGTTTTTTAACGTTTTCTCAGTCAATCTCACTCCGTGGACCGCCAAACCTCCACTGGAGCAATTTTCCACCGTTCTTCACGATTTCTCCCCCAGTTCATCGTCTGCATGGCCATTTTCTGCATCCACACCGCATCCATCATCCCCACCCATGAATTTCTTGACGAAGTTGTGTATTTTGCAGGGTTATTAAGAGTCAATGGCCGCCGCCATGCGTATCTTTGCTACAAGGACAGAGAGATCAAAGAAGACCCTTTACAGGGGTAGGATTTATGAAAAATGGCCTGGGAAGGTGAAGACGAGACGTTCATTAAAGGAGCAGGGTTCAGACTCTGTGGAAAACCTTCCAGCACCATTAAAAGCTCGAGCTAACTTGTCAGAGGCAGAGATGAAACGACAGAGTGTTCCAGTACAAAGCAAAGGAGATTAAGGCATGCTAATGAAGATCCTGAGCCTTAAATCAGTAGTTTCAGAGACAAAGCACCAGTTTGAAGACCCCAAGGACCGATCAAAGGTCCTGAGCACAAGAAAAAGGTAACATCAGGGTTTATTCGTCAACAGAATTTTTTTACTTATCAAGTACAGGGCGCCCATACAGCTTTTACCATGCACCATGCCCCTGAAGGAATTCCCACCTTGACAGCAGTTCAAAACAACTAGAACATTTATGTAAGCAGACTTCTCAACAGTTTTTTACCATTTGTTTATTCCCCACAAGTACAACAAAGTGCTGCAGCCAAGAAGCATCAAATTCATGTCTGGAGTAAAAATGAATCTGTAGAAGATCACTCTTCCATCAAAGAGTGACAGGAGTTAAATGCAAAGATAGGCTTCAACCCTCTCCTTCTATTCTGAGTTTAATGTTTCATTTAGTGCTACACCTACCTCTTCAGCTCTTCTTCTGCTATAAAACACAGGAGGAAATTATTGTAAAGGTTGTTGATAAGTTATCAGAGAATTGCAAGCAGTTTCTCTTGAGATACAATTCTGTGTGAAGTTGTAAGATAGGCAGAGGATAGATGTATTCAAGCTGAATGTCCAAGATGTTGGCAAAGTTGTACTTGATTGGTGTTGTTTTTAATATGACGAGCACATTTCTTTGGATTCTGATCTAAAGCTGTCGGTGATGTTTCCTTATCTCTGTGTTTTATTTCATTTCATTTTTCTTCTTCAGGCTCGCATCAGAAGTTTGGCATAAGATTTACCCTTGTTAGGTACCTTATGTTGCTGCTCTCCCAGCATTTTATGTTTTCTGCTTATATGTGTATCTGAATATTGATTTCAATTGATTTAACCAGTGTAGTGGATGTTATTGCCTACTAACTGATGTATGATTTAATGAGATCCATGTTTAGATGTTCTTGATAGGATTTATTTGAATGAGTTGAGAACATTGGGAGGTTTAGGACTCTGTCTCTGCCTCACTAGGATCTTTCCATCTCAATTAAGCCTTTCTAAGTTCCCTTGTATTGCCTCTGATTATGTCCAAGTAGGTCTGGAGTTAAATGACCACTGACCTGATCTATAAACAGAATTAGATGGTTCTCCCCTTTTCACCTTCAACCCTTAACATTCCATCTCACCCTTCAATCTAAAGATCCAACTGCTTTGGATGACCAGCCCAACTGAAAGCTTCCACATTGAACAACAAGTAAACCCTTTCCTGACTCCATTGCCCAATGGCTTTGATGTTCTCTGAGTTATTTACCTTTGCCTAAATTTCCCCTTCGCTCATCCTTGTCTCATTTTGGACCCTTCTTTCCTGATTCCCAACAACCAAATATAAACAATTAAACAAACAACCTTGAGCCTATAACTAGCCTAAAATCTAAACCTTGAGCCTTAAAAGACATATATCTTTAGTGAACATAGAGAGATCCCTCTCTAGACCTAGGAGGGCTAGATCCTAAGGTTTGCAAGTGGTTCTGATGTTGTCTCATCTTTTGGTCTTGCCAACCTGGCCAAAACATGGGAACCCCAACATAATGGCGACTCCACTAGGGAAGCATTGAGTGCATTACACTTTGAACATCCCTAGGCATTCAAAACCCACAATCTCTATTTAGGTTGGAAGTTAGTCACACCTCTTCTTGGACAGCCTCGGTGTCATTCGTTGTGTTCTATTGTACTCTTAGACAGAGCCTGGACAGGGCCAGGTAGCCTCCAGATCTCATCCTCTTTAGGAGGTGACATATCCGGTAAATGCCCTCCCAGTCAATCTCTGGTTAGAGTTTGTTGTGTTCTGAGGTTATCCTTGAAAGGTGATAGTGACTGAGCACTGTGGTGGATAGTGTACCCCTTAGACATACCCTAAACCTTCCACCTGGTGACTCCATATCTCCTCAATGATCAAAGACTCCACTGGTGATCAGTAGGCCTGCTGGTTATCTTGGTTTCACATAAGACTCCACTGGGAGACCTGCCTTCATAACAACACCAACCATAATAGAAGTAGTGAGTAGGGTAAAGCTGCTTAGTTAGAAATATAACATTCTGGCTTTCAGGACCATTCACACAAGAGCCTTCCCTAATACTAACCCACCTAAAATAGTTGATGACCCTGAGAGCATCCTCAAAGGAGCTCCTACACTTAAAAGATCAAATATTTCCAGCCACATCTATAGGGCTAATTCTACACTAGAAAACCTTGCAGCTTTGTCACACCTTCACCCTGACCTAGACCTACCCAATGGATTACCTAGAACTAGGTCATTTAGTGTTCTAGACCAGCCAGACCCTCAACTTAGGGACACTGAGACCCCTCCCTCTACACCTCTTGATATACACTTCATTCAAAATTTGGGGCTCTCCCACCCTAGATCTGCTCAGCTGACTTCTGCTGGTCATAATATCCCTGTCATCCATATACCAGCTGCTCAAGTTAACCCTTTACCTCATCAGAACATCATCATGGCAACCTGGTATGCGCCTCTGGTTTTACCTCAGCCTCTAGTACCCTTACCAAATGATTATCAGTCAAAAATCCCACACTTCATTGCTAAAGAGTCCATCACGGCCCAACAACATGTGGATAAGATGGAAGATTCTTTTGACTATATGGAAATAGATGACGATACAGTCAAAATGAGAATCTTCGCCCAAAGCTTAGGGGGTGATGTGAAGAAATGGTTTAAAGGCCTACCTCCGGGCAGCATTAATGACCTCCTAGCTCTATATCAGACTTTCGTGAACAAATGGGAAGTTAGGGAAAATCCTCGCCAACTACTGGCAGAATACATGACCCTCAAAAGAAACATAGGAGAGAGTGTCCATGATTACACAACGAGATTCAATAGCATTTACAATGCTCTCCCTCCACATATGAAACCTCCACAAGGCATGGCCCTAGCAAAATAACCTGAAGGCTTCGATGCTGATATGGCCTATGAGCTTAGGGATAAAGAATACACTACCTTGGAGGACATGCAGAAAGGGGCAGTGAACATAGAGGCTAATCTGATTGAGAAGAGAACTAGACTGAGATCTGAAATAAGAGTAACATATAAGGATGACACTGTAGCTTCCACATCTGATCCAAACTATGATAGATTATCTAAGAATGTGTAAATACTACAGAAAATGATGGAAAATATGGTTCTCACTGTCAATAACCAAAACCGAAACCAAAACCAGAACCAAAACTTTAGGAGAAACAACACCCCTTCCAATAGACAAAAGGAATTAGATCAACAAGTCATTCCCCCATTCCAAAACTTCCTAGATGAAGATGAGGGAATCATAAAAGAGTCTGAAGGGAATACAATAAACATGTTCAAAACAGAAGATTAAATCCACAACTGTGATTCAGAAGAAGATCAGCCCTTGTCCTCTTACTGGGATGAGGAAGGATCAGAATCTGAAGCCTACAGACTGGGATTTGAAAATGCTATCATGCAGGTCAGAGAAAAATACGAACTTAGGAGCAAAAAGAACCAAGACACTTCCAAACCAAAGGCTCCTGAGGTTACCATCAAGAAAAGTCCTGAGAAAACTTCTAAAGCAACTACTGAGAGTGACAAAACAACAACTGAAAGTTCTGGGAAAAACAAAGGGAAGGACAACCAAAACACTGAAAAAAAAAGTCAGCCGACTAGTAGCACTAGCACTGCAGTTAGTGCTCCTGATAAAATGGTCCCTAACCCTGTACATAATGAGAAATCACAAGTTGATTCAGCCACTAAGACAGTGGCAAATAAAACATAATCGAACACTTCCAAGACCCAGTCCACTTTCAATTTAGAAAGTGATATTGCAAAAATCAGAATCTCTGTACCATTATCTGAGTTGGCCACTCAAGATGTATATAAGGGCCAAATTTTGAAAGCCTTGAATTTAGGAGAAATCAATGATTCTGTAAACCTGAATGATGATCAACCAGCCTTACTCTTTGGTCCAAATATTGAGGGAAAGTTTTAGGAAGGAGTGGTGCCACCTTTCTATGTTAGTCTCAACATCCATGATAAGATCCTACACAACGCAATGCATGATTCTGGAGCCTCCCATAACTTGATGCCTAAGGTAGTGATGGAAAAGTTAGGCCTAGAAATCACCAGACCCTACAAAGACTTATACTCATTTGACTCTAGCAGAGTAAAATGTCTTGGCCTAATTAAAGACTTTTGTGTAAGTTTGACCCAGATCCCAGCTAAATGTATGGTCATGGATGTGGTGGTGGCAGATGTGCCACCAAAGTATGGCATGCTATTATCAAGATCATGGGGAGCCAAACTGCAAGGAACAATGCAGATGGATGGCTCATATGCCACTATCCCTATTTTTGGCCAACTTAGAAGACTATATAGAGAGGCCCAAATGAAATTTCTGGTCAGTAGTCCTGAGAAACCGGAAAAATCCACCTCTATACTCTGTACACACAGACCTGGATTCTTTCATCCTTTGCAATGATCAATCCTTAGGAGAACCAGAGTCGAAAAACAGAGACACAAACAGAGAAACAAAGGCTATGGATCTCAACATAATGGCTGCCCTAGATTTAGAGGAAAACGAAGAAGAAATTGTTGAACAATTCACTGTAACCAAATCAAAGTGAACAAGAAGAAGAACAAAACAGCCCACAGCCCAGTACAGAACCTGTAACACAACACAATGGTGAACCCAGCTGCAGGGTAGGAAATGACGATAAATCGATAGAAGGAACCCTATGGGAGATGAGTTTTGATGGATCATGCACCAAGAGAACTGCTGGGGCAGGAGTGTGGTTGCATAACACAGAAAATGATTATGCAGAGAGCCATGCATGCAATCTGCATCTCAAATGTACCAATAATATCACAAAGTACGAGGCTTTAATACTGGGTTTAAATCTGCCGAGGAAATTAGGAGCCCGTAAGATAGCTGTGCATGGAGATTCTGAGTTGGTTATAAAATAGGTGAACGGTGAATACACAGCTAAAAACCCTAGGCCGAGAGCATACAGAAACGACGCTATAGATTTATTGAAAACATTTGTTGAATATGAAATAGGGTTTGTTCCTAGGAGTCAAAACATCATTGCAAATGGGTTAGCTTGCCTAGCTAGTTCATACCCTAAGACTCCAAAAGACCAGCAAATTATCATTCAGACCAAATTCAGACCTGCAGTGCCAGATAACGAAAAATACTGGCAGGTTTTTGATGGAGATAAACAGATCGAAGATTTCCTGGTAGGCAGAAATAAGTTCGAATTTTTTAATTCAGACTTGAAATCTGATAATAGCTTCCTAAGTGAAGAATCCTCAGATGAGGGAGACACACTCCACAATATAGAGATAAACACTGTAGACATAGAAATTGGAAAGTTGAACGAAAACAGTGAAAACGCAGAAAGTGAAGAAGTTGAGTTGCTGCATGCCAAAGACAGGAATATACCTCGGGGTTTAGCGCCACTAGAAGATCTTTTTGACTTCGATGATGTGGCGAAAAAGCCTACCATAGAGCATACAGACTCTGACGTGGAAGAATGCAACATAGGTACAAAAGAAAAACCCAAAATGATTAAATTGGCTAAGTCTTTACCCAAAGTGATGAAAAGGAAGTACATTGACCTTTTTAAGGAATTTATTGATGTGTTTGCTTGGGGTTACGAAGACTTAAAGGCTTATGACACGAATATCATACAACACAAGATACCTTTAAAGGAGAATCAAAAGCCATTTAGGCAGAAGCTTCGTAGGATAAACCCAAAACAACTGCCTGCTGTGGAAAAAGAGATTAAAAAGATGTATGATGCGGGCATTATAGTTCCTGTGAGGTTTTCTGACTGGGTGTCAAATCTAGTGGCTGTAAGAAAGAAAACAGGGGAAATCAAACTGTGTATAGACTTCAGAAATCTCAACAGAGCCTCACTCAAAGATAACAACCCTCTGCCAAAAATGGAACACATTCTACAACAGGTAGTAGGCTCAAAGAGGATTTCTCTTTTGGATGGTTTTTCCAGATACAACCAGGTGTTAGTACTCCCAGCTGATCAACTAAAAACAACATTTACCACTCCTCGGGGCACCTTCATGTATGTTAAAATGCCTTTTGGACTGATGAATGCTGGAGCCACCTTCCAGAGAGCCATGGATATAGCTTTTGCAGATGAGATAGGACACTTTAATGTCATCTATTTAGATGACATAATAGTCTACTCCAAGACTGAGGAAGAACACCTAGAACATCTGAGGAAAGTATTTGAGAAGTGTAGAAGGTTTGGTCTGTCACTAAATCCTAAGAAGACTGTTTTCGGGTTGCAAGAAGGCAAACTTCTGGGTCACATTATATCTGAGAAGGGAATTAGGATAGACCCACAGAGAGTTGAGGGAATACTACAGATCACACACCCTAGAAACATCAAATAATTACAGTCCTTCATTGGGAAAATCAACTTCCTTAGGAGATTTATTCCCAATCTAGCCGAACACCTTAGGAACATGACTAACATGCTGAAGAAGGGTGTGGGAGTGAAATGAACTGTAGGAGCTAAACAATCTTTTGAATCTGTAAAACTTGCACTCACACAAGCTCCTGTTCTGATCAGCCCTGATTTCTCAAAAGATTTTCTGATATTTTCATTTGCCTCAGAGCACACCATAGCTGCAGTTTTGCTGTATAAAAATACAGAAGGTATGGAACAGCCAATTGCCTTTTTCAGTAAAGCACTAAGGGATGCACCCTTGAAGTACAACATAATGGAGAAACAGGCTTATGCTTTAGTCAAGGCCTTAAAATATTTTAGGGTGTACATTTTACATTCTCATACCATTGCTTATGTGCCTAACATTGTTGTCAAAGATATCTTGTCCCAAGACCCTGATGGGAAAAGGGGCAAGTGGATTGCTGTGATTCTAGAGTATGACCTTGAGATTAAACCCACTAAGCTAATCACAGGGCAGGGTTTAGCCAAGCTAATGGCTGAATCAAATCTGCACGCCCTGGACATTAACATGGTGAATGCCTTGGATGAGCAGGAAAGCCTACCTGATCCCACTATAGAAGAGAAATTCCGAAACTCTCCATGGTATTATGATATCCTTTATGTCCTCACCAATCTCAATGCCCCTCCAGAACTATCAAAAACTAAGGCCAGATTCACAAAAATCAAAGCCAAAAACTATTGCATCTTGAATGAAAACTGATATTGGAAGAATCCAAATGGCCTATTGCTGAAATGTTTGTCTGAAATTGAAGCTGAAAATGTTAAACAAGAATTTCATGCTGGAGAATGTGGAGGCCACCTGAATTGGAAAGCCATAGCAAACAAAATACTCAGGGCTGGTTACTATTGGCCTACACTATTCAATGATGTCCATAAGATGATAATAGCCTGTCATAAATGTCAAATCTTCGAAGGCAAAAGGAAACTCCTTCCCCTCCCTCTCCAGCCCATCACTGTTGAAGGTCCTTTCATGCAATGGGGTCTAGATTTCATAGGGGAAATTCATCCAGCCTCTTCAGGACAACACAAATGGATCTTGACAGCCACTGATTATTTCACTAAGTGGATAGAGGCCATTCCCACTAGGAGTGCCACAGACTCTATCATTATTAGGTTCCTAGAAGGTCATATCCTATCTCGGTTTGGTTGTCCAAGGAAAATAATCACTGACAATGCTGCTGCTTTTGGATCCAAGAAAATGGTTGATTTTTGTCACAGGTACCATATCACGCTTGGTCATTCAATTGCCTATTACCCTCAAGGTAATGGCTTAGCTGAGTCATCAAACAAAAGCCTAGTGGCAATCATCAAAAAGCTATTAGAGGAGAACAAAAAATCTTGGCACAACAAGTTGGTACATGCTTTGTGGGATGACAGGCTTACTACAAAAAAATCCATTGGCATGTCACCATTCCAGCTAGTTTATGGGACAGAAGCAGTATTTCCTACCATCCTTGGAGTTCCAGTAATCAAATTGGTCCAGGAGATCCAATCAGAAGAGGACAGCATGATAAGAAGGATAAATCAAACAATCCATCTTCAAAAAACAAGGGAAGAGGTCTATAACAGAGCTGTCAGAGTTCAGGAAAACATTAAAAAGCAATTTGACAAAAGAACCAAAGCTGCAGATTTCAAACTTGGTGACAAGGTTTTGAAGTGGGACTCGAGAAGAGAGGACAAAGGCAAACATGGCAAGTTTGATAGCTTATGGCAGGGTCCATACATTATCCAAGATACATTGGGCCCAAATGCATTTTTTCTACAAGGACTTGATGGTACAGAGCTGTTTGGGGGTCCTGTCAATGGCAGGATGCTCAAACACTACTTCTGCTAATTTTCATTTCCAGTTTCCATTTTCATTGTACATACCATTGCAGTTTTACTTTCAAGAAAACAAAGAAAGATATTCCAAAAAATAGATAAAAGAGGAGGTTCAGACATGCCTAAAACATGAACCTCGGATGTGCAAAAGATTGGCTCTAATAAACTCAAAATCTGAGCCATAAGAAAGAAGGATGTTCTAAATTCTAGATTTCAAACCTTCGAAGTTTGTTTCAATGCACAGCAAGTCAGAAAGTTTAATCCTGGCTTGGTTTTTTTTCAATTTCTATTTTAGAATATAGTGAAGAAACCTGTTGGACAGTTTAATCCCAGCAGGTAGTAGATTAGGTAGAGAATCAAATGAGACCAACAGTCTAACCTGGTCTCATGGAGTGATAAGGGTAGATTTAGAATAGGTTTGTTTTATGCGTTCATGAATAAATGATGTAAAGGGTCTACTAGTTCAAATGCACCCAAAGGGAAAATATTAGGACTGTAGTCGGGTAGGTAGATTGGTTGGGAAAATTTTTCTGCTGATTTGTGTATCTAACATATTGTGGCAGCTGAAAATCAAAGAAGAAAGATGGCTTATGGCAGAAGGCATTTGGTCTACTCCAAAGATTATTTTTGGTTTCTTGACTCCTTCAAGAAGAAGCCATCCCCATGTGGAGCCACTGTTAGCCCCTTATAAATTTCTTGACAAGCAAGCAAGGGGCTAATTATTTTTATAAGCCTGCAAGGAATGCATTTCCCTTGTAAACACATCATCCTTGCAGCCTTTCCATGTGCCTGACTTGTCCATTGTTTCTTCCCACTGTTCTGAGAAAATAAGCCTCTCTATTATTAAGAATTATGCCCCAGAAGGCTTTATTTACACCTATGATACCCCTGCAAATCATTTCATTTCCACCCTTTGTTTTCCAAAAATTCCCTGTTAGATCCTATCCTTACCCCTTGTCTGGCCTTTTTCACCCTTGATTCCCCTATCGTTGCCCTTGGCTGGCCTTAAAACACTTTGAAAATGGGCCAAAAATCATAAATTCCATTGAAAATGGGTTAAAAACCCACTTCCGACCATATAATAGGCCCAGACCCTTCCGCATAAACCCCGCGCCTTTCTCCTCCATGAAATCCAGCGCCGGAGCCTCCCGCTTGCCCAAAAGGCGTTTATCTCCCATGCGTTTTGTTCTCTTCTAGCAGCTTCTTAATGATTGTAACCAGGCTTTTATTTGATGATTCAGCTAGGCCATTATCCTGTGGGTAATAGGCAATTGAATGTCCAAGTGCTATTCCGTACCTGTGATAGAAATCAATCATTCTTTTGGATTCGAAAGCAGCAACATTGTCAGTGATTATTTTCCTAGGACAGCCAAACTGAGATAAGATGAAGTCCTCTAGGAACCTAATGATGACAGAATCAGTGGCATTCCTAGTGGGTATAGCTTCTATCCATTTAGTGAAGTAATCAGTGGCTGTTAAAATCCATTTATGTTGTCCAGAAGAGGCAGGATGAATTTCCCCAATAAAGTCTAAGCCCCATTGCATGAAGGACCTTCTATGGTGATTGGTTGCAGAGGGAGGGGAAGGAGTTTTCTTTTGCCTTCAAATATTTGACACTTATGACAGGCAAGTATCATTTTATGGAAATCACTGAAGAGGGTAGGCTAGTATTAACCAGCTCTGAGTATCTTATTTTTAGTGGTTTTCCAACTCAGGTGGCCCCCGCACTCCCTAGCATGGAATTCTTGTTTGATTTTTTTAGCTTCAGTTTCAGAAAAACATTTCAACAAAAGGCCATTTGGATTTTTCCAATATAGATTCTCATTCATAATGCAGTAATTTCTAGCTTTGAGTTTTATGAATCTGGCCTTTGTTTTGGACAGTTCTGGAGGGGCATTGAGGTTAGTGAGCACATAAAGGATGTCAGTATACCAAGGAGAGTTCTGAAATTGCTCCTCAACAGTAGGGTGGGGCAATCCTTCCTGCTCATCTAAGGCATTCATCATGTTAATGTCAAGGGCCTGCAAGTTTGATTCAGCCATTAACTGGGCCAGGCCTTGACCTTTGATCAGCTTAGTGGGTTTTATTTCAATGTCATATTCCAAGATGGTAGCAATCCATTTGCCTCTTTTTCCATCAGGGTCTTGGGACAAGATATCTTTGACCACTATATTTGGCACATAGGCAATGGTGTGAGAATGCAGAATGTACACCCTAAAGTCTTTTAAGGCCTTAATCAGAGCATAGGCCTTCTTTTCCATGATGTTGTACTTTAAGGGTGCATCTCTTAAGGCTTTACTGAAGAAGGTTATAGGCTGTTCATTACCTTCTGAATTTTTCTGCAGCAAAACCGCAGCTATGGTGTGGTGGGAAGCAAATGAGAAGATTAGAAAATCTTTTGATAAGTCAGGGCAGATAAGGACAGGGGCCTTAGTGAGCGCAATTTTTACTGACTCAAAATATTTCTTGGCTTCAACAGTCCACTTGATTCCTGCATCTTTCTTTAGAATTTCAGTCATTTTTCTAAGATGCTCAGCAAGATTGGGGATAAATCTTCTAAGGAAATTGATATTCCCAATGAAGGATTGTAGTTCTTTGATGTTTCTTGGATGTGTAATTTGGAGTATTCCCTCAACTCTGTAGGGGTCTATCCTAATCCCTTTCTCAGATATAATGTGGCCTAGAAGTTTACCTTCTTGCAGCCCAAAAACAGTTTTCTTAGAATTTAGGGACAGACCATACCTTCTACATTTTTCAAAGACTTTCCTCAGATGTTTCAAGTGTTCTTCTTTAGTTTTAGAAAAGACAGTCAAGTCATCCAAGTAGATAACTATGAAGTGTCCTATCTCCTCTGAGAAAGCAATATCCATTGCCCTCTGGAAGGTAGCTCCAGCATTCATCAATCCAAAAGGCATTTTCAAGTACATGAAGGTGCCCCATGGAGTGGTAAAAGCTGTTTTGAGTTGATCTTCTGGGAGTACTAGAACTTGGTTGTATCCTGAAAAACCATCAAGCAGGGAGATCCTTTTAGAGCCTACTACCTTCTGTAGGATATGTTCCATTCTAGGCAAAGGGTAGTTGTCTTTCAGGGAGGCTCTATTCAGGTTTCTGAAGTCTATGCATAGTCTGATCTCCCCCGTTTTCTTCCTTACAGCCACTAGGTTTGACACCCAATCAGAAAACCTCACAGGAACAATTATGCCTGCTTCATACATCTTCCTGATCTCTTTCTCCACTGCAGGCAATTGTTTTGGATTGAATCTTTGAAGTTTTTGTCTGAAAGGCTTCTGATTTTCCTTTAGTGGTATCTTGTGTTGTATGATGTTGGTGTCATAGGCCTTTAAGTCTTCATAGCTCCATGCAAACACATCAATGAATTCTTTGAACAGGTCGATATATTTTTTCTTCATGTTTGCAGGTATATACTTAGCCAATTTTATCATTCTGGGTTTGTCTTCAGTGCCAATGTTGCATTCTTCCACATCAGAATCAGCATGTTCAATTGTGGGATTTTTTGCTACGTCATCAAAATCAAAGAGGTCCTCTAAGGGTGCCAAGCCTCTGGGTATGTTCTTATCTTTGGCCTGCAACACTTCAACCTCTTCATTTTTTGCGTTCTCACTATTTTTGTTAAAATTTCTAGTTTGTTCGGCAAAAGAATTTATTTCTATGATACAGGGTGTTTCTTGTTCATCTGGGGGATCTTCATCTAGGTAGAAGCTATCAGATTTGGAGTTCGAATCAGGAAATTCAAACTCATTTCTGCCTATCAGGAAATCCTCAATCTGTTTGTCTCCTTCAAAGACCTGCCAATATTTTTCATTGTTTGGCACTGCAGGCCTGAATTTGGTCTGAATGATAATTTGTTGGTCAACTGGGGCTTTAGGATATGAGCTAACTAGACATGCTAATCCATTTGCTATTGCATTTTGACCCCTAGGAATGAACACCAATTCATATTCAACAAACGTTTTCAGCAAATCCAAGGTGTCATTCCTGTATGCTCTTAGTCTGGGATGTTTTGTTGAATACTCACCATTCACTTGTTTGATTACTAACTCCGAGTCTCCTTTCACAGCTATCCTACGGGCTCCTAATTTTTTCAACAGATTTAAGCCCAAGATGAGAGCCTCATATTCTGCAATGTTATTTGTGCATTAGAAATGCAGATTGACAGCATGGCTTTCTGTATAATTGCTTTCTATGTTTCGTAGCCACACTCCTGCTCTAGCGTTTTGCCTAGTACAGGACCCATCAAAGTTCATTTCCCACAGGGGTCCGTTGTTTACTTCGTCTTTATCCCCTCCCCTACAGCTGAGTTCGCCATCATGTTGAGTTGTGAGGTTTGTGCTAGAAGAGGGGTCATTTTGTGGTTCATTCTGGGCGTGGAGATCAGGAAGGTGGCTAGCTTGCTGTTCTTGTTATTTTTCTGTTTCATTCAGAGTTATATTTTCAGCAGTTTGCCCATGGTCTTCCTCTTCGTATTCTTCTAGAGTAGCCATTATGTTGAAGTCCATGGACTGTATGTTTGTATTTCCATTACCTGATCTCGACTCTTCTGAGGATTGGTCATTGTAGAGAATAAGAGAGTCTAGATCCGTATGTACATAGTACAATGGTGAATTTTCAGGCTTCTCGGGGCTACTAACTAAGAATTTCATCTGAGATTCTCTATACAGTCTTCTAAGTTGGCCAAATATAGGGATAGTGGCATATGAGCCATCCATCTGCATTGTTCCTTGCAGTTTGGCTCCCCATGATCTTGACAACAGCATGCCATACTTTGGTGGTACATCTGCCACCACAACATCCATGACCATACACTTGGCAGGAATCTGGGTTAAGCTCACACATAAGTCTTTGATGAGGCCTAGGCATTTTTCTCTGCTAGAGTCGAATGAATATAAGTCTTTGTAAGGTCGATTAATTTCTAGGCCTAGCCTTTCCATCACTACCTTAGGCATTAGATTGTGAGATGCACCAGAATCATGCATGTCATTATGGAGGATCTTGTCATGAATGTTGAGACTGATATAAAAAGGTGGAACTACCCCTTCCTGAAACTTTCCCTCAATTTTGGGAGAAAAAAGTAGGGCAGGTTGGTCATCATTCAAATTTACAGAATCATTCATTTCTCCCAGATTCAATGCTTTCAAAATTTGGCCTTTATATACATCTTGAGTGGCCAGCTCAGATAATGGTACGAAAATTTTGATTTTTTCAATCTCACTTTCTAAATTGAAAGTGGACTGTGCCTTGGAAACACTTGACTCTGTTTTATTGGCTGCCACCTTAGTAGCTGATTCAATTGGTGTTTTCTCACTATGTACATGGTTTGAAATAGTTGTATCAGGAGTACTAACTGAAGTGCTAGTACTGCTGGTTGGTTGGCATTGTTTTTCGGTGTCTTGGTTGTCTTTCTCCTTATGCTTACCAGAACTTTCAGTTGTTGTTTTGCTATTTGTAGAGGTTGCTTTAGAAGTTTTGTCAGGTCTTCTCTTGATGGTTATCTCAGGAGTTTTGGTTTTGGAAGTGTCTTGGCTTTTCTTACTCCTAAGTTCATATTGTTCTCGAAACTGCATCATGGCATTTTCAAATCCTAGTCTGTAATCTTCAGTTTCTAACCATTCCTCCTCCCAAAATGATGGTGAGGGCTGATCTTCTTATGAATCACAGTTAAGGACTAAGTACTCTGCTTCAAACATATTTATGGTATTCCCCTCAGACTCTTCAATGATTCCCTCGTACTCATCTAAAATTTTTTCTTGAAATGGGGGAATAATTTGTTGATCTGACTCTCTTTGTCGGTTGGGAGCAGCATTGTTTCTTCTCATATTTTGGTTCTGGTTTCTGTTTTGGTTGTTGTTTTGGACAACCATCCTCTTTATCATTTGTTTTAATTCTTCCACGTTTTTGGACAGTCTATCATATTTGGGATCAGATGTGGAAGCTATGTTGTCATCCCTATACGTTACCCTTTTTTCAACCTTTAATCTTGCCCTTTTTTCCATTAGGTTTACTTCTATGGTTATGGCCCCTTTCTGCATGTCTTCCAGGGTGGTATACTCTTTATCTCTAAGCTCATAGGCCATATCGGCATCAAATCCATCGGGATATTTAGCCAGGGCCATACCTTGAGGAGGTTTCATGTGTGGAGGGAGAGCATTGTAAATGCTGTTGAATCTAGTGGTATAATCATGAACACTCTCTCCTACGTTCCTCTTAAGGGACATGTATTCTGCTAGGAGTTGGCGAGGGTTTGCTCTAACCTCCCACTTGTTTATGAATGTCTGGTATAATGCAGGGAGATCTTGAATACTGCCGGGAGGTAGATTTTTAAACCACTTCTTTACCTCACCCCCTAAGCTTTGGGCAAAGATTCTCATTTTGATTATTTCATCATCAATTTCCATATAATCAAAAGAGTCTTCCATTTTATCTACATGTTGCTGTGATGTTATGGACTCTTTAGCTGTGAAGTGTGGGATTTTTGATTGATAATCATTTGGTAAGGGTAGCATAGGCTGAGGCAAAACTAAAGGCGCATACCAGGCTGCCATGTTAATGTTCTGATGAGGTATAGGGTTAGCTTGAGCAGCTGGTATTTGGGTGACAGGGATGGTAGGACCAACAGAAGTCTGTTGAGCAGATCTAGGGTGAGAGAGCCCCAAGTTTTGAAGGAAGTGAAAGTCAGGTGGGGTGGAAGGAGGGGTTTCACTGTCCCTAGCGTTTTGACCTCTGTTAGATGGTGTATTGTAAACTTCGAGGTCTTGCTGGTCTAGATGATTGGATGACCTAGTTCTTGGTAGTCTATTAGGTATGTCTAGGTTAGGATGGAAATGTGATAGAGCTGCTAGGTCTTCTGGTGCAGAATTAGCTCTATAAATGTGACTGGAAATAGTTTGTCTTGTATGTGTAAGAGTTCCTCGGAGGATACTCTATGGATTTTCAACTATTTCAGGTGGGTCGGGGTTGGGATAAGCTCTTGTGTGAATGGTTCTGAAAGCCAGAATGTTGTTTATAAGCCAAGCAGCTTAACCCTACTTGTTACTTCTACTGTGGTTAGTGTTGTTTCAAGGGCTGGCCTCCCAGTGGAGTCTGATTGTGAAACCAAGATAATCAACAGGCCTACTGATCACCAGTGGAGTCTTTTCGTTTGGAACAATGGAGTCGCCAGGTGGAAGGTTTAGGATGTTTCTAAAGGGTACACTTTCCACCACAGTGCTCAAGCACTATCACCTTTCAGGAATCTCCTCTAAAACAGCTAGCTCCTACCAGAGATTGACTGGGAGGGCATTTACCAGATATGTCACCTCTGAAAAGAAGATGAGATCTGGAGGCTACCTGGCCCTTTCCAGGCTCTGTCTAGGAGTATGGTGGATATTCAATAACGGAGGTTGATTCAGGAAAGGGGTGAATTACTGTCAACCTGACCAGAATTCTAAGTTTCTGAGTCTCTTACAAATGTTTAAGGTGAAATGAGCTCATAATTCCCCAGTGGAGTCGCCATTATGTTGGGGTTCCCATGTTTTGGCCAGGTTGACAAAGACCAAAAGATGAGACAACATAGAACCACTTTCAGACCTTAGGATCTAGCCCTCCTAGGTCCAGAGAGGGATCTCTCTGTGATAGCCAAAGGTTTATGTCTTTAAGGGTCAAAGTATAAGATTTTAGGCTAGTTATAGACTCGAGGTTGTTTGTTTGATTGTTTGTGTTTGGTTGGAGGGAATCAGGAAAATAAGGACCAATATAAGACAAGGATGAGCAAGGAGGAGGCTTAGGCAGAGATAGATAACTCAGAGAACATCAAAGCCATTGGGCTATGGAGTCAAGAAAGGATTTACTCGTGTTCAATGTGCAAGCTTTCAGTTGGGCTAGTCATCTAAAGCATTTGGATCTTAGAGATGATAGTTGGGATGGAACATCAAGGATAGAAAATGAGAGGAGGAGAACCAACCAACTCTGTCTATAGATCAGGTCAGAGGTCATTTAGCTCCAGACCTGGTTGGACAGAATTAGAGGCAATTACAAGGGATCTTAGAAAGGCTAGCTGGTCATGCAAAGATCCTAGTGGACAGGGCTAACACTAATCCCCAGTGTTCCCAAACCTTTTAGCTAAATCCTACCAAGAAAATCTAAACATGGACTTCATCAATTCATACATCAGAGAGCAGGCAATATCATCCACTACACTGGTTAAATCAATAGAAATCAATATTCAGATACACATATAAGCGGAAAACATAAACGCTGGGAGAGCAGCAACATAAGGTACCTATCAAGGGTAAATCTTATGCCAAACTTCTGATGCAAGCCTAAATAAACATAATGAAATGAGAGCAAGTCAATCACAAATACAGAGAAAGGGAAACATCACCAGCTGCTTTAGATCAGGATCCAAAGAAACATGCTTGTCATATTAAAAACAACACCAATCAGGTACATCATAGCCCATAGCTTGAACATTCAGTCTGAATACATCATATCTCAGCCTATCTTACAGTGTACACAAAGAACTTGTCTCAAAAGGAACAATGCTTGCGTTTCACTGATTTATCATCAACAACCATTACAATGTTTCCTTCCTGTGCTTTATAGCAAAGGATAAACCTAAGATCGACTGAGAAGGTAGGTGGAAATTAAATGTATCTTTAAACACAACCATGAATGCAGGGCCGAAACCCATTCTGCTCGACATGCTGTATATTTAATCTCTGTCACCTTCCTTGTAAGAGAATGATCTGCTCCAAATTTGATCTTGACATTTTTGCTTGTTGTACTCCAAGTGATTTGAACAGAAATGAAATAAACTGCTAGGAAGGTCTGTCTCATAAATGTCTAACTGTTTTTTGGACTGTAGTTAGGGCGGAAATTGTTTCAGGGACATTCTGCATAATAAAAACAGTATGGATGCCTTGTACCTGACGAAGAAAAACATTCTGCTGACGAAAACCCTGATATTACCCTTGCCCACACTCAGGGTCCTTTGACCGGTTATCGGGGTCTGTAATCTGTTGTTTTTCCTCTTAACACACTGATTTAGGGCCCCAGATCTTCATTAACACGCCCTAATCTCTTTTGCTTGTACTGAATGACTCTGCCTTCTCATTTTGCTTCTGACAGTGGTAGCTCGGGCTTTTAATAGCGTTGAAATATTTTCACTGATCTCGAACCCTGTTCTTTTAATAAACGACCTGTCTTCACCTTTCCGGGCCTTCTTCATTAAATGTACCAAGGTACAAAGCTTTCCTGCATCTCTCGGCCGCTGAATAGGAAACTGGGCGATCATGGCGGCCATTTCTTTCAAATATCCCTGCAAAAACATGAAGACTGTGAAGAAAACCATGGATATGAATGATGGAGGTGGCGAGGAAGAAAGGTGGATACAGAAAATAGCCGTGCAGATGGGGGACTAGGGAGAAATCATGGAAAACCGTGGAGGATTGCTCAGGTGAAGACTTAGCGGGACGCAGAGCCAATCCGCAGAAAAAACGAACAGAAACATTAAAACACCCGAACAAATCAATTGCATGCAACGGAATGGGCGGGTGTACGGAGAATATGCGAGGGGGAAAGTGGCGTACGGGGAAAACACGTGGAGCTTACGTGGAGGCCCGGGGGCAATGGAACGGTCAATGATGCATGGACAGATCTGGACCGTTGATCGGGCGGAGATCAATTGCGGGGAACGATGGAAGGAGGGCCCGCGGGTACGACGGACGGGTGCTAAATGGTGTGCAGCTTTGGGTGATGACAACCGTTGGATGGATGGGCCAGGATCGGACGGTCCACGTGGATCCCGCTACTCGACTACCGACCGAACATTAATGTGTGAAATGAAAACGGTTTTGCTGCCATACCAAAGACACGTGGCCACCGTTGAATGGAATCGCCGGGCCTCCGGGGAAAACCGCCAACTCGCGAATGGTGGTGCGGAGAATACCGGCTGATTTGGCACAGTGCGCGAGGACGGGGTGGGGACCACCATCTTGGGCGTGCTCCGCGCCGTTAGATCTGGCTTTCAATCGGAAGACGGAGATCCATCGATCCAAAACTATGTATAAAACCCAAAAATGTGAGTTTCCAAAGGTTTTTGAACGATTTTTTGGCGCGGAAAAGGTTTAAGAGATGGTCACGGCACTTGGTCCCATTGGGAGGGAAAGGAGCAGGGAGATGATGTAAAAGGGGCTTGGCTCAAATACAATGAAATACATGGATTTTATACATTGTTAATGCAATTTAAGGCCAGCTAATGGTAACGGGAGGGAAATAGAGGGAGATATGGAGAAATAAAAGGTGATGGTGGGGTTTGGGGTAGGATTTAGGGGAAATTTAAAGGGGGTATTGGGGAGATTAAAGGTGAGCTTTGCCAAAGGGAAAATAAAAGTTGAAAATGGGAAAACCTGCAGGAGATAAGGATAAAAGGCCCTTTTTGAGGAATGGCTCAGCAGAGAGGGTGTATATTAGGCACAACAATTGAGAGACTTCAAGGGGGATGGGTTTTCAGGGGAAAGGCGCCCCTTGAAGGCTCAAGACTATCTAGCCCCAACTGGCTTGCCCAGAATTTCATAGGGGGGCTAACATAATGAATAAAAACTTTGAAGCTAGGACTCTTGACAAAAATAATGCTTAAGCATCCTGCCATTGACAGGACCTCCAAACAATTCTTCTTCATTCAACCCTTGTAAGAAGAAAGCATTGTGACCCCTAACTGAGTGAATGATATAAGGCCCTTTCCATAAATTCTCAAATTTTCCATGCTTGCCTTTGTCTTCCCTCCTAAAATCCCATTTCAAGACTGTGTCTCCAACTTGGAAATTATTAGATTTAGTCCTTCTGTCAAAAATCTTCTTGATGTTGTCTTGTACTGCATGTGTTCTTTTGTAAACTTCCTCTCTTGATTGCTGTAAATGAATGGTTTGGTTCAGCCTTCTCTGCATTTCATTTTCCTTTGTTTGCACTTCTTGGAGGAGTTTTATGACTGGAACTCCCAAGGATGTTGGGAAGACTGAATCCATGCCATATACCAACTGATAGGGAGACATATTGATTGATTTCTTAGTGGTTAATCTATCAATCCATAATGCATGGACTAGCTTACTATGCCATGATTTTTGATTCTGCTCTAGCAATTTCTTGATGATGTTCACCAAACTTTTGTTGGACGACTCAACTAGCCCATTTCCTTGAGGGTAGTAAGTTGTGGAGTGCCTTAATGTGATATGATATTTATAGCAGAAATCAACCATTCTTTTGGATTTAAAGGCAGCAGCATTGTCTGTGATGATTTTTCTAGGACAACCAAATCTAGACAAGATGTTTGTCTCAAGAAATTTGATAATGACTAAGTCAGTGGCATTCCTAGAGGGAATGGATTTTATCCATTTTGTGAAGTAGTCAGTAGTAGTGAGGATCCATTTATGTTGGGAAGATGAGGTTGGGTTAATTTCTCCAATAATGTCCAAACCCAATTGTTGAAAAGGAGCCTCAACACTGATGGGATGCAAAGGCAAGGGTAAGAGTTTTCTTTTGCCATAAACAATTTGACACTTATGGCAAGTCATGACTAGCTTTTGGGTATCAAAAAAAGGGTGGGCCAATAATAGCTAGCTCTAAGGATCTTATTTTTTGTTGTCTTCCAGTAAAGGTGGCCTCCACATTCTCCTTCATGCAGGTCATGCATGATTTTCCGTGCATCATTCTCAAGAAAACATTTAAGAAATATGCCAACAACATTTTTCCAATATAACACTCCATCTAAAATGCAAAAATTTAAAGCTTTCTGTTTCAAAAATCTTGCTTTTGTCTTTGATAAAGAAGGAGGAGTATTAAGATAAAGAAGCGCATATATGATATCAGCATACCAAGATGAATTCAGAAATATTTCTTCAATGTATGGAGCAGTGAATTCTTCCTGTTCTTCTAAGACATCAACCATATTCATATCTAATGCTTGGAAGTTTGATTCTGCCATAAGTTTTTCTATTCCTTTTCCCTTAATCAGCTTGGTAGGCCTGATTTCTAGATCATATTCTAAAATAATAGAAATCCATTTCCCCCTTTTACCATCAGGATCTTGATTTAGAATATCCCTGACAACTGTATGTGGGACAAAAGCAATGATATGAGAGTGCAAAATGTAGACTCAGAAATCTTTCAATGCTTTTATCAAGGCTAAGAATTGTTTCTCCATGATGTTATATTTGAGTGGAGCATCTATTAAGGCTCTACTGAAGAAGGATATTGGCCATTCTTGGCCCATATTATTCTTTTGCAACAATACTGTAGCAATGGTGTGTTCAGATGCAAATGAAAAAATGTAGAAATCCTTGGTCAAACCAGGACTGATGAGAACTGGTGTTTGAGTGAGAGCTTGTTTCACTAGTTCAAATGACTGTTTAGATTCTAAGGTCCATTTAACTCCTACTTCATTTTTTAGCATGTTTGTGATATTCCTCAAAATTTCAGCAAGGTTAGGGATGAATCTTCTCAAAAAGTTGATCTTCCCAATGAAAGATTGCAATTCTTTGAGGCTTCTAGGATGGCTGATTTTCAGTATGCCTCCAATCCTCTTGGGATCTACTTTGATTCCTTCTTCAGAAATTATGTGGCCTAGGAGCTTTCCTTCTTGTATGCCAAAGAGTGTTTTCTTGGGATTTAGGGACAAGCCATATTTCCTACATTTATGAAAAACTTTTCTTAAATGGACTAAGTGTTCTTTGTCAGTTTTGGAGAAAAAAGTTATGTCATCAAGGTATATGATTATGAAATAGCTTAAGTCTTCTGAAAAAGCTATTTCCATGGTCCTTTGGAAGGTAGCCCCTGCATTCATCAAACCAAATGGCATTTTAACATACATGAATGTACCCCAAGGTGTGGTAAAAGTAGTTTTGTGTTGATCACTTGGGAGTACTAGTACTTGGTCGTAGCCTGAAAAACCATCCAAGAGTGATATTATTTTAGATCCAACCACCTTTTGGAGTATGTGATCCATTTTAGGAAAGGGGTAATTATTTTTCAGGGAGGCTCTGTTCAGATTTCTAAGGTCAATGCAAAGCCTAATTTCCCTATTCTTATTCCTAGCTGACACAAGGTTGGAAACCCATTCTGAATATCTGATGGGAACTATGATCCTAGCATCATACATCTTCTTGATCTCTTTCTCAACTAAAGGTAATAAAACAGGGTTTATCCTTCTTAGCTTTTGCTTGAAAGGTTTTTGATTTTCTTTAAGAGAAATTTTAAGTTGAATAATGTTGGTATCATATGATTTTAGATCTTTGTATCCCCATGCAAACACATCTCAAAACTCTTTGAAAAGTTCAATATATTCCTGTTTGATATGAGTAGGAAAAGTGCTAGATAATTTGATCATTTTGGGTTCATTCATGCTGCCTATGTTATGTTCTTCTACATGTTAGTCATCAGTATTTTGCATCTGTTGTTGATGACTAAATTCCTAGCTGAGTTTTCTAGAAGCTGATCTCCATATGTCAATTTGTCACCTAGAAAACCCCCATAGACGTTTTTGCCTTCTTACCTTTTCAGTTCACTCATGACAAGATGAAACCCCATTATCAAATCCTACCTAGCCTCAGCCATACTAGTCTGCCCATCAGCTCTAAAATGACAATCCAAATCTGTTAAAAAAGCCTCCCCTAAGTTAGGAAGTGGCGTTTTAAGGAATTTCACCCTTGGCAACCATCAAAGGCCAAAAAACCTCCATTTGCTACAGACCAGTCCCAAACATACCTCTCACTCTGCTAATGAAGTTAGTCACAACCCTAAGTCGCGCCACTTATACACCCTTAAGTCTCAGAAATGCATAGACCATAAATCTCAAGATGATTTTAGGTGTTTTATACTGTTTATGGATTTTACAAGCACAAGAAACATGTCATCATCTCAGAAGAAAATTCTTGACTCCACATTAGAAGAACAACTGCTTCTCAATGTGAACATGAGCCTGAGATGCATCTGCAGGGCAAATAGTTACTCATCAAGATCTTGCAGTTTCATTCAGCCTGAAAACACAGCAAAGGAAAAACAAAACTGTCAAAATGGTTGTTGATAAGTCATGGTCAAGAACCTCGTTCATTTATAAGCAGAGGGTTAAGGCGCCTCCTTCATCCATAAGCAGAGGGCCATGGCCAATGTTTGACTTAAAGAATTGCTACTGACTGTAATCAAGGTGTGTAAATAAACAGTGAGACAGTGACACAAATTTTCTGGAGAACAGTGGTGATTGGAGACTGAGGTAAAAGCATCAATGTTTTCACTGTTGATTGCCAGCCATCATATGTAAGAAAAACCTTGTCAATATGCTCATCAGACAGCCTACATGTAGTTGGGACACAGGGTTGACAAAGCACAGATATTGTGCCAAGAGAAAAAGGCCTCCTTCATTCATAAGAAGATGGCCAGGGCATTAGTTGATCTCAAGGCTTGTTTGATCAGAGAAGCAAGGTGAGAGACCAAATGGAAGGCAGGGGTACCACTGCAATCCAATGGGTCAAACTTATCTCTTAACAAAGTTTTGACAAAGGACAATCCACAGCTCCAACCAAATAGATTCCAGACAGTGGTGATAGGATGAGTCAGTGCACAGGTAAGAAGGACATAATGATAATTATTCTTCAAAGTACTGGTTTGTTCCATTCATAAAAAGTGTTTCTCAAATATGCTTATCATAGTTGACACAGAGAATCTGGTTTGATCTCCTCAAGAGGCATCACCACTGAAAACAATTGTTCATGATATGCAAAAGAAGATTTTGACATATTTTTCAGATCCTGGTGAAATCCTGAGACAAATAGAGGTCTTCATTATTTAAAGCTCAGGAACACCACTTTGGTACTTATTGAAGCTGAGGAAAGGCGTTAGAGGAAGCGCCCTTCTTGATAAACAGAAGATAACAAAGTCAAAATGAATGCAACCAAATTTTTGCACCGACAATTGGAAGAAGAGCTGATGATACACCTGGAGGCAGAAGCTATCAACTAAATTGAAAAGATAGGCCATCTCCTTGCAAAATGACAAAGCCGTTTTCAATGTTTTCTGTAGATCTTGAGTGGATTTTTCGTGTTAAAATGTCACCAAAAGTGTTAACAAGTGGCAAAGGATGGTCCATAGGTTATTGGGTATTATCCAAAGTTAGAGCTTCTGTGTTAAATTGTCACCAAAGGGACAAAATCAACAGGAATCACCTTTCGAATCTATATGCATGAATGAACAGAGTTTTGACCTCTTCAAACTATGTTTACTTTCTATAAAGAAGTTGATACCGTTGGGAAAAATACTGAGAGGGGGGGGTGAATCAGTATTTAGGGCAAACTAAACTTTTTACTTTTTCATGCTCTAAAACCCATACGCTACTTTGCTGAAGCCAACTAGCGTATACACACGAATATCCTTCATAAAACTCGCATATACACAGAGATCTAATTATGCCATTAATTCTTCACTTATATCATTCCATCATTCATTCATTAGATGTTCTATAAACAGTAAACATGTGCATTAAGAACAGAATAAACCATCACACAAAGCATCACACATGAACACCAGGATTTTTAGGTGGAAACCCAAGTCGGGAGAAAACCACCGCTGCAGTTGCTCAGCCTTCAATATTTTATTATAGAGAAAACATCTTACAACATATGTGCGGGCGCAGACTTGACCAGCACGCAGGCACCCACCTGCGCTTGTTTACCAGCCTCTCCTGGAAGGGAGCTACAACCCCTTGCTCTCGTTTACTAGCCTCTCTTGGAAGGGAGCTAAGACCCCCTGATCTCGTTTACCAGCCTCACCTGGAAGGGAGCTACAACCCCCTGACTGAAGGCTACAACCCTCAGCACCACCATGGACCACGTTTCATCAATTTTCACACTGGATCCAACAACTTCAATAGAGCACAACTTGCAGGTCACGTTTCATCATATTTTCAGACTGGACCCACTCCACACATTTAAGCTCAATCATACAACCAAACTGATACAGACAGCTCAGAACTGTAGAATACAGATATCAGTAACTCAGCAGAACAGATCAGACATTTCATACCCCATGCTTCAGCAAACCCTATTTTGTATACGCGCTTTTCTTTCACTGATCCCGCGTATATACGCACCTTATACCATACACACCCGCGTATACTTCTGTACATATTACAGAGCCAATTTCACTTTGCATACACGCTTTCTCTTCAGCGAAGCCGCGTATATACGCGCTTCTTTTGCGGTAGGCTAGCGTATGGTTCTTCAAATATTTAAGTCAATGCAATTCTTCAGAACAGACACATCACACAGATTTTACCCTTTACGTCAGACAGATGTTTGCCTCCTCTTAGATCTAATCATTCCATAAACAGATGTAGCAAATACATTTCAGATCTAGATTCCCTTCTTCATCATTTTCTTCATAGGTGCTTCATGCATTCAGATCTATCATTCAATTGTAACCCTTTTCATTCAGATATACTTCAGAGAGAAGTATTCATTCAAGCTCAGACATCTTACACCCACACTCATGATTTGCACAATGAATTTCTTCTCTTTATATAGGTTTACCCTTTTTCAATACCATGAGCCAAAACCACATTACTTCCGATGGTATTCCTGGACGAGGTCATTTAGACGAATCATTACCCAATACAATGGGTCAATACCATGGTGGTTACCCCTGGTTTTGCACTTTATGAGCGCTTTTGCCCATACGCGACTTGGCATGTTATTTACCGCGTGCATACGTGACTTTTACTAGACAAATCCGCGTATGCCTTGAGACATACTCTTTTCATCATAGATCTAGCACATATTGAATTCCTTTCTTCATTACCTTCTGTACTCTCTGTAGATACATCAGATTTACATCATTTAACAGGTTCATCAAGACATATTCTATCAAGTACAACTTCATCAAGTAGGCTGCCATCATCTTCATCAAGTGAGTTTCCATTCAAGGACAACACTCTATCAAGTGGGTTGTCATCAAGGACAACACTCAGCATCATATTGCCAACAAACATCATATCACATCATATTTACATCATTTACCAAGTCCATCAAGTCAAGAATAACTTCATCAGGTGGATTTCCATCAAGGACAACACATGTCAACAATATCATGTCTTCATCTTCATTCAGTGGGTTGCCATCAAGGACAACACTCTGCATCATATTGCCAACAATCTCCCCCTTTGGACTTGATGGCAACCACGATGGTGTTTGATCACCACAACAGATAGGTACATTAAGAATACCATGACACTATGTCACTCTCCCCATTCTTTGACACCATTATTTTCATTCAAACACCATGTCACTCTCCCCCTTTGACATCAAGGGCAAAGGGCAGATCAAAACAAACACACTCTCCCCCTTTTCTCCTCAAGTAGAAGAAGCGTTCTGCAGATCTGATGTATACTGAAGTGACCAAGCTCACCCTAAGTTCATGCTGAATCTTCAAACATATTTTTCAATGAAGTACATGACTCTATGAACTTCCTATCACAAAACACTCATACTTACATCAAATATCCAACCAAGTGGTTTTACATATGAGACTCAAGTACCCAACCAAGTGGGTTTACACATTTCAACTCAGCTACCCAACCAAGTGGGTTTACAAAATTTGACTCAGCTACCCAACCAAGTGGGTTTACAAATTTGACAAGTCCTTACATGACTGAATATTACAATTTTACATCATGGATCTCAACAAGATCTTTTCATCAAATTACAAATATGACCATTTATGACCAACACCAGAAAGACTTCAAGAAAAAGAACATATTTCAGAACCATCATAATGCCAACAATGCATTATACTCAGCAAAGCTAATGCTCCCCCTGAAACTGTGCATCCAAGCATCCTTTTCATATGACTAAGGCTCCCCCTTAGTTTGTGCATCCTGAACACTTTCATCAACAAATCATCAAGGCATCTTTATCAAAACATTAGAAATAGAATTATGAGAACTGAAACACCACCAGAGATACCAAACAGTATCAGAGATACCAAACAGCACTGCAGCTGTGCTGAAGAAAGCTGACCCCAAACAGAAATTTGTCAGCAACCATACATACGCGGTTTTATGTGCATGAACTCGCGTATATACGCGACTGTGTTTCAGGAAATCCGCGTATCCAATACCATCTTCTATATTTTAACCAGATCTGATCCTCTGTGAGGAAAAGACAGTGTTCAGGTTCTTTCTGAGATATTTGAATGCTTCCCCGGAATATAGATAGATAGAATAGTGTAGTTGTGTCTTCAAGCGTCATCCAACGGTTGTAGCATAAGCACATTAGTAACCAAGCCTTCAGATTCTTTGCAGCATCAATACAATCTTTCCAAGAGAAATTATCACACCCGACCAACATCTCCAAATATGTGTCAATCATCCATGTGGTCCAATATCACCATGATCTTTAAGATTTAACATGAAGTAACATATGTAGGAAAAAATATCTCAACCATAGTAACAAACTCTGCATGATCTATTCTTATTTCTGAATCAAATGACTTCCAACTCATCCATGTGTGAGAAAAAAAGATACTTTTCAGCAAACAGGGCTCAAAATCTCATCATAATAAACCATATACCAAGTCATCATCATTTGAGCATGATTATCACAATAACCAAAGAATAAGCAGTCATAGTGCCAACAATGCAATCATTAGTATTCAACCTGCTGCTCCCCCTGAACCAGTGCTCCTTCTTAACTTGTGCAACCTGAATATGTTCATCAGCAAGTCATCAGCAACAATCTCTGCATGAACTGTCCTTATCTCCGAATTATAAGACTTTCATCTCAGCAACGAATACTCTTCATCAAAAAGCAAACAGGACTCATCCATAATCTTCAACATAAGAAACCAAGTATCATATCATCATTATTTAGAACTGAGAAACTAAGCTGATACTGAGTCAATAATACAGTTATTAACAATCAGACTGATGCTCCCCCTGAACCTCTGCTCCAGATCTTCAGCTATCATATAAATTCTCTTATCATCAATGCATACGCGACTGTGTCTGCTGGAACTCGCGTGTATACGCGACTTTTGTTCATCGAACCCGCATATGGAAAGTGAAGCATAGAAATTTTTCACATTCCTTCATCTCCCCCTGAACTTGTACTTCCTGTACCTGTCTTCTTCATATCAGATGCTCTGTCAGAAATACATATAACCAGAATAATCAAATCAACCATGAGAGTCATCATACATTGCTCCCCCTGTGACGATACATTATTAAATCTCATAATGTATCCCACATCATTCCTGCAGTCAATAAGAGAAGTAAGCTTCAGAAGCGGATGACTGCAGTAGGGTCAGTATTCCCTACGTTTCTGACTGATCCTCCTTCTTTTTCCAAATTTGCTTGAACTTCCTAACTGTGTGCTGAAAATTGTCCACTTTCTCAGATCTGTTCAACCTGCATTCCTTTTCTACATGTCCATACTTGTTACAAGAATAACATCTCATGTGTCCAGAGAAATAAGCATAAGAATCATAATGAGTATTTCTAATATTCCTCCTTTTACAATCAGCTGCTTTATGTCCATACTTGTTACATGAAAAACAATATCCCTTGAAGAAACCAGAGTACCTTTCTATGTAGGAACTGTTTGATTGAGGCTGAAATGATCTGCTCCTGCAATTTGCTGCAACATGCCCATAATTATGACATTTAAAGCATTCAACTTTATTGAATGATTTCCTTTGAGAATTCATGATTGTTGGTTGACCTTTTGTTTCTTCCAACATTTCCGATTTTGCATTGATGTCCTTTGATTCTTTAGCACTTCCTTGTGAACTAGATTCACCTTTAACAGTTTCATGAAAACCAAGACCAAGTTTGATAGAGGGAGACCTTTGACTACTAAGAATATTGTCCAAAATCTTAGTACTATCTTGAAACTTCAAAAGTTTAACCTTTTCTTCTAATTTACCTTTGAGAATGTTTACCTCAACCTCCAAGGCTTGACATTGCTTCGTCATGCTTTCTTCTTTCCTTCTTCCATCTTCTACTTGATCCTTCAGATTTAGAATCTCTTCTTTCAACCAATTTTCATTTTCTTCACATGTTTGTTGCAGCTCTTCATTCTTCTTATTTGATTTTTCAAGATCTTCTTTGAGAGAGATGATTTCTGCTTCAAGGTCTTCCTTTTCAAATGGTTGTAGAGGTTCCTCATTCTTCTGACTTGATGCTTCAAGATCTGCTTGCAGAGAGATGATTGCAGCTTCAAGTCCTTCATTCTTCTTGCTTGATTTTTCGAGATCTGCATTTAGATCGTTGATTTCTGCTTCTAGTCCTTTAATTCGATTGGATGCATAAGTATGAAACCTTTGATACTTGTCCACCTGTCCATTCAGGAATTCTATTTGTTTTTCCATTTGAGAGATCATCTCTGTGTAGATAGTTTCTTGCTTATTAGATGAACTTTGTAGTTCTTCAACTTTAATCTTGAGAGCTTCTTCTAGATCCACAACTTTACTTTCACTATCTTCACTATTGTTTGCACAAAGAAGATTATTACAAGTACCCCAATCACTACCTGATTCATCTTCTTCAATTTTTGATATACATGTTTTCTGAGATGTCTCCTTGCTTCGAGTAGCCTTCTTCTTTTGCTTCTTTTCCATGAGCACTTTCAGATCATGGTCAGAATCTTATTCATCTTCACTGGACACTTCATCATCATCTTCATTTGCATAATAACTCTTCCTCTTTTCAAATTGTTTCCCTTTACCACGTCTTTCTTTATAAGGACATTTAGCAGCATAGTGACCAACTTTTCCACACTCAAAACATTTTAAGGGAAGCTTACCTTTGAATCTTCCAGTACCTAGTTGGAGTTTTCTCACGAAATTTGCTTCTTCTTCTTCGGATATATAGCTAGATTCTTTGACAACTTCCTTTTCTTTTCCTTTTGTAGATACCTTAAAAGTAGCTTCTTTGATTTGAGAAGGGCCTCCTTGTCTCATTTCAAAAGCAATCAGGATACCATGTAATTGAACAACAGTAAGAGTTTGCAGATCTTGCCTTTCTTCAATAGCTGAAACTTTAGAGTCAAATTTTGAAGTCAAAGATCTTAAGACTTTTTCCACCAGAGTAGTATCGGCTATGGTTTCACCCAAATTTCTCATTCGATTTACAATATCATCTAGACGAAGAAAGAAACTGGCAATACTTTCATCACTATGCATCCTTAAATTTCATATTCAATTATGAGAGTTTGGAGTTTTGCACTTTTTGCCTTTGTATCTCCTTCATAGCTCAGAATGATTTTGTCCCATATTTCTTTTGCTGAATTTAGCTGCATCACTTTAGCAAATTATGGTTTAGACATGCTTCCTAATAAGACATTCACTGCTTTGGCATTGATTTCATACTTCTTCCTTTTAGCTGCATCAGTAGGAATACTTGCCGGATATTGATAGCCTTCTTCCACAATTGCCCATACATCTGCACCAAGACTTTGCAGATATGCTTTTGTTCGTACCTTCCAGAATATCAGATTGCTTCCATTGAATAGAGGTGGCTTTATAGAAATTACTCCTTCTTGACTTCCCATTGCGACGGATCTCCTTCAAGCGATCAAGCTTCTGCAGAAGGACCTGCTCTGATACCAATTGTTGGGAAAAATACTGAGAGGGGGGGGTGAATCAGTATTTAGGGCAAACTAAAACTTTTTACTTTTTCATGCTCTAAAACCCATATGCTACTTTGCTGAAGACAACTAGCGTATACACGCGGATATCCTTCATAAAACTCGCGTATACACAGAGATCTAATTATGCCATTAGTTCTTCACTTATATCATTCCATCATTCATTCATTAGATGTTCTATAAACAGTAAACATGTGCAGTAAGAACAGAATAAACCATCACACATAAGCATCACACATGAACACTAGGATTTTAGGTGGAAACCCAAGTCGGGAGAAAACCACCGCTGCAGTTGCTCAGCCTTCAATATTTTATTATAGAGAAAACATCTTACAACATATGTGCTGGTGCAGACTCCTACCAGCACGCAGGCACCCACCTGCGCTCGTTTACCAGCCTCTCCTGGAAGGGAGCTCCAACCCCCTGACTCGTTTACCAGCCTCTCCTGGAAGGGAGCTACAACCCCCTGATCTCGTTTACCAGCCTCACTTGGAAGGGAGCTACAACCCCCTGACTGAAGGCTACAACCCTCAGCACCTCTATGGACCACGTTTCATCAATTTTCACACTGGATCCAAAGCTTCCTTTAGGACACCACTTGCATGTCACGTTTCATCATATTTTCAGACTAGACCCTTTCCATACTTTCAAGCTCAATCATACAACCAAACTGATACAGACAGCTCAGAACTGTAGAATACAGATAGCAGTAACTCAACAGAACAAATCAGACATTTCATACCCCATGCTTCAGCAAACCCTAGTTTGCATACGCGCTTTTCTTTCACCGATCCCGAGTATATACGCGCCTTATACCATACACACCCGCGTATACTTCTGTACATATTACAGAGCCAATTTCACTGCGCATACACGCTTTCTCTTCAGCGAAGCCGCGTATATACGCGCTTCTTCTACGGCAGGCTAGCGTATGGTTCTTCAAATATTTAGGTCAATGCAATTCTTCAGAACAGACACATCACACAGATTTTACCCTTTACGTCAGACAGATGTTTGCCTCGTCTTAGATCTAATCATTCCATAAACAGATGTAGCAAATACATTTCAGATCTAGATTCCCTTCTTCATCATTGGAGCATCATACATTCAGATCTATCATTCAATTGTAACCCTTTTCATTCAGATATACTTCAGAGAGAAGTATTCATTCAAGCTCAGACATCTTGCTCCCACACTCATTTTTTGCACAATGAATTTCTTCTCTTTATATAGGTTTACCCTTTTTCAATACCATGAGCCAAAACCACATTACTTCCGATGGTATTCCTAGACGGGGTCATTTAGACGAATCATTACCCAATACAATGGGTCAATACCATGGTGGTTACCCCTGGTTTTGCACTTTATGAGTGCTTTTGCCCATACGCGACTTGGCACGTTATTTCCCGCGTGCATACACGACTTCTCCTAGAAAAATCCGCGTATGCCATGAGACATACTCTTTTCATCATGCTTTGACACATATTGACAATTCTCCCATCATTACATTCTGTACTCACTGTAGATACATAAAATATACATCATTTAATAGGTTCATCAAGACATATTCTATCAAGCACCACTTCATCAAGTAGGTTGCCATTATCGTCATCAAGTGGGTTGCCATTCAAGGACAACACTCTATCAAGTGGGTTGTCATCAAGGACAACACTCAGTATCATATTGCCAACAAACATCGTATCACATCAGATTTACATCATTTACCAAGTCGATCAAGTCAAGAATAACTCCATCAGGTGGATTGCCATCAAGGACAACACATGCCAACAATCTCATGTCTTCATCTTCATTCAGTGGGTTGCCATCAAGGACAACACTCTGCATCATATTACCAACAATCTCCCCCTTTGGACTTGATGGCAACCACGATGGTGTTTGATCACCACAACAGATAGGTACATTAAGAATACCATGACACTATGTCACTTTCCCCATTCTTTGACACCATTATTTTCATTCAAACACCATGTCACTCTCCCCCTTTGACATCAAGGGCAAAGGGCGGATCAAAACCACCACACTCTCCCCCTTTTCTCCTCAAGTAGAAGAAGCGTTCTGCAGATCTGATGTATACTGAAGTGACCAAGCCCCCCCTGAGTTCATGCTGAATCTTCAAACATATTTTTCAATGAAGTACATGACTCTATGAACTTCCTATCACAAAAGACTCATACTTACATCAAATATCCGACCAAGTGGTTTTACATATTAGACTCAAGTACCCAACCAAGTGGGTTTACACTGTTAGCCATCAGTATTTTTTACATGTTAGTGATGACTATATCTACAGCTGAGTTTTCTAGAAACTGATTTCCTCATGTCAATATGTCATCCAGAAAACCCTCCTAAAACTTTTTTCGCCTTTCTACCTTTTCAGTTCGCCCATGTCGAAATCAGAACCTCATTATCACAACCCTATCTAGCTTCAGCCTTATTAGTCTACCCATCAGCTTTAAAAGGCAAATCCACATCTGTTTCAAGAGTCTCCCCTATGTTAGGAAGTGGCGCTTTAAGAAATTTCACCCTTGGCAATCCTCAAAAAGCCAAAAAGCCTCCATCTGCAACAGACCTACCATGACTGACCTCTTACTTTGCAAATGAAATTGACAAACAGCCCTAAGTCGCGCCACTCATATCCCCTAGATCTCAGCACTGCATAAAGCCCAATCTCAAGCTGACTATTAGGTTTTTCACAATGTTCTATGGTTTCTACAAAGGCAGGAAATATAACTTCATCTTAGGAGGAAATGCTTGATCTACAGTTAGAGGAACAACTGCTTCTAAATGTATTATGAGCCTGAGATGAAGCTGCAAAACAAAAGTCACTCATCAGGACCTTACAGCTCTTTCCAGCATGAAAATCACAGTAAGAAAAGGGTCACCACTGTCTCAGCAAACTGGTAAATTGTCAAGGCCCAGAACCTCCTTCATTTACAAGCAGAGGGTTAGGGCGCCTCCTTCATCCATAAGCAGAGGGCGCGGGCCAGTATTGACTTAGAAGATTGCAAAAGTCCAGGTTTGACTTGAACTAAAACAAATGGAACAGGGACTCCAGGTTTTATGAATGTGACTGATGATCATAACAGGAATATAGTTGAAATATGCTAGCTCAAAGGAAAAAAGAGTCTAGTCTGATAAAGGACGTCATCTGAAGCTTTCAAATCATATGAATTGTTGAAATGAAGAGAGGCATGTCATTGGTGAAAATTCCAATCATAAGTACCTTACTTATCCACAAGATCAAATAGAACAGATGCTGACAACAAATGCCATTACCCAGGAAGAAAGAAAGTTCTTGGTTTCTCAAAATGCACTAACCTCCATAAGTCACAAAGATGATTTGACAAGTAATCTGTCATGAGATGACCAAGCCAAATGATAAAAATCTCAGTCACCCTTAAAACAGTACAGAGGAACAGTGTCACTGTGGCTAGGGCTTCTTCTGAAATACAGTCATGCTTACAAGAAAAGATGCTAAGATTGATGTTTTTCAAGTGGTTTACTTACCATCACATTCAGAGAAAGGCTGTGTCAAACATAGTGGTCAAAAAGCCTTCAAACACCTTACCTGATGAAGAGCCTCCTCCATGTATGAGCAGATGGCCAAAGCTATTTGCAGGTTGCTGAAACTGATTGATATAAGAAAGCAGTGGAAGGATACCAAAAACTGAATAGGAGTCATTGCACAGGTAAGTGTTACTGTTTATGAGGCAAAGGTATTGTTTTCCCTTTTCAAAGAGCTGTCTGTTAGACAATACCTATAGAGGAAAAGAGAAAATATTGAATATATGTATGCCATTGATACCAGAAAGAAGTCAATTTTCCTTGAGGGAAAGGGTCAAGCAACAAAACAGTATCACATGCCAAAGGTCCAAAGAAGCGCTTTTCAAGAAATGGTGTTCAAAGCTTTCAAATGTTTCTGGCGCATTATGAATGGTCCTGCCTTGATAAAAATCGCCAAGAGGGGAAAAACAGTGAAAATAGTCCAGCTATGAAATGGTTCTATTGACAAAAAGGGGTTAACACACTGGTCAAAGCAAAATAATGACTGTGTATCAAAGAGCCATGTTTTCTTATTTTACAAGCTTATCTTTTCAGATAGACTAGCCAAATGGGTATACAATCTTATGAATAGGCAGAAGAAATCTGTTTTGAGGAATTATCACTGTTTATATGTCTGATAACAAACACAGTTGTCATCATTCCAAAGGGCAGATGTAGCATAGAAATACATGGAAAAAGGATCTGCAGACAAGGCTTTTAAAATTCTGTCACCAAGAAGATTTCCCCTTTAAGTTACTAGTCACTATGTTCCAAAGGTCTTTCAGCCTGTGATCATTGTTGGATAGTTTAAAAAGAAGAAGCTGCCGAAGACCAAGAGTTGTCAGAGCAAATTGAAAAATTACCTGTGTTATTAAAACACCGTAGCAGAAGTGGTGGAGTTGGTTGAATTGTTTGTCAAAATTTAAAGATCGGGGTCAAAGTCGATGTTCGGGTTCACATATTTTAAATGACAAAACCCACTGTTTTAAAACAAAACAGAGTTGAACACCAACGTTCCTTTTCCAAGTAAATGACTGTTGGAATTTTGTTTTTAATTGACATCAAATAGAGGGAAATATTGTCAATTTCAAAACTAAAACCACCCCCGTGCCTCCCTAGCACCGAGACAAGGCGTTTCTGGTCGAAATAACGCAGTCTGCACCTTTTTTGCACTGCGCGACGTGCCTGGGTTTCTGCACGACGTGCCTGGGCATAAATTTACAAAGGCCACCTTTGTCGGCGCGACGTGCCTGTACGTTGGCGCGACGCGCCTATACAAGGCCGCCCGACCACCCGACAGGCCGACCCGACAAGCATTGTATGAGCGACGTGCTGGGTCAAAAGAGTGCCGCGCAGGTTTTAAAGGTTTGTAATGCTACTCCGGCCCTGCACAAGGGTTTTTCATGAATCTTAAGAAGTATTTCTCATACATTTTTCCGTGCTATTCAAATCCACCTCGAAGCTACAAGGGAAAACTGTTATTTGAATGTTTTATGTTGTTCAAAACCTATTTGGCAAAGTGTTATTCATCCTAGCAGAGGGCTGCACTCATAAGGGACCATTTATTGTTTTAAAAAGAGAAAAATCATATAACCCCTATCTAAAAGCTCTACAGTTTCCTAAAACTCTGTCAGTTTTTGCCCTAGCCCTGTGTTTTTACTGTCTAGACATATGTAGGATGGTTTTCTAGAGATACAAATTGTTGAAGGGTGGCACACTTATACAGGGTAATATTTTAATGGTTGAAAGCCTCCTTGAGCAAGGAGTTTTGGTGTGTTGGTTGACATCAAAGATTTCAAGAACAGAGTGATTGTTGGCATTTTCTCACAAGCACACCTTTTTAGCAAACTGCCTCCCTTTTTCACTGTATTTGGTCACTACTGTGAAGAGTTGTTAACAGAGTTTTTCCAAAGGTACAGAGCCAATTTCTAATATCGCATTGCATTTAATATCGAGACAGAGGTACAGGTGTAGTATTGACCTTTGAACCTAGGTCTGCCTCTTCCTTGCACTCTATTGTATCATTCTGAAGATTTGTTGACAGAGAGTTTCCAAAGGTGACAGCACATTAAAAGGCAGAGTTGGTTGATGGGAATTTAAACATTGGAGGCAGAGGAATAGATGTATTGGTATATCTCTTGAACTCACAAGCAGAGAGTGTGTTTCCTAAACCACTGTGCATTGATTTTACATCTAACTTGGGTCTGCCTTTTCTAGAAACCATATTGTATCATGTTGAAGATTTGTTGACAGAGATTTTCTGAAGGTGAATAGGGCTACTTCTAAAGGACAGATGGTTGATGATTACAGTTTTATATTGAAGACAGAGATGTAGCTATGATTGATTGACCTCTGACAAACTCACCAGGAGTAGTTTTTCAAAACTGTGCACAGGAAATTGACACAGGAGTTTGTCCCATCTTCACACAGGGTACCATATTAGAAAGTTTGCTTGGCCGAAGTGCATCCAGAGTTGGAGGGCTGTTTCTAAAGAGTGCAGAGGGGGTTTATTCAAAGAAAAATTGTGGCATTGCATCCAAACCATATTTTCTAAACTGTCCAAACAGTCTAGTGACTAGTTTCAATCCAGCAGAACATTTTTCATACAGTAAAGGCAGTTTGCCTCTTCCAAAGTCTGTTCAAGTCAGAATGCCTCCAAAGCAAGATCACAGGAGCGGTCCACATAAGAGATATGAGCCTATCTCCATAGAAGAAATCAATGCTCACCCATCAGTGCTTTTCAATTTCCATGAAGTAGGCTGTCTTGATTTCTGCCAGAGAATAGAAGAAGTCAAGAGTTTTTCACCCCTTACACATTTGTGCGCTTTGAGATTCAAGGACAAACACTTCCAGTTAGCGGGTCTTGATTTCAAAATCTCCCCAAGGTATGTATCCAAGGCTACCAAGATCCCGTATCATGGTGAAAAGTGGTTTAAACAAGCTCATCTTGATATAGAGGATTATAAACCTTTCATCAAGCCTGAACATAGGGAAACCATCACTGCTATTTTCCCTTTTTCCTATCTTCTTGACAGTTATGCTCCGCTGATGAAAGCCATAATGAGATATTTCACTTGTGAAGGAAGGTTTAACCAAATTTATGCCTATCATATCCGCTTGTTGATGCATTTTACCAGAAGCAGACAATTAAACCTTCCATACTTTTTGTCCAAAAGCATAGAGAAAATCGCAGCTACTGTCCAAAAGAAGGCTCCACCTCAGCAAATCCCTTCTCTCTTTCATCATTCCTTGATCAAGATTATCTTCTTACACCAGCTGGAGAAGAAGGGGGTTTCATGGGATTCATTCATTAGCCATGCAGATTTCGCCACTGTCCCTCCTGTTCATGTGTCTCCTGCTTAGCCTGTCCATCGCCCAGTGCCTTTGTCTAGAAGGCCTACACATAAAAAACTCAAAATGACCACTGGGCAGCAAAGTCAACAGGGAGAAGGAGAGGGCAGTGAACAGCAGCAGTTGGAGGTTGATGAAAAACAGCAGGTACAGGAAGAGGGACAGCTGTTGGAGATTGATGAACAACAGCAACTAGAGTTTGAAGATCAGCAGCAGCTACAGGTTGAATATCAGCAGCAGACAGAAATTGAAGAGCAGCAGGTTGAGCAGACAATTGAAGCGCCTTTTGAACCACAAGCTGGACAGGATGTTGAGGAAGGACAGCAAGCTGAAGCTGCCTCCTTGACAGTAACCAAAACTGTTCCTAAAAAGAGGAAATTGACCAAAAGGACAACTTCTAGCTTGCCAAGGAGAAAAAGCGCCAGATTAGCTTTCAAAGGCAAAAGCATAGTTGGGGAAAGTGCCAAGCATGGAGGTAAATCAACTGTCATCCCTATCCCAAGCGATGACAGTGATAACGAGGCCCGCATCCTTGAAAACCTCCTCATTCACAAAGAAGGGAAAATTGAGGTGTTACAAGAAGACCTTCAAAGGGCGAGGAATTTCAACCACTTCTTGGAGGTTGAAAACAAACAAATGAAGTATCATGCAGCCATTCATGAGGCAAGGGCGATCAAGTATAAGAAAGAGGCAGAAAAGGCGCAAGTAAGAATTGAAGAGCTCATTGGTGAGTTTGATGATGAAGAGGAGGAAGACCAGCCTAGGCGGAAGAGGCCTAGGACCATAGGGCTTAGAAGAGCCTTGGAGAAACAAAGAGCAGAAGAACAAGCTCATTTCGAAGCCTTTCCTCTCACTGCCCTCTTTGAGCAGGAAATTGAGGAAAACAAAGAAGCATGGCTTGAGAGAGCTAACTAGCATTTGGAATTAAAGCTTGAGAAGGCAAATAGGGATCTTGAGCTGCAGAGGAAGCGGACACACCACTTCCAAAAGCTAAATCAGTTTGCCCGGCGCAAACTAAAGGCAGCACAAGAGAAGCTGAAGAGGGTAAAGGGGAAGCGCCTAGCACGGAAGGAAGCAAAAAGCATATCATCCCTTGATATTTTGGCTTCAGCTTCGGAGCATGTTTCTATGGACCCTTGAGGGTCATGCATGCCAATTTTGAGCCTGTTTCGGCAACTTTTTGTTTTTTGGCATTTTTTGGGTTTTTGGCCAAAAACTCATAAATTCGCCATTTCAGTTTGATGAGTTGTCAAGGGAGGAGGATGATACCAATGGATGCCATAATTCCATGAGCAGGTCTCCAGCGATTTTCAGGGCATTTGAAGATCATTCGCCCCCTCAAATTGGCGAAAACAGCCTCATTTTGCACATTCTGCCCGCCATATCAGCAGTCTGCTATTTTCTGGGTTTTTGCACACAGTTACAGTTTTGAGGGACTTTCAGAGATCAGATTGAGGTGATTTTACTTGCGTCGGAAAGCAGACACAGAGAGCTTTCCAACGAGCTATCATGAGCCTCATTTCGACACCGGGAAGGCTGCCATTTTCCTTCAACAAGTCAGGGGACCTTTTTCAGGCATAAATATGAAGTATTTTTGTAATTTTTGAACTCCAAAAATCTGCTTTTCCCAAATGTGCGTTAAGCTATTTTTATCATGGGGAAATCATGCAAAGTCAATATAATTTCCGTTTTTAGCAGTTTTTTAGATATTTTATGGGATATTTTGTGCCTTGGGCTTTGCAAAGCCTCAAGGACAAGTTTAGATATTTTGACTTGGCCAATGGGATAGCTAGTTGCTCCATGAGGTTTTCCTCCCTCAATCCTATTTATCCCATGGTTCTCATTGTAAATCAGAGGCCGAACTTGAGAGAAGAATTAATGCATTGGTCATATGAGCTTTGAAGAATACACTTGAGTTATGATTTTTGGACTGCCTCTTGGATGCTTTTGAGGAATGGTGAGGGCTTGTTGATGGATTCCTTGTCATGGTAGAATGGTATAGTGCTTCTTAATGTGTATTGTCTTCTAGTTCTCATTCATATTACATATTTCTTGCTGCTATAGATCAGTGGAGATTGATTTTGAGATATGCCCATGGAGGCACCTCAAAATCCCTGAATCTTCATAGCTTGATGTTTTCTTCTCCCTTAGTTATGCTAAAGAATTCTTAGCTGCTCTTTAGTAACCTAAGGTATTGTTGCTAAGTTTTATTCATAAGTTCTATGTATGTTGAATAGGATGTATGGTTTGCCCTACCTACCTATTAGCTGCCCATAGTTCTGTCCATAAAACTTTCTCTTTGACTGATTTGTTGATCATCTTGTTGAACCAAGGAGGCCTAGTCCCGATCTAGCCCTTTGCCTAAAACTATGAAATCTTGTTTGTCAAAATGCCCAATGACTTAGAGACTATGTTTAGGCATTCCGACGTAGTTTATGAGTTGTTAGTTTGTCTTATATGTTTTCCCCAAAGTCTGATAGCCATTTCCCGAAGTTAGAGGGTCTTATACCTCTATGTATGGCTGGAATGTTTGATTTCTATGTGTTAATTAGCTTATAGTTATACTTAGCATGATTAATGGCTTGCTATTACATGTTTATTGTCTGCTATTAACTAGTTACACTTGAAATCCCTTGTCTTTCACCAACTTGTTGTCCATTCAATCCATTTTGCCCAAAGATCCCTTCTACCGTGAATCAAATCGGCCCTACAGCAGCTTTACATCATCTCCTCATAGCTTCCTTGACCTGTTTGACCCCATAGCCCAATTTATCTACATCTTGTTATCCAGTTTATGTATTTGATCAGTTTCACCCCTCACAAACTTAAAAACTAAAAAAAACCAAAAACACACTTCATAACTAGCCTAATATCAGAACATCGCAAGTAAACACACCGACATCTTCTACACATATAGAGAGAGCCCTCTCTGAGTCCAGGAAGGCTAGGTCCTTGGGCTCCAAAGCCTGGTTTGATGTTACATCGTCATTTGGCTAGCCAATCGGCCAAATCACGGGACACTAACATAATGGCGATCACGGTGGGACTTTGAGTCAAAACATCCTAGGTATCCCTTAGGAACTCTCAAAATCTCAGTCAAACTTAGAAGAGTAGAATCTGGTTGTCTCACCATCCTAGAAAAATGATGAGTCAGTTATAGGAAACTCTTCCAAACCTCAGAACTACATAAACTCAGAAAAACCCCAAAAAACTCCCTTAAGATTGGTTTTTTGTCAGTACTAGTGGTGGACCATACACATATACCTCAAAACAACTAAAAATCCACCTGGCGACTCCACTAGCCTCCAGTAGGCCTTACTACCTTGCTAAAATTTAGAATACCATCTGATTTTGCCACCTCATCGCCAACCTAACATAATGGCGATCACGGTGGGACTCTGAGTAACAAAAGCTTAGATTCCCTAGACCTTAAGAGACCTTAAAGAATACTATCTGATTGACTTATCCCACTGCTCACTAACATAGTGACACTCACAGTAGGACCTTCTGAGTTAGTGACAGTCTAGGTGCACCTTAGATTTCTCGAAGTCTTAATCAAACTTAGAAAACTTAAGTGTTGCTTGAAGAGTAGAAGCTAACTCTTTCACCATCTTAGCAAAATGATGATTTAGTTATAAGAAGCTCTTCCAAACCTCATAAGCGCAAAAAACTCAAAAAAACCCCAAAACATTCCCAGATTGGCTTTTTGTCAGTATTGGTGGTGGACCATACACATATATCTCAAAACAACTAAAAATCCACCTGGCGACTCCACTAGCCTCCAGTAGGCCTTACTATTTTATCGAACTCTAGGTTACTACCCGATCAACCTATCCCATCGCTCACTAACATAGCGGGAGATGGTGGGACATTGAGTACATGACAGTCTAGCAAACTCTTATAGACTCTTTAGTCCTTTAGATACTTAAAAAGCAAGCAGCCCATAGACCCATTTATAGTAAACTCTTTTTGTTCTCATCACCCTAGCAAAGTGTTGAAACAAGTCTAGTATACTTTAACAAACCATAGGCTACACATAAAATCAGAAAAACCTTAAAAAAGTTTCCAGATTAGTTACTGGTGGTGGACCATAGCTACATCTCTACAAAAACAACCAAGTTCCACCTGGCGACTCCACAACTCCCAATAGACCTAAAGACTCCACTGGAGGAAGAACCTAAAACATGACTGGTCATCCTAGAAAGAAAAAGCACTCAGGCCTTAGTTGGATTCAAGAAAATATTGTCTTTATCTGTAACTATGTTCTATCCTACTTTGAGCCTGATCAGGAATACACCGATGAGATCTACATTGATCATTGGAAAGATCTCAAACCTCAAAAAGCTAAGCCTCAAATCTCAGACCATGAGCAGGCTTGTACACCTATGCCTACCCCAGATTCACCTATGGAAAACCTAGCAAAACATGAGCTTCATGCTACCTTTCCCACTTTGGCTGAAGCCTCAAATAGTCATGAACCTCTTTTTACACTACCTATATCCACAAAGGTCCCAGAAAGATACAAGCCTCTGGTTTTACCTCCCATCTTACGAGCCCTTCCTGCAAATATTCAAAATAAATTACCCAGGTTTGATGGAGAAAGCTCCAAAGTCACCGCTGAAGAGCATGCCCGAAAACTTGAGGATTTACTTGACCTTTATGCCATAGAAGAAGATGATGTTCATATTAGAATGTTTGCCTTATCATTACAAGGAAAAATTAGGAGTTGGTTTGAAGACCTGCCAGCTGCAAGCATTACCAATTTTCATCAGTTCACTCAAATCTTCCTAGATAGGTGGGTGGTCATAGGTAATAAAGTTATCATCATAAAGGAATACAATGAGTTAAAAAGACAACCAGGGGAGACAATACAAAGCTTTTCAGCCAGGTTCAATAAAGTATACCATGCAATGCCTGCTAACCTAAAGCCACCCCTCGGATGTGTTCTCTTACATTACCCAGACTCTTTTGACCCAGAGATGGTTTTCCAGATTAAAAACAAAGATCCTTTGACCCTAGAAGAAATGCAAAGGATAGCAGTTGATGTAGAATTCAACATACTAAATAGGGAGGCACAACTAAGAACAATAGAGAAAGACAAAGCAAATCAAGAGACACTAGCATCTTCAGAGGAAAAGCTGAAAAAGTTGGTGTGTATGGTAGGAAAACTAGAGAAGTTACTTGATAGGAAAAAACACAAGGTTAACACTGCTTATTCAAACCAACCTACCCTTCTTCCTCGGGTTAAACACACTCAACTATCACAAGACAAGAGTTATAAACAAAATATGCCTAATGGGAAAGTTGCAAATAAAAACATAGAGGAATGCTCTAAAGAAGCTATCAGCCATTTTGAAATCACAGATTCTGAAATGGAAGAAGAATCAAAACCTTTAGGTTCTCTACCCTTATGCTGTAAATCATTCCCGACTTTGAAAGAAAATTTTCTCCCTAAAGATCTCTCAGCAGTTATTCAGGAAAATCCTGCTCAAGTTAACTCTCACCTAAATCAAGAAGAGCTGATTGAAGAAGAATTCAAATCTAAGATAGAAGATAAATCAAAACCTATAGGGTCTCTAATTTTATGTTGGGAGTCATTTGAGTTCATAAAAGCAAACTGGCCCCCTAAGAATCTATCAGAAAAAACTCATGAATTACCTGATAACTATCCTCAATATCACAAAGAATTGGTTGAAGATGAAAATAAGCAAGAAATGACAGAAAACCCACGGGATCTCTCTAAGGGCATAAGTGATGATTCATCATCTCTCATAAGTGAAGCCCCAAAAGACATTCATCTTTCAAATCAAATTTCCCAAGAGAAAGAGGATTACAGTAGAGAAATGAAAATACCTCCCTTTTTAACTGAAGAGGAAATAGATCAACTTATAAACATACAAACAACCTCTGAAACTTCATATAACCAAAAATTTTCTAATCTTTCTCCTGTTAATATTGCATGTCATAAATCAGAAAATAGATGTGTAGATCAATTTGAAGAAAAGCAATCTGATAGTCCAATGTGCATGGTTGATGACATTTCTTATGTTAATGATTCTCCAAGGTTTGATCAATATGTTGATGATTGTGATTTCCAAACAGACACTAACTGTGCAGAACACTCAGCTTTTGATTTTTGGGAGGAAGCTCGGTTTCATAAACTTGAGAAAAGTGAGCAAGCATTACAGGTCATATATGACATTGATGAGGATAGCCTTGAAAGTTTATAAGTAAGTGAAGAGTCTCAGACTCTTTCCTCTACTTCACTTCAGTCCATCAGAGATAACATTCACATAATTGGAGATCAACAGTGTTTCAGCTTTGATGATGAGCTTGAGGAAGATGATGAATTTCTTGAGCATGTTGTAAATGAGAGGCATTTTCCTGAAATAGTTGAGGAAGTCATTTTGGACACGGAATCTTCCTTAACTCTAGATTTGCAACCACAAAGTTCCATTGAGTCACAAATTGCAGATGAAGAAAAAGAGGCTGATAAACACATGAGAGTTGTCTCACTACCCTTTCAAGATAATTTACTATCATAGTGTATCCCTGCTCACCAAACTAATAACCTCCACACAGTTTTCAGTCCACTTAATCAGAACACATCAGCTTGGAATGAAAACTACACTGCAATACATGATGAGTCTAACAGTTCGGGTGATCATGAAGAAGAGTTGCTTTACCAGGGGGGTCCCAAATATAGCCAAGTGGAAGAAAGAGTAGTCTTGAATGAATCATGTATATCAAAACCTCTAGATCAGGCATTATTCCAAGATCCATTTTCTGTTTTTCTTAAGAAGTCTGAAAGAGTAGTCTTGAATGAATCCTATATCTCAAAACCTCTAGATCAGGCATTATTCCAAGATCCATTTGCTGTTTTCCTTAAGAAGTCTGAAAGAGTAGTCTTGAATGAATCCTATATCTCAAAACCTCTAGATCAGGCATTATTCCAAGATCCATTTGTTGTTTTCCTTAAGAAGTCTAAAAGAGTAGTGGGTTTTATCATGAACAAGTTGCTGCCAAGAATGAGAAAAAGCTTAAGCACTACTATCCAGAAACAAACCAAGTGGGAGTGGCCTTTTCATTACTTCTACATCATGAAAGAACTAAACCAGAATCACCCATTTGATCATCTACTTGACTGGTTACATTGGAAAGAAGAGTTCACCAAATGAATGTATGTTGTGTACAGTTTAGATTAAGATAGGTAGATAGTTAAAACTCAGCCTTGTGAGCACTTTTTTTCATTTGTAGTTTGTTTGAAGAGAAAGTGAAAAAGCAGAAAATACAAAAAACAGTGAAAAGTAGAAAAAGAGGGCAGTTTCTAAAAAGCAGTGGTAAAGCCCCATGTTCCAAAAAATAGTCTTTCAGAAAGCGAGCAAGTCTAAATGCCGCTACTAGTACTTCAATGTCTTGTTCAACTATCTAGCCTAATCATAGCTGAGCATGTTTAAATTTATTTGTTGATAAGTTAGTGAGTGCCAAGATAGTCAACATTGTGTAAGATTGACTTATCACAGAGCTTAGATTAGGGAGAGATTCTAGTTCCACATGCCTAAAACAGAACCAAAGGGAGAAGCGAGGGATGAAAAACACATTGTACATCTTAGCCCCGCTTGTCTAGTTTCCTTTTATTGCAGAATAACATTTGTGTGCAACTTGTCTTTTATGCCGCAAATGCATGACAAATCAGACTGCCTAATCCTGATTTGATCACTTTTAAATTTCATGTTGTAGATTAGAGAATGAAATCCTGTCAAACTGCTTAATCTTGACAGTCGATCTAGTATAGGTAGAGTAATGAAGGAGTTCATCAACTTAATCTGAACTCCCGACAGATATAAGAGTAGAAATAGATAGGTTCATTTTGCAAAAAGAAAAATATACATTGTCAAAAGGCTGCTAGTTCAAATGCACCAAAGAGAAGAAAAAATGTTAGGAAAGATAGTGGGGTAGGTAGAAGTATCATTGATGTTAACCATGCTGTCACTTTTCAGAAATAACATCAAGAGAAGGGTAGATTTTGCGCCAATGGATAAGGCACTGGTCTTCATAAGCCAAAAATCTGGATTCTGGACACCTCCTAACAAGGAGCTGCCCTCCCCAAATGGAGCCACTATTAGCCATCAGTATTTTTTACATGTTAGTGATGACTATATCTACAGCTGAGTTTTCTAGAAACTGATTTCCTCATGTCAATATGTCATCCAGAAAACCCTCCTAAAACTTTTTTCGCCTTTCTACCTTTTCAGTTCGCCCATGTCGAAATCAGAACCTCATTATCACAACCCTATCTAGCTTCAGCCTTATTAGTCTGCCCATCAGCTTTAAAAGGAAAATCCACATCTGTTTCAAGAGTCTCCCCTATGTTAGGAAGTGGCGCTTTAAGACATTTCACCCTTGGCAATCCTCAAAAAGCCAAAAAGCCTCCATCTGCAACAGACCTACCATGACTGACCTCTTACTTTGTAAATGAAATTGACAAACATCCCTAAGTCACGCCACTCATATCCCTTAGATCTCAGCACTGCATAAAGCCCAATATCAAGCTGACTATTAGGTTTTTCACAGTGTTCTATGGTTTCTACAAAGGCAGGAAATATAACTTCATCTCAGGAGGAAATGCTTGATCTACAGTTAGAGGAACAGCTGCTTCTAAATGTATTATGAGCCTGGGATGAAGCTGCAAAACAAAAGTCACTCATCAAGACCTTACAGCTCTTTCCAGCATGAAAATCACAGTAAGAAAGGGTCGCCACTGTCTCAGCAAACTGGTAAATTGTCAAGGCCCAGAACCTCCTTCATTTACAAGCAGAGGGTTAGGGCGCCTCCTTCATCCATAAGCAGAGGGCGCGGGCCAGTATTGACTTAGAAGATTGCAAAGGTCCAGGTTTGCTTTGTATTGAATAGTGAAACAATATCTCCAGGTTTTATAAATTTGAGTAATGGTCATAACAGGAACAGAGTTTGGAATATGCTAGGAAAAAGAGTCTGGTCTGATAAAGGAGGTCATCTGAAGCTTTCAAATCATGTGAATTGTTGAAATGAAGAAAGGCATGTCATTGGTGAAAATTCCAAATCATAAGTACCCTTCTTATCCACAAGATCAAATGGAATAGATGCTGTTAACCAATGCCATTACACAAGCAGAAGGAAAGTTCTTGTTTTCTCAAAAGACACTGACCTCCATAATTATAGAGATTATCCTTCAAATGGTTTGTCATGAGATGACCAAAACACATGATGATATTCCAGTCACCTTTAGAGCAGTGCAGATAACTAGTGTCACTGTGGCTAGGGTTTCTTCTGAAATACAGTGATGCTTGCAAGAAAAGATGCTAAGATTGATGTTTGTCAAGTGGTTCACTTACCATCACATTCAGAGAAAGGCTGTGTCAAACAGAGTTGTTAAAAAGCCTTCAGATACCTTACCTGATGAAGAGCCTCCTCCATATATGAGCAGATGGCCAAAGCCATTGCAGGTTGTTGAAAACTGATGGGTCTAAAAAGCGCAGTGGAAGGATACCAAAGAACTGAATAGGAGTCATTGCACAGGTAAGTGTTACTGTTTATGATGCCAAGGTATTGATTTCCCTTTTCAAAGAGTTATCTCTCAGACTGTACCTGCATTATAAAAGAGAAAATATTGAATATATGTATGCCATTGATACCAAAAAGAAGGCAAATTTTCCTTGAGGGAAAGGGTCAAGCAACAAAACAATATCACATGCCAAAGGTCCAAAGAAGCGCTTTTCAAGAAATGGTGTTCAAAGCTTTCAAATGTTTCTGGCGCATTATGAATGGTCCTTCCTTGATAAAAATCGCCAAGAGGGGAAAACAGTGAACATAGTCCAGCTATGAAATGGTTCTATTGACAAAAAGGGGTTAACACACTGGTCAAAGCAAAATAATGACTGTGTATCAAAGAGCCATGTTTTCTTATTTTACAAGATTATCCTTTCAGATAGACGAGCCAAATGGCTATACAATCTTATGAATAGGCAGAAGAAATCTGTTTTGAGGAATTATCACTGTTTATATGTCTGATAACAAACACAGTTGTCATCATTCCAAAGGGCAGATGTAGCACAGAACTACATGGAAAAAGGATCTGCAGACAAGGCTTGTAAAATTCTGTCACCAAGAAGATTTCCCCTTTAAGTTATTGGTCACTATGTTCCAAAGGTCTTTCAGCCTGTGATCATTGTTGGATAGTTTAAAAAGAAGAAGCTGCCGAAGACCAAGAGTTGTTAGAGCAAATTGACAAATTACCTGTGTTATTAAAACACCGTAGCAGAAGTGGTGGAGTTGGTTGAATTGTTTGTCAAAATTTAAAGATCGGGGTCAAAGTCGATGTTCGGGTTCACATATTTAAAATGAAAAAACCCACTGCTTTAAAACAAAACAGAGTTGAACACCAACGTTCCTTTTCCAAGTAAATGAACGTTGGAATTTTGTTTTAAATTGACATCAAATAGAGGGAAATATTGTCAATTTCAAAACTAAAACCACCCCCGTGCCTCCCTAGCACCGAGACAAGGCGTTTCTGGTCGAAATAACACAGTCTGCACCTTTTTTGCACTGCGCGACGTGCCTGGGTTTCTGCGCGACGTGCCTAGGCAGAAATTTACAAAGGCCACCTTTGTCGGCGCGACGTGCCTGTACGTTGGCGCGACGCGCCTGTACTAAGCCGCCCGACCACCCGACAGGCCGACCCGACAAGCATTGTATGAGCGACGTGCTGGGTCAAAGGAGTGCCGCGCAGGTTTTAAAGGTTTGTAATGCTACTCCGGCCCTGCACAAGGGTTTTTCATGAATCTTAAGAAGTATTTCTCATACATTTTGCCGTGCTATTCAAATCCACCTCAAAGCTACAAGGGAAAACTGTTATTTGACTATTTTATGTTGTTCAAAACCTATTTGGCAAAGTGTTATTCATCCTAGCAGAGGGTTGCACTTATAAGGGACCATTTATTCTTTTAAAAAGAGAAAACTCATATAACCCCTATCTAAAAGCTCTACAGTTTCCTAAAACTCTGTCAGTTTTTGCCCTAGCCCTGTGTTTTTACTGTCTAGACATATGTAGGATGGTTTGCTAGAGATACAAATTGTTGAAGGGTGGCACACTTATACAGGGTAAGATTTTAATGGCTGAAAGCCTCCTTGAGCAAGGAGTTTTGGTGTGTTGGTTGACATCAAAGATTTCAAGAACAGAGTGATTGTTGGCATTTTCTCACAAGCACACCTTTTTAGCAAACTGCCTCCCTTTTTCACTGTATTTGGTCACTACTGTGAAGAGTTGTTAACAGAGTTTTTCCAAAGGTACAGAGCCACTTTCTAATATCGCATTGCATTTAATATCGAGACAGAGGTACAGGTGTAGTATTGACCTTTGAACCTAGGTCTGCCTCTTCCTTGCACTCTATTGTATCATTCTGAAGATTTGTTGACAGAGAGTTTCCAAAGGTGACAGCACATTAAAAGGCAGAGTTGGTTGATGGGAATTTAAACATTGGAGGCAGAGGTATAGATGTATTGGTATATCTCTTGAACTCACAAGCAGAGAGTGTGTTTCCTAAACCACTGTGCATTGATTTTACATCTAACTTGGGTCTGCCTTTTCCAGAAACCATATTGTATCATGTTGAAGATTTGTTGACAGAGATTTTCTGAAGGTGAATAGGGCTACTTCTAAAGGACAGGTGGTTGATGATTACAGTTTTATATTGAAGACAGAAATGTAGCTATGATTGATTGACCTCTGACAAACTCACCAGGAGTAGTTTTTCAAAACTGTGCACAGGAAATTGACACAGGAGTTTGTCTCATCTTTACACAGGGTACCATATTAAAAAGTTTGCCTGGCTGAAGTGCATCCAGACTTGAAAGGTTGTTTTTTTTTTTAGGAGTGCAGAGGTGGCTTATTCAAAGAAACATTGTTGCATTTTATTCAAAACCACAGTGTCCATATCTTTCCAAACAATATAGTGGCCAGTTTCAATCCAGCAGGGCATTTTTCATACAGTAAAGGCAGTTTGCCTCTTCCAAAGCTTGTTCAAGTCAGAATGCCTCCAAAGCAAGATCACAGGAGCGGTCCACATAAGAGATATGAGCCCATCTCCATAGAAGAAATCAATGCTCACCCATCAGTGCTTTTCAATTTCCATGAAGTAGGCTGTCTTGATTTCTGCCAGAGAATAGAAGAAGTCAAGAGTTTTTCGCCACTTACACATTTGTGCGCTTTGAGATTCAAGGACAAACACTTCCAGTTGGCGGGCCTTGATTTCAAAATATCCCCAAGGTATGTATCCAAGGCTACCAAAATCCCGTATCATGGTGAAAAGTGGTTTAAACAAGCGCATCTTGATCTAGAGGATTATAAACCTTTCATCAAGCCTGAACATAGGGAAACCATCACTGCTATTTTCCCTTTTTCCTATCTTCTTGATAGTTATGCTCCGCTGATGAAAGCCATAATGAGATATTTCACTTGTGAAGGAAGGTTTAACCAAATTTATGCCTATCATATCCGCTTGTTGATGCATTTTACCAGAAGCAGGCAATTAAACCTTCCATACTTTTTGTCCAAAAGCATAGAGAAAATGGCAGCTATTGTCCAAAAGAAGGCTCCACCTCAGCAAATCCCTTCTCTCTTTCATCATTCCTTGATCAAGATTATCTTTTTACACCAGCTGGAGAAGAAAGGGGTTTCATGGGATTCATTCATTAGCCATGCAGATTTCGCCACTGTCCCTCCTGTTCATGTGTCTCCTACTCAGCCTGTCCATCGCCCAGTGCCTTTGTCTAGAAGGCCTACACATAAAAAACTCAAAATGACCACTGGGCAGCCAAGTCAACAGGGAGAAGGAGAGGGCAGTGAACAGCAGCAGTTGGAGGTTGATGAACAACAACAGGTACAGGAAGAGGGACAGCAGTTGGAGATTGATGAACAACAGCAACTAGAGTTTGAAGATCAGCAACAGCTACAGGTGGAAGATCAGCAGCAGACAGAAATTGAAGAGCAGCAGGTTGAGCAGACAATTGAAGCGCCTTTTGAACCACAAGCTGGACAGGATGTTGAGGAAGGACAGCAAGCTGAAGCTGCCTCCTTGACAGTAACCAAAACTATTCCTAAAAAGAGGAAATTGACCAAAAGGACAACTTCTAGCTTACCAAGGAGAAAAAGCGCCAGATTAGCTTTCAAAGGCAAAAGCATATTTGGGGAAAGTGCCAAGCATGGAGGTAAATCAGCTGTCATCCCTATCCCAAGCGATGACAGTGATAACGAGGCCCGCATCCTTGAAAACCTCCTCATTCACAAAGAAGGGCAAATTGAGGTGTTACAAGAAGACCTTCAAAGGGCGAGGAATTTCAACCACTTCTTGGAGGTTGAAAACAAACAAATGAAGTATCATGCAGCCATTCATGAGGCAAGGGCAATCAAGTATAAAAAAGAGGCAGAAAGGGCGCAAGTAAGAATTGAAGAGCTCATTGGCGAGTTTGATGATGAAGAGGAGGAAGACCAGCCTAGGCGGAAGAGGCCTAGGACCATCGGGCTTAGAAGAGCCTTGGAAAAATAGAGAGCAGAAGAACAAGCTCATTTCGAAGCCTTTCCTCTCACTGCCCTCCTTGAGCAGGAAATTGAGGAAAACAAAGAAGCATGGCTTGAGAGAGCTAACCAGCATTTGGAGACAAAGCTTGAGAGGGCGAATAGGGATCTTGAGCTACAAAGAAAGAGGACTCTTCATTTTCAGAAGCTAAATCAGTTTGCCATGCAAAAATTAAAGGTAGCACAAGAGAAATTGAAGAAGTTAAGGGGGGAAGCGCCTAGCACGGAAGGAAGCAAAAAGCATATCAGCCCTTGATATTTTGGCTTCATCTTCGGAGCATGTTTCTATGGACCCTTGAGGGTCATGCATGCCAATTTTGAGCCTGTTTCGGCAACTTTTTGCTTTTTGGCATTTTTTGGGTTTTTGGCCAAAAACTCATAAATTCGCCATGTCAGTCTGATGAGTTGTCAAGGGAGGAGGATGATACCGATGGATGCCATAATTCCATGAGCAGGTATCCAGCGATTTTCAGGGCATTTGAAGATCATTCGCCCCCTCAAATTGGCGAAAAACAACCTCATTTTGCACATTCTGCCCGCCATATCAGCAGCCTGCTATTTTCTGGGTTTTTGCACACAGGTACAGTTTTGGATGACTTCTAGGCCTCATTTTGAGATGGTTTCAGTTGCGCCGGAAAGTAGACACAGAGAGCTTTCCAGCAAGCCCTCATGAGCCTCATTTCGACATCGAGAAGGCTGCCTATTGCATCCAGCAAGTCAGGGGACCTTTTTCAGGCATAAATATGAAGTATTTTTGTAATTTTTGAACTCCAAAAATCTGCTTTTCCCAAATGTGCGTAAAGCTATTTTTATCATGGGGAAATCATGAAAAGTCAATATAATTTCCATTTTTAGCAGTTTTTTTAGATATTTTATGGGATATTTTGTGCCTTGGGCTTTGCAAAGCCTCAAGGACAAGTTTAGATATTTTGACTTGGCCAATGGGATAGCTAGTTGCTCCATGAGGTTTTCCTCCTTCTAGCCTATTTATCCCATGGTTCTCATTGTAAATCGGAGGCTGAACTTGAGAGAAGAATTAATGCATTGGTCATATGAGCTTTGAAGAATACACTTGAGTTATGATTTTTGGACTGCCTCTTGGATGCTTTTGAGGAATGGTGAAGGCTTGTTGATGGATTCCTTGTCATGGTAGAATGGTATAGTGATTCTTAATGTGTTTTGTCTTCTAGTTCTCATTCATATTACATATTTCTTGCTGCTATAGATCAGTAAAGATTGATTTTGAGATATGCCCATGGAGGCACCTCAAAATCCCTGAATCTTCATAGCTTGATGTTTTCTTCTCCCTTAGTTATGCTAAAGAATTCTTAGCTGCTCTTTAGTAACCTAAGGTATTGTTGCTAAGTTTTATTCATAAGTTATATGTATGTTGAATAGGATGTATGGTTTTCCCTACCTACCTATTAGCTGCCCATAGTTCTGTCCATAAAACTTTCTCTTTGACTGATTTGTTGATCATCTTGTTGAACCAAGGAGGCCTAGTCCCGATCTAGCCCTTTGCCTAAAACTATGAAATCTTGTTTGTCAAAGTGCCCAATGACTTAGAGACTATGTTTAGGCGTTTCGGCATAGTTTATGAGTTGTTAGTTTGTCTTATATGTTTTCCCCAAAGTCTGATAGCCATTTCCCGAAGTTAGAGGGTCTTATACCTCTATGTATGGCTGGAATGTTTGATTTCTATGTGTTAATTAACTTACAGTTACACTTAGCATGATTAATGGCTTGCTATTACATGTTTATTGTCTGCTATTAATGAGTTACACTTGAAATCCCTTGTCTTTCACCAACTTGTTGTCCATTCAATCCATTTTGCCCAAAGATCCCTTTTACCATGAATCAAATCGGCCCTACAGCAGCTTTACATCATCACCTCATAGCTTCCTTGACCTGTTTGACCCCATAGCCCAATTTATCTACATCTTGTTATACAGTTTATGTATTTGATCAGTTTCATCCCTCACAAACTTAAAAAACCAAAAAACTAAAAACATACTTCATAACTAGCCTAATATCAGAACACCGCAAGTAAACACACCGACAACTTTTACACATATAGAGAGAGCCCTCTCTGAGTCCAGGAAGGCTAGGTCCTTGGGCTCCAAAGCTTGGTTTGATGTTACATCGTCATTTGGCTAGCCAATCGGCCAAATCACGGGACCCTAACATACACATTTCAACTCAGCTACCCAACCAAGTGGGTTTACAAAATTTGACTCAGCTACCCAACCAAGTGGGTTTACAAATTTGACAAGTCCTTACATGACTGAATATTACAATTTTACATCATGGGTCTCAACAGGACCTTTTCATCAAATTACAAATATGACTTTTATGACCAATACCAGAAAGACTTCAAGAAAAAGAACATATTTCAGAACCATCATAATGCCAACAATGCATTATACTCAGCAAGGCTAATGCTCCCCCTGAATCTGTGCATCCAAGCATCCTTTCCATATGACTAAGGCTCCCCCTTAGTTTGTGCATCCTGAACACTTTCATCAACAAATCATCAAGGCATCTTTATCAAAAGATTAGAAATAGAATTATGAGAACTGAAACACCACCAGAGATACCAAACAGTATCAGAGATACAAAACAGTATTGCAGCTGTGCTGAAGAAAGCTGACCCCAAACAGAAATTTGTCAGCAACCATACATACGCGGTTTTATGTGCACGAACTCGCGTATATACGCGACTGTGTTTCAGGAAATCCTCGTATCCAATACCATCTTCTATATTTTAACCAGATATGATCCTTTGTGAGGAAAAGACAGTGTTCAGCTTCTTTCTGAGATATTTGAGTGCTTCCCTAGAATACAGATAGATAGAACAGTGTAGTTGTGTCTTCAAGCGTCATCCAACGGTTGTAGCATAAGCACATTAGTAACCAAGCCTTCAGATTATTTGCAACATCAATACAATCTTTCCAAGAGAAATTATCATACCAGAACAGCATCTTCAAATATGTGTCAATCATCCATGTGGTCCAATATCACCATGATCTTTAAGATTTAACATGAAGTAACATATGTAGGGAAAAGATCTCAACCATAGTAACAAACTCTACATGATCTATTCTTATTTTTGAATCAAATGACTTCCAACTCATCCATGTGTGAGCACCAAAGATATTTTTCAGCAAACAGGGCTCAAAATCTCATCATAATAAACCATATACCAAGTCATCATATTTTGAGCATGAGTATCACAATAACCAAAGAATAAGCAGTCATAGTGCCAACAATGCAATTATTCAACCTGCTGCTTTCCCTGAACCAGTGCTCTTGAGCAACCTGAATACGTTCATCAGCAAGTCATTAGCAACAATCTCTGCATGAACTGTCCTTATCTCCGAATTATAAGACTTTCATCTCAGCAACGAATACTCTTCATCAAAAGCAAACAGGACTCATCCATAATCTTCAACATAAGAAACCAAGTATAATATCATAATTATTTAGAACTGAGAACATAAGTTGATACAGAGTCAATAATACAGTTATTAACAGTCAAACTGATACTCCCCCTGAACCTCTACTCCAGATCTTCAGCTATCATATAAATTCTCTTATCATCAATTCATACGCTACTATGTTTGCTGGAACTCGCGTGTATACGTGACTTTTGTTCATCGAACCCGCGTATGGAAAGTGAAGCATAGAAAATATATATATTTTTTTTCACAATCCTTCATCTCCCCCTGAACTTGTACTTCTTGTACCTGTCTTCTTCATATCAGATGCTCTGTCAGAAATACATATAACCAGAATAATCAAATCAACCATGAGAGTCATCATACATTGCTCCCCCTGTGACGATACGTTATTAAATCTCATAATGTATCCCACATCATTCCTGCAGTCAATAAGAGAAGTAAGCTTCAGAAGCGGATGACTGCAGTAGGGTCAGTATTCCCTACGTTTCTGACTGGTCCTCCTTCTTTTTCCAAATTTGCTTGAACTTCCTAACTGTGTGCTGAAAATTGTCCACTATCTCAGATCTGTTCAACCTGCATTATTTTTCTACATGTCCATACTTGTTACAAGAATAACATCTCATGTGTCCAGAGAAATAAGCATAAGAATCATAATGAGTATTTCTAATCTTCCTCCTTTTACAATCAGCTGCTTTATGTCCATACTTGTTACATGAAAAACAATATCCCTTGAAGAAACCAGAGTACCTTTCTATGTAGGAATTGTTTGTTTGAGGCTGAAATGATCTGCTCCTGCAATTTGCTGCAACATGCCCATAATTATGACATTTAAAGCATTCAACATTATTGAATGATTTCCTTTGAGAATTCATGATTGTCGGTTGACCTTTTGTTTCTTTCAACACTTCAGAATTTGCATTGATGTCCTTTGATTCTTTAGCACCTCCTTGTGAGCTAGATTCTCCTTTAACAGTTTCATGGAAACCAAGACCAAGTTTGATAGCAGGAGACCTTTGATTACTCAGAATATTGTCCAAAATATTAGTACTATCTTGAAACCTCAAAAGTTTAACCTTTTCTTCTAATTTACCTTCGAGAATGTTTACCTCAACCTCCAAGGCTTGACATTGCTTTGTCATGCTTTCTTCTTTCCTTCTTCCATCTTCTACTTGATCCTTCAGATTTAGAATCTCTTCTTTCAACCAATTTTCGTTTTCTTCACATGTTTGTTGCAGCTCTTCATTATTCTTATTTGATTTTTCCAGATCTTCTTTGAGAGAGATGATTTCTGCTTCAAGACCTTCCTTTTCAAATGGTTGTAGAGGTTCCTCATTCTTCTTACTTGATGCTTCAAGATCTGCTTGCAGAGAGATGATTGCAACTTCAAGTCCTTCATTCTTCTTGCTTGATTTTTCGAGATCTGCATTTAGATCATTGATTTCTGCTTCTAGTTCTTTAATTCGATTGGATGCATAAGTATGAAACCTTTGATACTTGTCCACCTGTCCATTCAGCATTTCTATTTGATCTTTCATTTGAGAGATCATCTCATTGTTGATAGTTTCTTGCTTCTTAGATGAACTTTGTAGTTCTTCATCTTTAACCTTGAGAGCTTCTTCTAGATCCACAACTTTACTTTCACTATCTTCACCAATCATTGTACCAATGAGACAATCAGAACCCCAATCACTATCTGATTCAATTTCTGCTAACCATGTTTTCTGAGAGATCTCCTTGTTTCGAGTAGACTTCTTCTTTTGCTTCTTTGCCATGAGCACTTTCAGATCATGGTCAGAATCTTCTTCATCTTCACCGGACACTTCATCATCATCTTCATTTGCATAGAAAATCTTCCTCTTTTCAAATTGTTTCCCTTTACCATGTTTTACTCTATAAGGACATTTAGCAGCATAGTGACCAACTTTTCCACACTCAAAACATTTGAAGGGAAGCTTACCTTTGAATCTTCCAGTGCCTAGTTGGAGTTTTCTCACAAAATTCGCTTCTTCTTCTTCGGATATATAGTTGGTTTCTTTGACAACTTCCTTTTCCTTTCCTTTTGCAGACACCTTAAAAGCAGCTTCTGTGATTTGAGAAGGACCTCCTTGTCTCATTTCAAAAGCAGTCAGGATACCATGTAATTGAACAATAGTAAGAGTTTGCAGATCTTGCCTTTCTTCAATAGCCGAAACTTTAGAGTCAAATTTCGAAGTCAAGGATCTTAAGACCTTTTCCACCAGAGTAGTATCAGTTATGGTTTCACCCAAATTTCTCATTCGATTTACAATATCATCCAGACGAAGAAAGAAACCGGCAACACTCTCATCACTATGCATCTTCAAATTTTCATATTCAATTCTAAGAGTTTGGAGTTTTGCACTTTTTACCTTTGTGTCTCCTTCATAGCTCAGAATGATTTTGTCCCATATTTCTTTTGCTGAATGTAGCTGCATCACTTTAGCAAATTCTGATTCATACATGCTTCCTAATAAGACATTCACTGCTTTGGCATTGATTTCATACTTCTTCCTTTCTGCTGCATCAGTAGGAATACTTGCCGGGTATTGATAACCTTCTTCCACGATTGCCCATACATCTGCACCAAGACTTTGCAGATATGCTTTTGTTCGTACCTTCCAGAATATCAGATTGTTTCCATTGAATAGAGGTGGCTTTATAGACATTACTCCTTCTTGACTTCCCATTGCGACGGATCTCCTTCAAGCGATCAAGCTTCTGCAGAAGGACCTGCTCTGATACCAATTGTTGGGAAAAATACTGAGAGGGGGGGGTGAATCAGTATTTAAGGCAAACTAAAAATTTTTACTTTTTCATGCTCTAAAACCCATACGCTACTTTGCTGAAGCCAACTAGCGTATACACGCGGATATCCTTCATAAAACTCGCGTATACACAGAGATCTAATTATGCCATTAATTCTTCACTTATATCATTCCATCATTCATTCATTAGATGTTCTTTAAACAGTAAACATGTGCAGTAAGAACAGAATAAACCATCACACATAAGCATCACACATGAACACTAATATTTTAGGTGGAATCCCAAGTCGGGAGAAAACCACCGCTGCAGTTGCTCAGCCTTCAATATTTTATTATAGAGAAAACATCTTACAACATATGTGCTGGCGCAGACTCCTACCAGCACGCAGGCACCCACCTGCGCTTGTTTACTAGCCTCTCCTGGAAGGGAGCTCCAACCCCCTGACTCGTTTACCAGCCTCTCCTGGAAGGGAGCTACGACCCCCTGCTCTCGTTTACCAGCCTCACCTGGAAGGGAGCTACGACCCCCTGACTGAAGGCTACAACCCTCAGCACCTCTATGGACCACGTTTCATCAATTTTCACACTGGATCCAACAACTTCAATAGAGCACAACTTGTAGGCCACGTTTCATCATATTTTCAGACTGGACCCACTCCACACATTTAAGCTCAATCATACAACCAAACTAATACAGACAACTCAGAACTGTAGAATACAGATAGCAGTAACACAGCAGAACAGATCAGACATTTCATACCCCATGCTTCAGCAAACCCTAGTTTGCATACGCGCTTTCCTTTCACTGATCCCGCGTATATACGCGCCTTCTACCATACAATCCCGCGTATACTTCTGCACATATTACAAAGCTAATTTCACTGCGCATACGCGCTTTCTCTTCAGCGAAGCCGCGTATATACGCGCTTCTTCTGCGGCAAACTAGCGTATGGTTCTTCAGACATTTAGGTCATTGCAATTCTTCAGAACAGACACATCACACAGATTTTACCCTTTACGTCAGACATATGTTCGCCTCCTCTCAGATCTAATCATTCCATAAACAGATGTAGCAAATACATTTCAGATCTAGATTCCCTTCTTCATCATTTTCTTCATAGGTGCTTCATGCATTCAGATCTATCATTCAATTGTAACCCTTTCCATTCAGATATACTTCAGAGAGAAGTATTCATTCAAGCTTAGACATCTTGCACCCACACTCATGATTTGCACAATGAATTTCTTCTCCTTATATAGGTTTACCCTTTTTCAATACCATGAGCCAAAACCACATTACTTCCGATGGTATTCCTGGACGGGGTCATTTAGACGAATCATTACCAAATACAATGGGTCAATACCATGGTGGTTACCCCTGGTTTTGCACTTTATGAGCGCTTTTTCCCATACGTGACTTGGCACGTTATTTCCCGCGTGCATACGTGACTTCTCCTAGACAAATCCGCGTATGCCTTGAGACATACTCTTTTCATCATGCTTTGACACATACTGACAATTCTTCCATCATTACATTCTGTACTCACTGTAGATACATCAGATTTACATCATTTAACAAGTTCATCAAGACATATTCTATCAAGCACAACTTCATCAAGTAGGTTGCCATCATCTTCATCAAGTGGGTTGCCATTCAAGGACAACACTCTATCAAGTGGGTTGTCATCAAGGACAACACTCAACATCATATTGCCAACAAACATCATATCACATCAGATTTACATCATTTACCAAGTCCATCAAGTCAAGAATAACTTCATCAGGTGGATTGCCATCAAGGACAACACATGCCAACAATCTCATGTCTTCATCTTCATTCAGTGGGTTGCCATCAAGGACAACACTCTGCATCATATTGCCAACAGATACATATTAACATGGTTTAAGAGCATGAAATCCCTGCTGCCAACATCATTTCGAAAGGGTAGGCCCCTCTCAAACGCAGTCGATATCATTCAGGTTAAAAAAAAAAAAAACAAGTCCAAGCATTGTTTCAAAAAGCATAACCTTCGAAACCCTTACGAAGACTAACTAAGGAATTTGATTTCATTTTGAAAGTAACCATTGGTTTTCATGTTTTCAAAGGGATAAGAGCTGTGGAAAACTCATTTTCAAGTTCCCAAGCAAAATCGGACATCCCTATGTAGTTTTCAAGTGGTGAAACGAAGTTTTCAAATCAATTTTCAAAATTTGCGGGGTATTTTCACCACGCGGCACTCCTGTACAGGCGCACGGCGCTCCTGGGCGAAGATTTTACACTGCGCAACAAAGGCGCGCGGCGCTCCTGTAGCCGTGCGCGGCACTCCTGTAGCCACAGGTCACAAGCGCCTGACGTCAACCCGACAACTAAAAACCTGCGCGGCTTTCTTCTTCCTAAGACTGCCGCGCATAATTTCAGCCTCCATCACGCCTCCAAATCGCTCCTCAAGGTTTCTCAAGCCATTCAAGAGTTGCTCATCGATTTGTAGAGGTATTTATGAAACCCCCTTTGATTTTTTCAAACTGTTGAAGTGGTGAGAAGGGCTAGTCATCGTATACAAAGATCACCAATTCAAAATTGTGTGAAAACAAGATTGGTTGTGATTGTTTAAGCATCAAAGGCTTGTGAGTCCTATTTCTATAACAAGACCATCAAATAGTCCTTACTACTGTGGTGAAATAAGTTGAACTCTGTCAGCCATAAACCTTGTTTTTGAAACTATGAAAAAAGCTGATATGTACAGTTCGAGGGTGTATGAGTCAAATGGGTGCAAAGACTGAAGGAGTTAAGTAGGGAATATTTTTGTTGAAAGGGTCTATATGGTCTCATGCTGCATAGTCCTATTTTACCAGTCAAAAAACCAATTAAACTCTGTCCCTGATTGAAACAGAGAACCTTGGACTGTGCATTACCACTTGTTGAATTTGACTGAGTTTATATATCATTATATGTTTGTTGAGTTGTGTATGAGGGGGTTAATGTTTTAATCAAAGAGGATTTTTCTCGGCATTAGACTGCTACAGGAAGTACCCTTACCAACCATAGAAAAAGATAGTTGTTGACTGTGTATACTACTTAATTATCTTTTTTCTCTTCAAGCTCATTTGTAAAGTTGATATTCAGAGGGTGCAAAGGCAGTTTTCTAGAAAGACAGGGGTTTTATATTGAAAAGGAGCCTTGATTATTTGAAAGATAAAGCTCCCACAGGCTTTTGTTAAAACCTTAGAAACATTTCCAAGATCTGTCACCTTTGTTCTATAAACAGTGAAATTGACTGTGTGTCTGCACTAAAGGTGACTGTGTATATGGTGTGAGCTTTGTTGGTTGATTTGCATACTAGACAAGGGCAGGATTGTGAAGTTGAGAAGTTTACCTTGGTCAAAGATACAAAAATAGGTTGTTGACCTCTAAACATCACAGAGCAGGGTGACCTTGTCACTATACACAGCAAATTCAATTGACTGCCTATCTTCATTTCACTGTGTTTTTTTCTTCTAACAAGGTCTGCTTGTTGAATTACATATCAAAGGATGAGAAGGCCACTTTTTAAAGGAGAAGAGGTTTTATACTAAAAGGGAAATTTTGCACAAGCATCCAAAGACATTGTTTCCTTATCAAAACAGTGGGTTGACAGAGTTTAGCTTAAAGAAGGCATTTTAAAGACAGTAAGGCAGTTTGGTACTTCAAGAGCATATTTAGCCCAAAATGCCGCCCAGGCAAGACAACAGAAGTGGTTTACACAAGAGATATGAGCCAATTTCTACTGAGGAGGTCAATGCACATCCATCCATCCTCTTCAATTTTCATGAGGTGGGTTGTTTGGATTTCTCCCAGAGAGTACAGGAGGTCAAAAGTTTCTCGCCCTTGACACACTTATGCGCCTTGAGGTTCAAAAGAAAACATTTCCAAGTGGCAGGCCTTGATTTCAAGTTCTCCCCAAGGTCTATATCCAAAGCCACTAAAATCCCATACCTTGGTGAAAAATGATTCAAGCAGGCCTATCTAGACTTGGATGACTACAAGCCTTTCATCAAGCCTGAGCACAGAGAAACATGCACTGCTATTTTTCCTTTCTCTCATCTTCTTGCCAGCTATGCTCCTCTTATGAAGATCATAATGAAGTATTTTACTTGTGAAGGGAGATTTACCCGAGTTTATTCCTACCATATCCGGCTGTTGATGCACTTCACTAGAACAAAGCAGCTCAATCTCCCTTACTACTTATGCAAAAGAATTGAGAAAATGGCCTCCTTAGTCCAGAAGAAGCCTCCATCACAGCATGTGGTTTCTCTTTTCCACCATTCTATGATTAAAATCATCATCCTTCACCAGCTGGAGAAGAAAGAGGTTTCCTGGGATATCTTCATTAGTCACCCGGATTTCTACACTATTCCTTTGATCCATACATCTCCCACATCACCTACTCATCGCCCCTTACCTTCTTCCAGCAAACCTGCTCCTAGAAGGCTCAAATTCACCACTGAAAAATCAAGAGAGCATGGAGAAGGAGAAGGAAGTGGATGGAAAAAAGAGGAAGGGCATGAGCATGAAGGATGGGATGAAGAGCAGCAAACTGAAGATGAGGAGCAGCAACAGGACAGTGGGGAAGGAAAACATTTTGGACAGCAGTTTGAGCAATAGTTTGAGCCACAAAGTGAGCATGAAATTGAAACACAGCAGTAGTTTGATCTTGATGCTCAAAGGCAGCAGTTTGAGCCACAAATTGAACAAGAGATTGAGGTAGAACAACAACATGGTATTGATGATCAAGGGCAACAGTTTGAGCAGTATGATGTTGAGGAACATAGGTAGCATAAAGAAGCCAAACAACACTTTCATCATGATGCACAGTCTCCTCAAGTTTCACATCAGCTTCAAGAAGAAAGGCAACTTCAAGAAAGTGATAAACAAGATGACAAAGACAAAGCCATTATGCCTCCCTCTCCTGAAAAGGCTAAGCCCAAGACATTAAGAAGGCAAGTGCCCAAGGTGGTCACTTCGAAAGTAACAAGAACTATCCGGAGCAAACTAAAATCGCCAAAGAAGCCTCTCACTAACTTGCCTAGAAGGAAGAGCGCAAGACTAGCCTTCAAGGGCAGAGGAAAGGGAAAAGTAGGAGAAAGACACAAACACGGGAGTGCTTTGGATGCCATTTCAATTCAAAGTGATGACAGTGACAACGAGGCCTGGATTCTTGAAAATCTCTTAATCCATAGAGAGGGCCAAATTGAAGCATTGGAGAATGACCTTCATCGGGCAAAGAACTTCAATCATTTCTTGGAGATCCAAAATAGAAAAATGAGTGTCCATATGGCTGTTTATGAGACACAAGCAATTAAATACAAGAAAGAGGCTGCTAAAGCACAAGAAAGAATAGAGGAGCTCATAGGTGATTTTGACGAGGATGAAGAAGAAGACCAACCTAGGCGGAAAAGGCCTAGAACCATAGGGGTTAGAAGATCCCTTGAAAAGCAAAAGGAAGAAGAACAAGCCCTTCTTCAATTCACTCCCCTTACTGCACTACTTGAGCAAGAGATTGAAAGCAATAAGGACGCATGGCTAGAAAGAGCCAATAAACATTTGGAGATGAAGCTTGAGAAAGCAAACAGGGACTTGGAGCTGCAAAGGAAGATGACAAAACATTATCAAAAGCTAAATCAGTTTGCCCGGCGCAAGTTGAAGGCCACTCAAGAGAAACTAAAGGAAGCAAAGGGGAAGCGCCCGGCACGGAAAGAGAAGAAGGACACATCAGCACTTGAAATTTTGGCCTCAGTTTCGGAGCATGTTGCCGAGGACCCTTGAGGGTCATGCACACCAATTTTGGGTACATTTTGACAATTTTTGGTTTTTTGGCATTTTTGAGTTTTTGGTCAAAAAACTCATAAATTCGCCATTTCATTTTGAGGATTTGTCAAGAGAGGAGAATGGTATCATTGGATGTCATAATTTCATGAGCACACCCTCAGTGATTTTCAGGTCATTTGGAGATCTTTTTCCCCCTCAAAACGGCGAAAAATGCTCACTTTTTGCACACTCTGCCCGGTCTATCAGCAGACTGTAATTTTCTGGTTTTTTACATACAGGTGCAGATTTAGAGGACTTCTAGGTATCAAATCTGGAGAATTTCAGTTTTTTCGGAAGGTAGACACTCAGAGCTCTCCAACGAGCTATCACGAGCCTCGTTTCGACACCGGAAAGGCTGCCAAATGTTTCCAGCAAGTCAGGGGACCTTTTGCTGATATAAATTTTGGATATTTTTGTAATTTTTGAACCTCTAAAATCTGCTTTTTCCAAATGTGCGTTTAGCTATTTTTGCACATGAGAAGTTGTATAAAGTCAATTTAATTCCCTTTTTTAGCATTTTTTAGATATTTTATGAGATATTTTTTTCCTTGGTCTTTGCAAAGCCTCAAGGACAAGTTTAGATATTTTGATTAGGCCAATGAGGATGCAAGTTGAACCATGAGGTTTTCCTCACTTGAGCCTATTTATTCCACAAGCTCTCATTTGTAAACAAGGCTGAAATTGAGAAGAGAAGCAATATATGGTCATATAAGCTTTGGAAGAAATACTTGTGTTATGCTTTTGGATTGCCTCTTGGATGTTCTTGGATGAATGATGAAGGATTTTTGATGGATTCCATGACTTGGTAGAATGGTATAGTGTCTCTTGCTTTGTGTTGTCTTCTATTTTTCATTCATGAATACATGTTTCTTGCTTGCTATAGATCAGTAGAGAACAAATTTGAGACATGCCCATGGAGACACCTCAAATTTCCTGTTTCTTCATAGCTTCTTTGTTTTCTTCTTCCTAAGTAACATTAAAGAATTCTTGATTGCTCTTTAATATTTAGGAAATTGTTGCTTGTTTCATTCATGGTTTTATACATGTTAAGAAGGACTTACGGTATGCCCTGCTTACCTATGGCTAGCTATAGTTCCATCCATGAAATTTCTCTTTGAATGATTAGATTATCATTTTGTTTGAACCAAGGAGGCCTAGTTTCGATCTAGCCCTTTGCCTAAAACTATGCAAATCTTGTTGTTCGAAGTGCCCAATAACTTGAAGTACTATGTTTAGGCGTTCTAGCATAGTGTTTTGAGTTTTTTGTCTTCCTTAAGTGTTTTCCCCAAAGTCTGAAAGCCATTTCCCAAAGTTAGAGGGTCTTATACTTCTATGCATGGCTTGAATGTTTATTTCTATGTATCGATTAGCTTATAGTTACATTTTGCATGATTAATGGTTTTCCCTACCATGTTTATGTCTGCTATTAAACTAGTTATGCTTGAAATCCTTTTTTGTTCACAAACTTGATGTCCATTTACTCCATTTTGCCCAAAGATCCTTTCTACCTTGAATCAAATCGGCCCTTCAACAGCCTTGTATCGTCATATAATAGCTTTCTTGACCTTTTGACCCCATAGCCCAGTTAATCTAACATCTTGTTACCTATTTCATATCTTTGATTAGTTTCATCCCTCACAACTTCAAAAACCAAAACCAAAAAACATACTCCATACTTAGCCTAAAATCAGAACACAATAAGCAAACACACAGATATCCCTTACACATATAGAGAGAGCCCTCTCTGAGTCCAGGAAGGCTAGGTCCTTGGGCTCCAAAGCTTGGTTTGATGTTACACTATCATTTGGCTTGCCAATCAGCCAAATCACGGGACCCTAACACTACATTAGTTTCTGTAGGCTCCATCTTTGGTTTTTTAGCTACATCATTGAAATCAAAAAGCTCCTCTGATGGTGTAAGGCCTCTCGGTATATTGTCGTCTTTACATTGTAAAACTTCAAGGTCCTTTTGGTCCATTTTGTCAAGTAATTCTGCCTTATAAAGATGTTCAAATTGATTTATATCAGCAGTAGAGGACAACTCTATTTTGAGGGCTTGTTTTTCATCAAAATAATCTTTTTCATGGCTTAAGCTAGGTGTTGGTACAAAAAAATCATTTTCAGATTGCAGAAAATCTTTAATGTGTTTATCACTCTCAAACACTTGCCAGTAGTTTTCATTGTTAGGAACTGTAGGCAAATTTTTCACTTTGAAAATGAATTGCTCATTTGTATGTGGTATTTGTAAATTGCTGGCAGCAAAGGCAAGTTCATTTTCCAGGTTGTTTTGAGTTCTAGGGATGAAAGTGAGTTCATATTTTTCAAAATTTTTCAGGAGATCCAGGGCAGCATTCTTGTATTCTCTTAATCTTGAGTTTTTATCTAAATACTCCCCTCTTATCTGCCTAATAATCAGCTCTGAATCTCCTTGTACTGATATTTTCTTTGCTCCTAAATCTTTGAGCAAATGTAGGCCAAGGAGAAGAGCTTCATATTCTACAATGTTATTGGTGCATTGGAAATCATCATTGTAAGAATGTCCTTTGTTTGTATTATGTATCCATATACCAGCTCTAGAATCATTTTTTCCACAAGAGCCATCAAAGCTCATGCTCCAAAGTGTTTCTATCTCATATTCATCCTCATTTTGTTGTTTAAGACTGCTAAAGTTTGGGCTGCTATGTTTTTTATTTGAGGGCAGATTTGGCTTTTCCAGTGGGCCTAACTCTTTTTCATTTTCATTTTCTTGTGTGTTGATTTCATCTTCATTGAACAAAATAAATGAATCAAGATCTGAATGAATGGAATAAACAAGAGTGTTGTTTGGCCTATCTATGTTTCTTACCATATATTTCATATAAGATTCCCTATATAGCCTCCTTGTCTGGTTAAAGACTGGAATGGTAGCATAAGACATGTCCATTTGAAGGCTCCCCTGAAGTTTGGATCCCCATGATCTGGATAAAAGCATGCCATACTTTGGGGGAATGTCAGCAACAACTATGTCCATAACTAGACCCTTAGTAGGAATTTGTTCCAGATTGACACATAAATTCTTGATTAGACCCAAACACTTGACTCTTCTTGAATCAAGTGAATACAGGTCTTTGTAAGGTTTGGTAATTTCTAGGCCTAATCTCTCCATCACTACCTTTGGCATGAGGTTATGAGAGGCACCAGAGTCTAGCATGGCATTGTGTAAGATGTTATCATGTATATTTAAGCTGACATAGAATGGAGGGATGGCTCCTTCTTGATATTTTCCTTCAACTTTAGGGCCAAACAACAATTCTGGCTTATCATCTTTTAAGTTCAAAGTATTAGTATCATTTCCTATATTCAAAGCTTCTAACACTTGATTTTTATATACATCCTAGGTTACTAATTCAGCTAAGGGTATTCTAATTTTGATCTTGGAAATTTCTCCCTCAAGGTTGTAAGGGACTAGTGTTTTGGACATATTTACATCTGATTTGTCAAACACAGTTTTTTCAGAAATTCTGATTTGCTGAGTTTTATTAGGACAGTCATTTTGAACAGATTTTTTAGGGCCTCTAGTAGAAGTACTAGGGCAGCTTGAGTCAATACTTTGCTGGCTGATTTTTTCTTTGTTCAAATCAGCTTTCTTGGGCATATTGTTGGGACTGTTTGCTGTATTTTTAGGAAGGTTTTCTGAGGTTTTCCTAATAGCAATGCCTGTGTTTTTATTTTTGGAGGCCTCTTGGTTCTTTTTGCTTCTAAGATCATATTGTCTGTGGACCTCCATTATAGCATTTTCAAACCCCAATTGATAATCTTCAGAATCCTCATGATTGTTTTCAGTTTGGTCTGAGGAGAAGAATCCTTGTTCTTCTTCAGTGAGGAAAAAATCACCCTCACTGTAAGATCCTATCAGGTTTACATTATTTTCTTCCAACCTTTCTGTCTCCCTTTCTTCTTCTTCATTTACATAGTTTTCTTGGAAAGGAGGCCTAACTTGTTGGTAATTATCTATTTTTCTAATTTGAATAGGATCTCTTCTGAAATTTGGATTTCTGCTTCTGTTTTCGGGATTCCCTTGGTTCTCTCTAGGAGGCACTCTATCAGTTAAGTTTATCTTTTCTAGCATTCTCTCCATTACCCTCACTAAGTTATCAATCTTGGCATCAGATGATGAGGATGATGCCATTGTTTCATCCTTGTATGTAACTCTTTTTTCTGATTTCAATATAGCTATTTTCTCAATTAAATTTTCTTCTACACTTAAAGCTCCCCTCTACATATCTTCTAAAGTTAAGGGGTATCTTTCTCTTAGCTGATAGGCCATGTCCGGATCAAAGCCTTCTAGAAATTTTGCTAAGGCTAAGCCTAGTGGAGGTTTCATGTTTGGGGGAAGTGCATTGTAAACACTATTAAATCTAGTGCAATAATCTTGGACACTTTCCCCAGCATTACTTTTAAGGTTGCTATATTCCTTAAGGATTTGGAGAGGGTTCATATTGATTTCCCATTTATTTTTTCATGTTTGGTATAAATAAGAGAGATCATTTATGCTATTAGGAGTTAAGCTTTTAAACCATTTTTTGGCTTCCCCTCCTAAACTTTGAGCAAATATTCTCATCTTAATGGTCCCTTCTTCTATTTCCATATAATCAAAAGCATCATCCATTTTATCTACATGTTTTTGGGTAGTAGTAGATTCAGTTCCAGTGAAATGGGGAATTTTGGATTGATAATCATTTGTAAAGGAACCAAAGGTTGTGGCAACACTAATGGAGCATACAATGTTGCCATGATAGGAGTGAATGGAAAATTTACAAGAGGTGGATTTGTGGAAGGAAAAGTGGAATGAAATGGAGTGTTTCGAAGAGTGGAAGTATGGATGGGTGTGGTGGAAGTACTTGGACCAACAAATTGATTATGAGAAGATTTGTTATGGAAGGAGCTAAACTGATGGAGAAGCTGAAAATCAGGAGGAGTGGAATGAGATGCTTCTCTGCTGAAACTTTGTTGCAAATATGTGGGCTCAAAGTCAGATTGGTCAGTATCACCATATGACTTAGTTCTAAATAGGTTCTTTGAATGGCATAAGTCAAAGTGAGGATCTTTCAAGACTGTAAGGTTTTCAGGGATAGATCTTGTTCTTTGGATAGTCCTATCAGTAGTTATATTTCCAGCTCTAGAAGTTTGCCACAAAATATTTTCTGGATTATCAACTATAGTAGGAGGATTAGGGTCTGGATGTGATCTGGTATTGATCCTATGGGAAGCCATATTTCAAACTCAAAATATTTGGAGAGGCTGAAAGTTTTTAAGACTGTTTTTCAGAAGGTTAACCTCTCACAGTGTTTAGTAAACTTGTAAAATATGGGACTAGACTTCTAAACTTCTTGGGATTGATTTGACACAATCTTAAGAGAGTCTAAAGAGAACTAGTAAGATAATAGGCCTACTGGGGCTAATGGAGTATCCAGGTGGAAATTATTAGCTGTTTTGAAGGTAAACGTGTATGGTCCACCACCGATAATTTACAAAAGACCAATCTAGGGATGTTTTTTCTTTGGAGTTTTCTGATTTTTTATGTATTTCTAAGGTTTGTAAAAGTGTCCTATACCTGAATCATCATTTATCTAAGATGGTGAAACAAACAAAGTCTACTCTATGGCTATTAGTTATGTTTTCTATGATTTGATAATGGTTTCTGAAGTTCTAAGAAGTACTCATGTTGTTAGTAACTCAGAAAGTCCCACCGTGATCATCAGAATGTTAGCTTCCCATGATTTGGAAGATTGGAAAAACCAAATGACAGGGTAACATGAAACCAATATTTGGATTCCAAGGACCTAGCCTTCCTGGACTCAGAGAGGGCTCTCTCTATTATGTGCAAAGATGTAAATTTGTTTGCTTTATGGGGTTGATTTTAAGCTAGTTATTAAGTGTGAGTTTCGTTGTTTGTTTTGGTTGGGTATAATTATCAAGAAGCATAGGTAGAATGAGGAAATCTCTAAGTTATTGGGCAGTGGAGTCTAATGGAAGTCATGATAAGTTCATAAATGGATCAGGGAGCATCATAGGACAAATCTAACTTGGCCAGTTGATCTTTAAGGTTTAAGGGATAATGAGATGGACATTAAGGGTAATAATGAAAAGTAGGGTAAAGGGAAATCAATAATCCTTTATCATATGTACTTCTCATCAAAGCAACTTAAATATTATAAGCATGAAGAGGTAATCAGTAGGCAGGGAGAACCATAAATCATGCTTGAAACCAACTATATTAAACTATTTATGAAATATACAAGCTTAGGGGGTCTAGAGAGCAATTAAGAATTCTCTAAAATGTCCTAGCAGAAGAAAACATTGAGGCAGTGAAGAATAAACAAAACTAAGGTGCTTTCAAAAGACATTTCTTAGCCTAAAACTTTTATTCAACTGCAACACAGAATTGTTGAAACATAATGAAACAGGAAATAACAATAAAAAATAAGGATCACTTCACCAAAAACCAAGCTCAGGGATCCAGTGATCTAGCCTCCTCCATCAACAAACAAATCAGGGCATCCACAAGTTCCAAGACATCAATTTCGTTTCAACTTCCAAGAGACTATGTATTACTTCGAAGAATCATAAAATTCCAACAAGATAATGAGTTCAGATGCAGTATTTATGCTGCAAATGAGGAGGTGAAGCCTAAGATAGGGTTTTAGTATAATCTATAACAGAGTTAATGAATTCCTAACCTTGAAGACCATGCAAGGCTCAAGGTAGGAATATCTACATATATTTTTATATTTTAATAACTTCTATCTTAACTTCTAAGGAAAAATAGGTGAAATGTTTGACTTGAATTCATATTCTTAACTGTTACAATAACTATCTGGCAAATATAAATATTTATGACTTAGCCTAATAACTGCTAAATGCTTTATTGAAGGAAACAAAGCACTAGGTGGCACAAATATCTTTTGAAAGGAGTAACTGCTACAAACTAAGTCATTCGAATTTGTCTTGGGTTAATATGTCCTTTTTTTTATCTTTGATCTCTATCTTTAGGCCTGACTGTCTGCATTTTACCATATTTTTCTTCAATTTTGTTTGATCTCTGTTCTGTTCATTCAATTATTTATTATTTCTTTTGATCTTTTTGCCTTTATCCTTTTGTCTTTCCACTGTCTTCTTGCTTTCTTTAACCTCTACTTTTCAGAGTAATGCTTGGTTTTTATCCTTTGATTTATGATTAACTCTTAATCCTTTGGATCTTCCTTTCTTCTACTGCTTCTTTGACTGTCTATGTTCGTCCTTTGTGCAGAGACACATTCTTTATGTGCTGGAGGGTTTATGATTTGCCAACGATCATGATTCACTGGTGTTGGAGCTTAGATTTAGGTCTCTATCCCTCTAAATAATAAAATCAATCTCTAGATTGTCATCCAGATCTTAATTTAAACGATCTTGGGCCGGTGAAAGGGCTTGGTGAGCCTTTCCACCATTAAATCTACAAAAAATACAAACTATTAGTTAAAACCATGCGAGAGAGGGTTTCACTGTGTTTTTTGGGGTTTGGAGCTGTCGGAAGGTGGTTTCAGAGGAGGAGAGGGTGCAGGAGGTAGGGTTCCAAAGGCGGAACCGGGAGGAATTTGAACAGAGGTGGGAGGAATTTGATTTTGGCACGAAGGGGAAAAGGGCGGTTTTTGGGAAAACCGGAAGCCGTTTTCGCGCGGGCAATGAGTAGTTTATGGTTTTGGACCTATCTAACGTGATACCATAGAGCGTTCGATGCGTGTTTGGTGGAAAACCACATATTTTGCGCAGGTTAGGGGTTTTTAAACCTTTCGCAATTTTCCATGCGATATGGAATTTGGGCCGTCAGATCTCAGGGAGTGAGATCGACAGTGCAGAACGTCCAGGGAGCGGCGCACAAGTTTGGAGGGTGGAGCCCGGGGACAGGTGGCAGGATATGAATGGATTTGGGTGTAGCGGAAAGTGGGGCTAGGCGCGAGGTGACGTGGTGAGTTTTGTCGGGTAGCATGGGGTTGTATCAATGCGGGATAAGGGGCAGGAATGCGACAACCGTCGGATCAGGCCCAAGGATCCAGATCGATGGTGAAGGTGGCCCGATGAAAAGGTAAGACAGGGCGAGGGAAAGCGGGCCCTCTTTGATATTTTCAAAGGTTAGGGGCTTTTATGATAAGGTTTCCGGGGTTTAATAAAACAGAAGGGTGGAGATGTGATTGTTTAGACCAGGGGCTTGTATAATAAGCGAGGTCAGTGTTACATGGTGTGAGGGGGCTAGGGAAAAAAGGCTAAGGGATAGTGGAGGCCTAAGGTCTTATGCGGACAAGGGAGTTGGGGCTTATAAGAGAGGGGCTTAAGGCCTATTATGTCAAAAAGGGGTAGTTTTAGACATAAAAACAAGGTTTTTAATAGAATTAAAAGGACCCGATAGTTTAGGACTTAGCTTTAAACAATGTAAAAGAAAGATTTTACATTTTTAAATGTTTTTTAGAGGAAAATTATGAATGAGGGGGATTTTTATGAGGGTTTTTGAGGAAGTAAAAGTGGTTTTTTTCAGAGGAAGAGGTTTATGAATGAGAGTAAAAGTGAGGTGATGAAATGAGGCAAACATGCCCAATAATGAAGTTTTCGTTGTAGCAGTGGGGTAGACGTTTTAGGAGGCAGAGAGAGGAAAATATAGTGAAAATAGTTAACTTAGGATAATGAAGGCAGTGAGATTTCTAGAACTCGCAATATATCTCAAATCTTGTTTCCAGAAATCTAGGATCATAATTTAGTCATATTTTGATATCAGCCAAAATTACGGATGAATAACAGACGCGATGTGATGGATTTGACAGGTTTGAATAAAGGTTCTATGCAAAGATAAATCATGTTAGGAAATATTAATTGTGTTTTATCCTCCCAATGTAAACAGTTATTGATTCGTTATGATTAATAAATAATATAGCTATTTCCTAGATTTTTCTTTCAAAATAGATCATTTCAATAGATCTTCCATCATTTGATCATTTACTCTGTCTTTAATAGGGTTTTTACCTTCAATATATGTCCATCCACAAAGTAATTTAGAAATACGATGAACAAATTGTTACAGATTTTGAACAAACAGGAATGTCGCCTATAGTCTCTGATACTGTTTGTATTGTCGATGGAGGAGCTACTAAGTGGCAAGTTATTTACACTATACTCGAAGACGAAAAGCCAGAAGTAGTGGAAGTCAGGACAACTGTCAATGATGAAACACCCTCAAATTTACAGTTCAAAGATATTACATGCTCTTTCCTCCATAGGATAGCGGCAAGGGCTACTCTTCTTCCATATACCGACATGATCAGGTGGGTACTTGACAATTCAACAATCAAAGACAAAAAATTAAGAACTTGTAGAAATGAGATTCTAGATTCGTTCAAAGCTGAAGATTTGAAAATTATGTATAAGCTGCCTAACCAGCAAGACACATACAACAATCAATTTTTTGCAAAGTTTGCTAAGAAGAAAGAAGACTCGTTCAAGGCAATTCAAGGTTGGAGGAAACTACAAAACAAGTTCATATATGAGAAAACATGTATGTTGTTAGTATGAATCTTTTGTCGAAGTGAACGAAAAAAGACCACTTTAGCTACGCATAACTTAGCCCTAACATCAAATATGATTGCCAATATCTTCAGATCTGCAGTTAGTTGATCAAGACAAGTGCTGCAAAAATCCAGATCTATGCATAAAAAGACATTAAGTAGTAAAAATAAGGTTTTGCTCCATACATCCAATAGGCTCCATACATCCAATAGACAAGACAAGAACAATATTTTTGAAAGAATTTTATATTAAGGGCACCTGGGAGGAAAACAAGAAAGGTGTTTCCAATTTCTCAATGAGTTGTCTTTGAAAGTCTTCATATACCACTTTCATCTAGAATTTCTCTCTGTTGTGTAGAACTTAAAAATATAGAACTCAAAGGAGCTCACAAAGAAACAATGGAGAATGTGACAATGATAATGGCTCGTGCAGCCGTACCAAGAGTATAGATCCGTAGTGATCTAATAGGCAATAAAAGGTGACAAATGAATGGAAAATCATATTTACAATAAAAAGATTAACAGTCAGCATGAAAATGATTAAAATAACATTAACCAAATCTAGATCCACCTTTTATGGAATATTTTATTATATTTGTTGGAGGGAAAAGGTATTTAACTTGGGTCAAATCCCTTTATTTGTAAATAATAAATAAATAAATGATTTATTTATTATTTTAAGGAAGTGGTTGAATGATAATTAAATAAATAATGATTTATTTAATTATTTATAAATGATTTAGTCATATTTAACAAGGAATATTATTTAAATAAGATTTAAATAATTATTCCTAAAAAATAATAAGATAAATAAGGATTTATCTAATTAATTTCCTTGTTTTGGGTTAAATATAACCAGGAATAATAATTAAATTATTGTTTAATTAATTATTCCATGAGGAAACTCAAACAAATATAGATTCATTTAATATTTCCCTTTGGGGTTTCCTGTTTAGACCATAAACAACCTAATAAAAGTGTTTTATTAAGTTATTTCACATAGTGAAAGAAATTTTACTTAGGGTAAAATTGGTCTTACATGGTGTACTTGGGTCCATCTAATTATAATAGTTAAATGACCGAAAAATGGTGTAACAGATTGTCCCCCGGCATGCGAGTGTTAGGAGCAAATCGTATGACTAAAGTACGTTGTAAGAACTTAATCACCAGACATCAAAAGGGAAGTTAGAGAGAGAAATGTAAGGTAGCCTAATGTGCTAGAGAATTAGACCTTGAGGAGACGAGACTTATAGGTGCAAAAAGTCTCTTTTTATGAGAGGGTACCTGTGCTAGAGGCCGCGGGGGAGGCATACCTATGCCCGCCGAGACAAAGTACAAAAGAATAGTGCATCCAGTAAATAAGGGGCCGAACTATAAAGTACATGCTGGCATAAACATGAGCCAGATAAAATATATAATGAGGAATCCCATAAACATGCTGTGCCTGGGATAACAGCTAGGACTTATACAATAATATCTGAGTACATGAGATAAAAATACAACCCAAATGCCCCCTATAAACGGGGAAGGGCTCACAAAATCTGACTGATACATGCAAATCAAAGAGGCGCTACAAGCGGCTAAGGCTGACATCATCAAATACATGGAGCTGCATCGAAGGCTACAATAAAGAGGGCATCCGGGCATGTGGGGGGCTACCTGCAGGGCCACCCCCTCATGAGGGTTGAGACATCTCACACACACCCGGGAATCACCAATATCTGCTGCTGCATCACTGAACCATCGAGTATATGGATCTTGATCATGCTGAAAGGAGCTGGAGCTGAGAAAGAATCAAGTCAAAGGGTAATGAGAAGTCCCTTTGCCTGATTCGAAGCACCGAACAAGAGTGGAAGCTGGAACCAAGGTACACCGCCCTCTAGACCTGTCTTCTAGAATGAATGAGCTGATGTCGACAGAAGGAGGTCCGCCATAAGTGAGGCAATAAGGGATCCTCGACTAAGGCTCAAGAGAAAATAGTAGAGTGACTGACAGAATAATACCAATGATGATGATGAAATGGGGGGTACTGAGTAGCGAATGGACGACTTCCCTTGTTAGAGAATAAAGGGCATGAATGACTTGGCAGTGACTCACAAAATATCATGATGGATAAGGGACAGTGGAACTGAAGGCCATAATGTGCGACACGAGAGAGGGACCAATCAACGAAGGATGGAGGACTATAGCGGGATACAAAGGGACGCGGGATAGACTCCATGAATGTGATGATGACTCAACTCGGATGCTCTAAACAAGGGTGACTTGATGGTGCTGCCACACATTAAAGGTCTAATGGGGAACCATAAAAACATGAGTACAAGAGGCTATCTCATGACAAAAATCAACAGGAACAAGGACAAGTAAGGAGGCAAAGTGGTGCCCCAAGTACAAGTGTTGTAAGTGAGGAAATCCGATTTGGAGGAGAGGTGAATAGACCCTTCGCGGAAAAAATGTGTCCTGGTGAAGTATCAAGGTACTAAAAACTAACAGGTACCCAGAGCTCATGAACAAGACAGGTTGCACTTTTTTGGGGTCTGTTCTATGACCTAAGTAGTAGGTACTGGGCAGAAAACTGCGACCTGTCCCAGGAAATGACCTTAAAAGTGCAACCTGTAAGAGAAAGGGGGTTTCAGTGCTGTTTTTGGCTGAGATCTGGGATTTGTATGGTTGAGGGGCATAGGTGCCCCCAAGCATGTTGTGGTCATGCCAAAATTTATTTAGAAAAAGGGGAATCTAAACACATTTTAATGATGTGGTGTGCCATTTTGTTTTCGTTATGGTTATGTAGTTTGAGAAAGGAAATGGTGGATTACCAATCTCTTTTAGTACTGCATATATGAATCAAATGGACTTTAAGGTTCCAGATTTGCAGAATTGGTGTCACTATCCCAAAGAGAGGATTTGGAGATAATGCACTGATGCTCTCCTAGAAAACCCATAGGTTGGTCAACAACAATGTCTAAGAGACGGGGTTGCTGATGTAAGATGAAGGAACGATAAGGGGTATCATCCCTAGAGTGATCTGAAGTGATATGGGACTCTAGAGGGTCTTCTAAATGTGGAAGAATGATGGTACTAAAGTCGACACGACCATATACACTAGGAGAGTTGTGGAGAAGTGCTCCTCTTGGTCTCTCAAATATGGGTGCCCCCTTACCCAAACATTGGGTTTCAATGCAATGGCCACAAGGTGTAGGTGGTTCGAATGCATGGGTTCGATGTAAGGGGTAATAGATAAAGTCAGGGGTGATGATTCTTTCCATAATGTCGTCATCGTGATAGAAGATGGGGTGACTAGTGGAAGAAAGACCACCTGACGTGGCGAAGCTACCTGACTCATCATCATGAGAAGAGAGGGCCACATGCGCATCGTCACAAGGGGTGACAAAAGAGTAAGCAGATAAAGGATCTACTGATGTTGAGCCCAAGGTGATCGCTGAAGGGAGGTCAAGTGAAACATTAGGGGAAGTCTCCAAGGGGACTTCCATCGAGGGTCTCATGGATGATGATAGGTAGAAAATGGTGGACGAAGGCTTTGTCATCTCAACATCAGGAGGGGGAATGTCGATGGGAGCATTCGTGTCCTCTGGTTTTGCCAGAGAAAAACGTGCAAATAAGGGAGTGGTGGACTCGTTGCACTTGGCCTCGAATTGGTGAACCGCTTCCAAAGATGAGTGGTACTCTTCAAGGTGGGGACAGAGGTGAGTATAGTGGCCATGGAAATTGCACAAAGCACAAGGGTGATTTGTGCGCAAGGTTTTGAGTTTCGGGATTGAATCAGGTATAGTGACATAGACCTCAAGGATATCAGATTCTGAAAATGTCTCATTGACGATGGACTTAAGGTGAGGCAACTCCGGACAAGTATGGGTGGCGTGAACGACAACATCACACAAAGCACACTGGATGGTATGCTTTGGAGGCTGAGGAGGGGCAAGGTTTGTTGGGGTAGCCTTGTCCTTTGATGCCCTCTTGTGAGCTTTGCCCTTCTTACCTAAAGCGGTCGCAACAGGAGGTGGTTCCTATTAAGGTGATTGGGGAACTATTGCAGCGGGAGAAGTCATGGGGACTGGTTGAACTGGGGTCAAAGCAAGATAAGGTTTGGGTTGACCAGGTAGGGTAGCGGCTGGAGGATCAAGGTACCAGACGGGAATCCCAAGGGTCAGGTTAGGAAGAGAGAGGGTGGCCATGACAGGTACCATGTACACTCCTGGTGGGGGAGCTAGGAACGGTATCTGACCAGAGGGGTGATGGCCAGGTGGTACGGCTCCTAAATGGTTATGGCCTGGAGGAACCGTTCCAGGAGGGTAAAGAGGCTCATGAATACCAACTGAAGGGCCAAGAGGAGGAGGTCCAGAAGGCTAAATTGAAGGGCTAGGAGTAGGCTGTGGAGGGCAAGGAGGCTACTGACTAGCCGAAGCGGGCCGCTTGAGGGAAACCTGAGATGATTGCATCATGAAAACATTCGATAAGCTTGGATCAGAGACAGGAGGAGGAGGGAGACCAGGGAAGGCTCCAAGAAAAGAGGAGTCTTTGTAGATGCCATGAGAGACATTGGTTAAAGAATCGATGATTTGCTTATTGGTCATAGAAGAGAGGGTCATCTTAGTGGAGGTCTGAGACTTTGGCTCATGATACGTCAACTGGTCAATGGTGACTATCTTTCCATTATGAGGGAAAAACATCTTGCGGTGAACCGCAGATGAGACAACATACATGGCATAGGTGTAGCTACACCCCAAAAGAATGTTATAATCGAGAGGGGCATCGATGACTTCAACGTCAACGCAAACAGTCTTGCCTGCAAGAGTGATAGGACAATTATGGAATAGGCCAATAGGATGAGAGGCATGGCTGTCCCATGCACAAAGGGTGATTGTGGAAGGGGCCAATTCAGGAGATCCAAGTTGTTTCCAAACCGAAGAAGACATCACACAGGTGGATGCCCCCTCATCAATGATACACCGAGAAACATTGGTGTTTCGGATTTTGACTGGGATTTGGAAAGCTACGGAAGCAGGAAGGGGAGGATGGTCTGATTGATGGGCATCAAAAACAATCAATTGGTCATCAGCAGGGTCTACAATGCCCATGGCGGATAGTAGAGGCTTCTTTTGGGAAGGGCATGACTGGAGGAGTTCCAGTGTTGAAATGGCAGCAGGAGACTGCGCCAAATCATCCACTATGTTGTACAAATGAGCAGCTTGACCAGAAGCAGCATTTCAGCGTAATGGTCCCTTACGGATCTTGGTATGAACCTCAACTTCGGGCTGAGGGATATGAAAGGGACCATTGGATGTCAAAAGAGGCTCTGTAGGACCTGAAGAAGGTGACTCGGGGACAGACGGAGTGGGAGGCTTGGGGTACTGACGAGACTGAGTTTGAAGGTTAAGGTTAATGGCTAGAGGTTGATCAGAGTTCATCATGAGGATCTAGTAATCGGAGGAACCAGAAGGGGAAGGTTGAGTGGCCACCTGTCCGTCATGTGGTAGGGTAGCCACGAATCCCTGCTGTGCATCCACCTGCTCTTGAGGGGGCGGTGACTGCTATTGCAGGGGTTGAGAAGGCAAGGGAGGCAGAGGTGTTGATGCTAGAGGAGCTGGATCACCAAGTTGCGGATACGAATAATAAGGGGGTTGGGTAACAGTGTGGTAAACAGGAGGTTGGGTCAAAAGAGGAGGCATGTTGTATCCTGGATACGTGCTACCGGGAGGGGAAAAAGTGCGGGAGGTGCTGCCCCCCCCCCCTCCCCCAGGAAAACCATAACCCATGGGAGGTTGGGCGTATGGATGAGAGAGAGCTCCAAAGATACCATCGGTGGCATGAGGTGCCCCCGGTGCGTTGGCACCACCGGGTCTGGGGAGATCAGGTAGAACGGTATAAACATAACCCGTCTGAGCGTAGATTAGGTCGTATTTTAACGCCATTTGGAGGGCAGCTTCGTCAGTTTGAGGAAAATGTGATGTGACATCTTTCCCGATAGGAGGCAAGAGAGATCTAAGGAACCAGTCCATGTAGACACGGTCTTCGAAGGTAGGGGATTTACATAGGCTCTTTCTTCTCCACCATTCCTAGACATGATTGGATAGGCAGGTCGCAGATGATTGACGGAAAGAAGTCAAAAGTTTGATACCAGTGTCATAACAAAGGGGAAGCTAGAAGTAAGATAAAAAAGCCCAGGCAAGAGTCGCAAAGGTGGTATGAGAGGAAGTGGCCTGATCAACATACCACTTAGAAGTTGCTCCTATAAGCATTCGTTGGAACAACCGAAGACAGACAGAGTCATCGGTAATGGAGGTATATGAACACCACATGTGGAAAGATCGAACATGATTCGAAGGATCTTCTCCAGCCAGGCCTTCAAACTTTGGGATGTCGGAAGGGAGCTTTGTTGGCATAGTAGGCCAACTAGCATCATGGTGTATGGGGTCATTTATCAACTGGTCCAAATCGGGGAGGCTGAGGCCTACCATGAAGGGGAGCAAGGGAGCAGTCAAGGTAGTTCTTGTGGTGGTTACGCTAGTAACATTCCCAGCATTAGGGCCGGGGTTGTTACTAGCGTTAGGCCCTATACTAGACATGGTGAAGGTAACAGGGGGAGAACCAGAAGTAGGGGGAGAACCCAAAGAATCAGAAGAGAAGTTGGAGTGCGGAATCAGGGGAGGAAGAAATCGACGACGGTGGGAAGGAGCAAGTCGACCAACCGGAAACTGAGGGTGAAGGCCAAGAAGTCTCCGGGACATATGCCTTGGGGGCGCAATGATGTCGGCACAAAGGGAAGAAGAATGACCAACAAGGGCAGGGAGGTGTAAAATCAAGTGATTACAATGTCGAAACAAGGGCAGAAAGGTGCAGTGTCAATTGATTTTAAAGTCTTTTCCTGGCAGTGTTAACCAGGATCTTCTTCACTTAGGGTCAGTGTGTGGCATGTGGTAATTTTAATTTTTAGACCCAGATGTTTTGAGAGTAAAATAAAAAGTGTGCTGCGTAACTGAAAATAAATTTGCAGAGAACAATATATAATGTTGAAATAACAGAAAATTAATAGCTAACAATGCATCGATCTAAGCCAAGAAGGTGGGTCTCTCAAAATTAGTCTAAAAGAGGGAAACAATCTAGTCAAAAAACACTAAAAAGGGGCCAATAGATCTAAGGTTGGGAGGGACAGGGATCTAAAGGAGAAATCTATTGAAAAGAGGTGCAGAAAAACAACAAAAAAGCAGAGGCAAGGTTGCTGCAATGAAGGAGGAAATCAGCTAAAGGTAGAAGGGACAAGGAGGTAACCCTAGAGGCAAACCCAAAAAAAACTATATGACGTGATTTGAAAGGGAGAAGAGTTGATTTAAAAGGGATATGAAAGTGAGGTATCAGATCTGAAAAGAAAAAGGCTGAAACTCTGAAAATTCAGACGACTGAAACAACTAAAACTCTTCCACCAAAAGTGGAGGGTACTAAAGCCTTAAGGGGCTATATTACCACTTATTTGAGTAAAATAGATCAGAAACAGGTCTAAACGGGCTGAGATAGAGGCTAGAAAACCCTGACAGAAGCTTCAGACAAACCCAGAAAAATTGCTGGAAAATTGCAGAAAAAAGTGCAGGTCGCAGGTTCTGACCTGTTTTCTGTCCAGGTCATAGATTCTAAGCTGAAAAGTGCGTCCTACAGTCCAGGTCACAAGTTCTGGGCCAAAAAGTGTGACCTACAGTTCTGGGTGTCTCGGTGGCAGATTTAAAAAAAAATTTGTCGTCTCAGTTGCGGCTGATGTCGGTTACCTGCGCAATAGGGCCAGAAACACACGAAAGTTAGAAATTTTAATGTTTGAGGGTTTTATAGGTAAAAAATGACATAAAAATAGAAAAAAAAAAAATCTAAAAAGAAACCCTTGGGTCTGAAGCAGTTGGATATGCAAGAATATGAAAAACGACATCGGTCGTAATTGAAAACCTGTGTGGAGTTGCCAGTTGTTAGTATGAATATTTTGTCGAAGTGTACGAAAAAATACCACTTTAGCTACACATAAATTATAGCTCTAACATCAAATGACTGCCAATATCTTTAGATCTGCAGTTAGTTGATCAAGACAAGTGTTGTAAAAATCCAGATCTATGCATAAAAAGACATTAAGCAGTAAAAATAAGGTTTTGCTCCATACATCCAATAGACAAGACAAGAATAATATTTTTGAAAGAATTTTATATTAAGGGCACCTAGGAGGAAAACACAAAAGGTGTTTCCAATTCTCCTCAATGGGATGGGTTCTTGAAAGTCCTCAGCACTTCAGATCTAGAATTTCTCTCTCTTATTGGTGTAGAAAACCCAGAAAAACATAGAACTCAAAGGGAGCTCACAAAGCAAATAATGGAGAATGTGAAAATGATAATGGCTCAAAGTCAGACCAAGAGTATAGATCCAGAGTGATCTAATAGGCAACAAAATGTGGCAAATTGATGGGAAAACCCTTCTATTTATAACAAAATATTGGGTCATTCTAGATCTTGGTGCATGATTAAAATAATATTAACCAAATCTAGATCCACCTTTTATGGAATATTTTATTATATTTGTTGGAGGGAAAAGGTATTTGACTTGGTTCGAATCCCTTTATTTGTAAATAATAAATAAATAAATGATTTATTTATTATTTTAAGGAAGTGGTTGAATGATAATTAAATAAATAATGATTTATTTAATTATTTATAAATGATTTAGTCACATTTAACAAGGAATATTATTTAAATAAGATCTAAATAATTATTCCTAGAAAATAATAAGATAAATAAAGATTTATCTAATTAATTTCCTTGTTTTGGGTTAAATATGACCAGGAATAATAATTAAATTATTGTTTAATTAATTATTCCATGAGGAAAATCAAACAAATATAGATTCGTTTAATATTTCCCTTTGGGGTTTCCTGTTTAGACCATAAACAACCTAATAAAAGTGTTTTATTAAGTTATTTCACATAGTGAAAGAAATTTTACTTAGGGTAAAATTGGTCTTACATGGTGTACTTGGGTCCATCTAATGATAATAGGTTAGATGACCAAAAAATGGTGTAACATATGTATCCTATTGCGCCACTTGCAAATCCTTATAATTTTGCAGCAGCAATGCTATGCAGATTATATGGTCTACCTGATAATACCAAGTTTTCCATAAATTGACTTCCCCTAATTGACTCCTGTGTTAATTCCATCATAATGAATTGGGTGACTATCCTTTCTGAAAATCTAGTTAAGGCAATTAATGAATATCACCAAACAAGAACTTCTTCCTCCAAACTAGTTTCCCAATTTTTTATGAGTGCATATATTTTTGACGCCATCTATTTCTCTACCAACTTTCCAGTTATGGGATGGAAATGGACTCCTGAAGTTTCTACCCCAATACATTTGAGTCATAAAGAGATATGGGAGCATAATTATGCACCACATTTCCATAGGCTATGTTATGGAGTTGTATTACCGTTACATCAATTTATGTTTGATACAGTAAGCCCTAGGTTTACTAAAGAAGCCCTTGCAGACCTTCAAATGATAGGCAAAAGTTTTTTTGAAGAATCATTTTCGTATATCAGAATTTTTGGAAGCTCCACTTCCCCGCATATTCTTCCTTTATATGTTTCAGATAAATTTATGGCAAGGGAAGTCGCTTACCAAACTATTGGTAATGGACTCACTAAATATTTGAAAGACAATAATATATCTTTATGGCCAAGTTTCGCAATTTTGTGTGGTATATTCTCTACCACCAATTTCAAACATGCAGTGAAAGAATGTCAGAAGATTGAGCTTTTGAAACTCCCTGTTTTACCCGCAAGGAAATTCAACCCAGAAAATATTGCTAACAAATTTACTTTGCCAGTCAAGCTCAAACCTATCGTACATACTGATGACATATTTGAAGATATTTTTCAATCTGTTAGCACTTTTGAAGAAATCCTAATTTTTTTCAAATTGAACCTGAATCCAGAAGAAGTACAAAAATTCAATGAATTCAGAGAACAAAGACTCAGACAGATTCCTTAGGATGTTTTGATTTCCAGTTATACAATTAAAGCAAGCCAAGATATCAGAGTAGAACAATCAGATTCACAAAATCAAAGTGAATTAGATAAAATCTGTACTTCATTCATCTATGCATTAACAAATACTCCAGAGGCATCATCTTTGCATAAAACTACAAAATTTCAGACTCCATTGGGACAAATATTTTCAACAAGAGAAATAATTAAAACTCCTAAGATAATATCCCAAGACACAAAAATCATTCCTGCAAATCCTACTGATGAGATTATCCTCAAGGTAATCGATATTCCGCCATTGGATGTATTCTACAACCCTCTTCATAAAGTTGTAGTAAGGAAATAGAGGAAAAAAGAAGGATTGAAACACACTTGGGAAATGAAGTTATGGAAGTAGTATGGAAATATACTCCATCAAATCCGATTGAAAATTTAACTCGGCTATCTCAATTTGCTGGTGCATACACCACTGCAACAATGTATAAGGCAGCAAAAGTATCTATTTTGATCCAAGAAAAGGATGACAAAATCATGCAACTACAACAACAGCTAGATGAAGAGAGAAATAGTCTACATCAGAAGGTGGAACAACAACTCCTCAAAGAAGAGATGGAAATGCTTCAGATAAGTCATGAAAATGACTTATCTAGCAAAAATTCACTGATTGAACAATTGAGGGAAGAGCTCACCAAATATGAAGGAATTCATACTGCAGAGGAATTCATAAAAGAAGCATCACAATTAAGTGCCTTACTCTCAAAACAACAAAACTTGATTGTTATACAAATGTTAAACATAATTCCACACCTAGAAATTACTGAATAGTTGACTAACATAGTCATTGATCAAAGAATTGAGTTCAATGAACTCAATACCAAAATCTCTGATTATATTGAATGGCAAGATTCAGAAGAAGGGAGAAAGTCAGATCTCCCAAAGATCAAGGAGACTTTCAAAGATATTCTTTTTACTGACTGGATGCACGAGTAAAACAAACAGAATTGGCCATAACCAGAGCAATAGGTATATCAAAGAATATGGTCAAAATGATTAACCACATATTACGTACTTCTGTTCTGATTAAAGAAGGAAATCACAAATCTGTTCCTGATATCATATATTTAGAACAAAGTTGGAAACGCACAAGTAAACTCCGGGAAGAAGCACTTACACAGCTAAAGAAAACTGATTGGGAAGCATACTGGCAGCTATTAGTCAAACCTCATAGTCAAATCGTGACACTGAACTATTCTCTGAATTCTATATAGAGAATAGAACCACTTTTACTGGATGCTATATTTGCTGCACAAATGAAGACACAGATCGGCAAACCTCCACAAGTTCAACCGATGTCGGACATTTGTGAGCAGAAAAGAAGAGCTGGCGGTAACTTATCATCAGGCATGATTATTAGTTAGTTTGTTTTTATAATTTCAATTTGTAGCAATTAGATACTAAGTATGAGGAAGGTTGTTTGAAACCACCTCATAAGATATTTTGTATAATCTATTTTTTTTGTAAGTAGTTAGTATAGTATTTAAATCCTTCTCATGTATTTAGAGAAGGGTCCATAATTTTTGTTGAGAACATTTACAAAGAATGCTTCATTTGTAAGTAATTTTGTGGATGCCTTAATAAAATAATGGATCGCGGCCTTTTCAGTCATATATCATTTTGTTGATCACTGTTGATGCACTTTTATATTCCTTGAATGAATTCTTGATGGAAAAACTGATTGTGGCCTATTATTGTTGATAAGAAGAACATAATGGTACACATCTGGTACTATTATCATGTATGTTGAAATCTGTTTTAAATATTAGTAATAAATCAGGCTTTCATGAATTATATATGAGATTAATTATTTCTATTCAAGTATTAGTTGCACTATTGTACAATATAAGAACATAATCTGATTTATTTTATGTATGATCATTAGAACATATGCGATGTGTTTTACATCTTCTTTTGATTTTTTTTTTTTTTGAAAAGGATTATCTTGTAGAGTAATAATTCTATTAAGTCTGTGATTGATCTAAATCATCACAAACTAAATAGATATCATTTTAGATCACATAGAATTGATATTATCCCGGGTTAGATTAGATTAGATTTAATTCAAAGTCTTGCATTTTAGAATAAATGTGTTTTAATTCTTAGTTATTCTTCATGCAAAATCAGTTGAGAGAAATCTCAAAAAACATATAAAACTCAAATATGGGAAACTCGTCCCATTATCCCCAGTCGGAGCCATTATCCCAAACGGAAAAGGAACTGCTTTAAGGTCTGGACCGGGTGGTTATCCCCCTTGTTGTTGTCACTGATTTCTGAGTTCTCAACAAGATGAGAAAACTTGGAAATAACATAAGGAGCTTCTGCAGTCAGAGCAGATAATTCTACAGACTACTGAAGATAAGCATCATCAATAGCTGAGGTGAGCTCTGTTGCCAGACCTTGAAGGGATTCAAAGTGTTGGAGAAGCTGAAAGTCAGTTTGATTGGAGGTAGAGGCTTCCCCAGTAGAAATTTTCTGTAATATGGATGGATAAAAAACTCTATGGGCTATCCAATTCTGAGATTTGGTCCTGAACAAGCTTTGCTCAAAGTGTAATTCGAACTGGATATCCTGCAAGGTTGCAAGGTTTTTAGGGAAGGAACTTGCTTTGTGAAGAGGCTTGATGATAGTTGGACTCTCAGATTTGGGGTTTTTTCTTAGGATTTTCTCTAGATTGTCAACTATTGCAGGGGGATTTGGTTCAGGATGGAATCTGGTAAAGATTCTTTTGGAAGCCAGAATTTAGATTCAAGGCACAAACAGTTTGAAATTTTTTTCAAAAAACCAATATGTAGAAAATACTTAAATCACACAATAATTCGACTGGGGTTTCTGAGTTCTGATGAAAGATGAGCTTTTCAATAAATCCCCAGTATGGTCACCATTATGTTGTCACTCCATAATTTGTAAGATTAGCAAGAGCAAATGACAGAGGACAACATCAAACCCCTTTGGAGTCCAGGACCTAGCCTTCCTAGACTCAGAGAGGGATCTCTCTGTTTTTATGATTTAACTTGATGATTATAAGTGATGACATTAGGCTAGTTACAGTGATGGGGGTTGTTTGTTTATTTGATGGTGTGGTTGGAAAGATAGGGCTACAGGGACTCATCAATTAGACTATGGATTCAAAATACTGGAATGGCACATCAACATCAAGAGCATCATAGGGCAAGCTAACTGTGCTAAATGGATATTTAGAGTTGTATGAATATGAGGTGAAAGAAATAGTAAGGTTCAGTAGTGACTAAAGAGAAGTTAAGAATTATTTAATCAGAATTCAAGAGAAAACATTAAGATTGTAAATGCAGACAAAATTAAGGTGCTCCAACAGCAAATCTTAATCTAAAATTTATGATTTACAATTAGATGAACAGATGCACAACAGATAAAACAACGGAAACATTTAAAAAGAGAAGTAACACAACGCCTTTTTGACACAGCTTGTTATTCATCAATAATTTTTGTTTTCTATATATGAATAAATGTTTATCCTAGATTTCTAGAAACAAAATTCATGAATATTGTGAGTTTTAGAAGTCTCACTACTTTCATTAGCCTTAGGATAAATTTTCTACTATTTCACTACTCTATCAAGTCATGGTCACACTCAGAAATTTCAAAAGGGTATAAAAACATGTTTTTCTTAGTTTCTCAGTAAAGAGAGAGGTTTAGCAATGCCTAGACCTTCACAGATAAAAAGGGGACATCTTCATCTCCTCAGCAAGCCATCACCACAGGAAGAAGAAAAGCTGCCTTGAAAGGTTTTCAAGCCATCTGCAAAAAGACCAAAAGCATATCAGTGAAAATCATAAAGTAACAAAAACAAACTTAGAAAAAGTGAGTTTATAGTTTTAATTCATTTACCAAAGGGTATAAAAGTATCTCATTTATCACTTAAGCCCATTTGGCATTTGCAAAAGAGAGGGAAAGGTTTTTAAAGAGAGATTTCTGGATTTTTGGCAAACTTCGGGAAGAAAAACCCCTGCGCTATGATCTTGGAAAACCTTTCTATGTGCCTGTGTGCACCTTCCTTTGAAATTTCAACAGAGAGTTGCGCGCCTATGAACTAACGCTACGCATTTACTGCTGCACACAGAGACAACCCGAAAGGCCCAGGTGCCATGCTCCAAACAAAGCACGTCCAACCTTCGCCCGACCACCCAGCAACCTTTGCTCAAGCACTGAAACTCGTTTAGAAAAAACCTGACAGGCTGTGCAGAGTAGCCCAACTGACCTGACGTTGTGCACAAGGATGTGTAGAGTAGCCCGAATGACCTGGCGCTGCACACAAGGACATGCAGAGCAGCCCGACTAACCCAGTGCTACACACAGGGCCATTCAGGCCGACCTGAAAACTATGTAGAGGCCCGACTGCTACGTTCCTGCGCTACGTGTTTAGCAAGGGAGCCCTTCAAGCCAGTGCAAGCCTCCAAACAACTAAAGACTCCTCCAAATTCTCTGCTTGGCCCTTCCTGTAGTTATTATAAGAGGTATTTAGATGCTATGCCCCCTCTCATATTGTTTTGAAAGGTGAAACTTAGAGATAAAGGTAAAAAAACCCTAAAGGAAGAGAAAGCCTAATCCCTTGCTAACAACACTCTTGTTTAAAAGGAACCCATCTATCTACATATTGTAGGAAACCCTCTCCATATCATTTCACAAATAGTTTCAGGGTTTTGATTTCAAGGCAAAAGTAAAAGATAAAATTTCTAGAGAAGGCAGTAGTGACAGTGGCAAGGGAGGCCAAATACCTAGGGGACAATAAAGAAAGGGTGGAAGAGTAAACAGGTTTGAACCTTTGAACACCGAGGAGTTGACAGCCTCCCCTACAACAGTTGCATATTTTAGAGAGGTGGGTTGATTTGATTTCTGTGAAAGAGTACAAAGAGTCCAAATTCACCCTGAGTTGACCAAACTATTTATCCTCAACCTTCATGACCATCAAGTGCATCTAGCTGGGGTAAATTTTGAGCTGTCCACCAATACAATTCCTATGGCCACTGGGATACCTTGTATGGGAGAAAAATGGTTCAAACATGTGAATTTGGACCTGAGCCATTATCAAACTTTCTTGAAACCAAGATACCAAGCTGATTTCCAAACTATTTTCCCCTTTTCCCATTTGTTAGAGATATATGCCCCCTTAATGAAAATCATCATGAAATGCTTCACCTACGAGGGTATGTTTTCTAGAATTTATTCCTACCACATAAGACTTCTTATGCACTTCATTAGGGCCAAGCTGCTACATTTTCCCTATTATCTTTATAGAAGTATTGACAAGATGTAATACATTGTGCAAAAGAGACCTCCTTCACAACAAATGCAAAGTCTTTTTCACCATTATATTATCAAGATGATTGTGTTGCATCAATTAGAGCAACAAGGTATCGCATGGGAAGTGTTCATCACCCATGAAGTTTTCACAAACCCACAACCTCCTCATCAGCCCAATCTACCCTCATCATCTCATCCACCTCCCTCCACTCCTCCATCACCCCCCACTGACCATGACTCCTCGTCCACACATGAATCTTCTCCCCAAGAGACCCTCCTTCCCTCACCTTCTTCTCAAACATAAAATCAAGAAGAAACAAATGATGATGAGGAAGAGGAAGAAAATGATGACATTAATGAGGAAGAGGAAGAAGAAATAGAAAATGATGAAGAGGAAAATGAAGAGGCAGAGAATGATGAAGAGGAGGATGGTGAAGAAGAGGCAAATGAAGAAATAGATAATGATAAAGAGGATGATGAAGAAGAAGTCAGCACTGCTAAAAATCATGACATTAATAAGGATGATGAAGAAGAGACAGAGTCAGATTATGAGGCAGATTATGAAGACAAAGGTAGTGAGAAAAATAGTGAAGAGGAAACAGATAGTGGTAAAGAGGCAGATGCAGATGTTGGTAAAGAGGAGGAAGAAAGTAGTGATGAAATGAAAAGTGACAAATGAGCCAACATTAATGCAGATGTTGGTAAAGAGGAAGAAGAGGGTAGTAAACATGACAGTGATGAATATGAAAATAGTGAGCATGACAATGAGCAAAACAATGACAATATGGAAGAGGGTGATAAAGAAGATGAGAAGGTTGACAGTGGAAATGAAATAAGCATTGATGAAAAGGCAGAAACAAAGAATGAAGAAGAGGACATGGACATAGATCAAGAAGATGAAAATGATCAAGGTGATGGCAGTGATAACAATAAAAAAAATGAAGACAATAAGGACAATGTAGAAACTAAACGCAACGCTGATAGCAATGAAACAAAACACAGTGAAAAAGAGGCAGATGATAAGGAAGATAGTAAGGGACAAGACATCAATGAGGAAAATAGTCATGACAGTCATGACAGCTGTCATGACAGTCGAGACAACAATCAAACCTTCAGTGATTATGACAGTGATGATAGTGTAGAAGATGAAGATGAAGGTAACCCTAGTCATGATGACAGTGAAGAGGGGAAAGTGATCATAGTATAAATGATGATCACAGCTATGACAAAGAGACCAACAAAATCAGCATCACAGCTCTTGCATGCACATACCAGAGAGGCCGAAGGTAGGTGTTTTCTGCCTTTAAGAGGCAAGGGACCCTACCATCTACTTCAGCTCAACCTTTAGACAGAGGTGAACAAAACGTGAATGAAGAACATCATGAGGTTGAGAGGGAGTTTGAAATCATCCATGTTGACAGTGATGAGAAAAATGAAACAAGGATTTCAAACTCGCTAATTTAGAACAAAAATGCCCTCATAGAAGGCCTTCAAGCAGATTTGGATAAAGCCATAAGTGTGAATGATTGTTGGAATGGGGTCTCCTAATGAGCTGTGAAACTGGTCCATTTTGGTTATTTTTGATTATATTTAGTATAGTGCAGGGGTTTTGGGGTGGGTCAAAACCCCGAACGCATTGTAATGGGTCAAAGGGTAAAATAGGGGTCCGAAAACCATGGGTTGTAGACCATAGGAATGTTGAAGCTAGATTGTTATAAATAGAGAGGCATTTCAGATTGTAAGTGATAGGTATTGATGAGCTATTGATGCGATCTATTGTGTAAGTTATCTGTTTGGGTTTTCAGGGAACAGACTCCTGTTGGCTATGTGTGTGGAGATCCTAGTCTAGTTGTGTGCGGACCATGCTGCTGTGTGCACAGGTTGGGAAGGGAATTGTAAGGAAAGGTTGATGAATGAATGAATACGAAGGATCATTAGTTCTGAATCTGTGAGTACTGTTGAATGAATTGCTGGTAATTACTGTGTTATGTATTTTCTGTCTTTTCGCTGCGAAAGTCTGTGTACTGAATGATTGGATCTAGATCTATTCTGCTCTGGTTATATAATGTTGTGTTGATGTTATGAAAAACATATAATTGTAGATCTAGTGCACGTGGATGCAATTAGATACATAGTTAACCCTGCGAAGAAACAAGGTAATCTGAACAGAACGTAGCCCTGCTTGCCTTACCCTTCCTTTCTCAGGGTGTGGAAACCTAGTCCCAACACCCACCCATACTACTTCGGGTGAGATTGTGACCTGCGAAAGCAGGTCACTGCCAAAAGGGCCAGTAGTATAGGGGTTTGTTGGCAAACCTTGCACACCAAACCTGGGTTAGGACCCCTCAAGCCAACAAATGGTTCCGTTGCCAGGACCTGAAGAAGTTTGAGAGAGGAATCGGGTAATGACAAGGGAATACTAGAAACCTAAGAGAAGAGAGATCGAAGACTAGTTCGAAAGACAGATCCAGGAGTTCACAGTAAAAGAAAACCAAAGAGAAAGATTAATGACAGAAAGGAGGAAAAATAGGTACATTCTTACTAAAAGGTACGAAATATTCTTTGTAACTTTTGCGATTGAACTTCAAGAGTGGCTGGCCAAGCTTGTGGAATTCCAGAAGTGCTGGAAGGACAAGCGAGTCACTTGATGGACCCCAGAGCTACTTGAACAACTGGAGAAAAATGATAATACTATTACATGCACGGTAGATCACTGGGTGGATAGTGTGCTTGGAGGATTTGTGATAGAATTTTCCATTGATCAGTTTGTATCATACTTTGAGGCCGACTGACGATTCTTCAAGGTATTCCGAGGCAAGTTTCTGAGGAAGTCACCATTGATGATCAAGAAGTTGTTGTGCGAGAAAAGCATTCTTTGTAGCCATACCGACTGAATGACCTCAGATCTAGACGGGAGCGCAACCCGCAGTGGTAAATACTATCGGACCAACCTTGACGGAGGAAGGTCCACCTACAGCCTAGTGCAGGAACCAACTACATTACCACCCAGGGCACGCAAAGGTAAGAATTCACCTATAACGCCGTCTCAAGGCAGTGATATGGCTGCGCATTTGAAACTACCTGTTGGAGTTCCTATGTTTTGGCAGTTTGGCAATACCAAAAGATGAGACAACATCAGAACCACTTTTGGACCTCAGGATCTAGCCCTCCTGGGTCCAGAGATGGATCCCTCTATATAGGTGAAGGTTTATCTCCTTGAAGCTCTTATTTAAAGTTTAGGCTAGTTATAAGGTGCAGGTTTGTTTGTTTGATTTTTGTTTGGTTGTTGGGAATCAAGAAAGAAGGGTTCAATATAAGAAAAGGATGAGCAAAGAAAATTTTAGGGAAAGGAGAGGTAACTCAGAGAACACTCGAGATCATTGGGCAATGGAGTCAAGAAAGGGTTTACTTGCTATTCAATATGCAGGCTTTCAGTTGGGCTGGTCATCTAAAGCATTGGATCTTAAAGATGATAGTGTGGCATGACATGGCAGGAAAGAGGGTGAAAGACAAAGAAACCTCCAAGGTGACCTTTCAGGAATCGGATCCAGGGGTAGGACATGCCATTGGACAACCTGTGATCCCAAACCTAAAAGATTAACTCTTCAAACAAGGAAACATTAAAGATTTGAACACAAAGGTGAACACCTGAGATCAGAGAGAGACTTTGAACTCTCAATGCTTTGGCATCCAACTTAAGGGAACTTAGAAAGGTTCAATTAATTGAAAAGGACCCTAGTGAGGCAAAGACAGTGTTCTAAACTCCCAGTATCCCAATTCGTTCAATTAAAACCTAATAAGAACATCTAAGAATAGACCCACTAATTCACACATCAGCTAGCAGTAAATATTAGCCACTACACTGGTTAAATTAACTTGAATAAGTACTCAGATAGCACATACAGCAGAAAACATCAAAGGTAAGGAGAGAAGAAGCATTAGGGTACCATACAAGGGTATATCCTAAGCCATTTTTCTGATGCTTACCAGAAGAAGTGAAATGCAATGAACTGCAAAGGAAAACAAAGACATAGACAGAAAAACATCACCGCTACTTTAAATCAGGATTAAAAGGAATGTGCTTTTCATATTAAAGAGCAACACTAGTCATGTACAATATTGCCAACAACTTGATATTAAATTTGAAAACATCTTCCTCAGCCTATCTTACAAATTTACACAGAGAACTATGTCTCAAGAGAAACAGTTTACAATTCACAGATATCCGATCAAAAACCTTTTCAATGTTTTCTCATGAGTTTCTATATCTGAAAGAGAGGCAGAGAAGGTAGATGAAACACTAAATGAAACATTAAAATAGAGTCAGAAGAGGGGTTCGAGACCCATCCTGTTTTAATATCTATGCGTTAATATTTAGTACTCTTTGGGTGAAAGAGTGGTCTTCGACAGGCTGACATTTACTCCAGGTATGTCTTTGATGTACTCTCGACTACAGTACTCTGCAATAATCTGGTGAATAAACGAAAGGTAGATAAATGTCTTCAGGTCTGCCATACTGTATAACAAATGCTTCTGGTAGCATTAGGACTGTTGTCAGGGCAGAGATCTTCTCAGGAACACGGTATAGAATGAAATCAGTATAGGCACTTCGTCCTTTCATGGGAAGAATGTTCTCCTGATGGTGACACTAGTATTGTTTTTTGTGCCCTTAGTCTTCACCCTGCGTCTTCATCCTCTAATACGGGATCAGGTGCTAAATATGAAATTAACAGGCTAGAATCCCTCTAACCCATCTCTGCTGTTTCACTGGCCTCTGCTGTGATGGCCTCTCTGTACTTCGGAATCACAGTGTGCTGTGATTATGGAACTCGGAGTGAATTTATCACCCTGTAACAACCCTGCACAGTGAAATAAACCAATTAGAAAACCAGGGGTGGCGGAAGACATGCGGTGAAGGCCTGGAGGACAGGTGGCACACAGTGGAAATAGAGGTTGGGTGGAAGAATGAATATGGGCTGTTCGATCAGCTGGGATGGCGATGATCAATGGTGGAGGTTAAAAAATGGAAAGGCTTTGGAAGTTGGGCGAAATGCAAAGGAAACGGGAAAATGCAATGAAAAATATGACATGGACCTTAGGCGGTGGGACCCGATCATTGGCAGGGGGTGATTCATTCTGGACCGTCGGATCTCAGGAGGAGATCAACGACTTCGATCACGTTGGAGGGTGATTGATTGTGGGCCCAGGGTCTTGTTTTCCTTGGATTATCCCCTGAGCTTCTTTTGGCGTGATCACCATCCGATGAGGCAACCTCAGATCGGATGGCGTACGCCAATATCGCACCAGGCCCGCAGTCAATCTTTAACGCCCAGGGAGAGTGGGTTTTCAAAATAGTTCAAGGCCACGTGTCGGCCTGTGGCGTTGATCGCTGCCGAATGAAGAAAACAACCTTCCTCCCAAAGGCAGTGCGATCAAAACTGCCGGTTTCGCACAGTGATTGACCGTGGGGACCACCGGTTAGCTGACTTGTGGGACGTCGATCTGCGGATCTGATCAGGAGCTCAGGACCAAGTGTCGTAAAATGGTCAAAAATGAAGGTGCTCAGAACTAGTTTGAACCTGAACGACCGGATAGAGCTCGTCTTCCTAATTCCGGCGCCGCGAACGGTTCGAAAAACGGTCGCCGTATGCAGAAGTTATTCAAGTTTGAAGATTTCTCAATTTCCATAAAAAAATGCCAAATTTGACTTTGTGGAAAATTTTATTAAAAAAAAAATATTCCACAGAATATTCTGGGAATATTATGTGGAATATTCCGCAGAATATTTTGGGGAATATTCCGTTGGCAGCCAATGGAAGGGCGACACGTGGCCCCAAGGTCGAATTGGAAATGCGTTTCAAAATTTTTATATGGAGTCGGCCGGAATCGAACCGTGGTCGGGCGGGTAAGAACCGGGCGACTTTACCAACGGGCCACGGGTTTGTTCGTTGTTTATGTTGCGGACGGAGTTCTATTTAATGTTTGGGTTTGTTTGGGCGGGGCCCGAAAGGGGGCCAGCCCCGAAGGGCCAGCCCGCTTCCCATAAAACCTCCGGCGCGGAACCTTCTCCCAAGACCATCGGCGCGCATTTGAACGTGGCGGATTCAAACATTTGTTACGTATTATATTATATGGTGGTGTTTTTAATATAAAACATTTGTATTTATTAAAACCGTTGCAAACCGCTGACTTGTGAACACGTAACGTGGCATAACCATAAACACTTATTGCCAACCATAACCGCCCAGATAAAATTGGTAGTTCCGCCCATTTTGGCGCCATACCCCATTTTAGTGGCCTTATCTACAGTTTCTCCACAATTGGTGGAGTTTCTCAAGGTGTAACTGGAAGTTTAGTAAATGTGGCATAACTTCTGCTAGGAGAGGTCTTTGAAGACGAATTTATTTATTTATTTTGGGTCTCTTCGACCTTCTGAAGCCATTGGCACAAGTTTCACATCCATCTGAGGCCGTTTGCAGGTGATTTTGCTTCGTGGAAGTTCCAGGATCCACTAGGGCCAAATCAGTTTGGGAGCTGCATTGGGAATTGTGCAGCCAGTGAATGTGGAACGAAGGTCATTCCTGAAGTTTTTCAGCATTCTGAATCCATTTCTAGAGCTCGTTTTTCCTTTTGAGGAATTCTTCTCACTGTTTAGCTTCAGGGAAGCTTTCAGGGCGACCAGGGCCATTTCAGTGTTGGAGCTGTTTGGGTGCTATGTTCATCCATTTTTGGTGATTAAAAAGTCTATTTCTGATATTTTCGACCTTCTGATTCTAATGGCAGAGGTTTCAGAACCAATTGAGGTCAACTTCACCTCGAAATTCTCCATGCAAGTCTAAAGGACCACCAAGGAAAATTGGGGAAAAGTACTGTATCAGGTACAATTTCACTGTTTAGTGTTTGGGAAAGAGCATGTTTAGCTAATTCCTATCTTCTGATTCTGTATTTACAGTCAGATCTATCTTTCGAGACACTCTTATTCTTGTATTAGCCTTTGTAGCATTTTTAATACAAGAGGACAAGCCTAGTTTGAGAGGCTTGGTCCAGCAGATGTAGCCCAGAGGAGGGGGTGAACTGCTTTATCATTTTGATGTCTTTATTTGCTGAAGATTATATGCTAAACAAAACTGATATAAAGTGTTAAACAACAAATATACATAACTTTCATACACACATAATCACCTACTCAGCTGCATAAAGTTATTTGTCTTATTCCGCAAGACATCAAACTTCAAGTATGTGTATGTCAAAGACTTCTAAGTGTTAACTTCATTATTTCTTTAGGCAGAGCCTGTACAGGGCCAGGTAGCCTCTGGAACTCATCCTCTCTTTAGAGGTGACATGTCCAGTGAATGCCCCTACAGTCTATCTCTGTATAAGAAATAAGAAGTTTTCACATTTTCAGAGGTCACTTGGAGTGTATAGCTCACATTAGAAATTATGGGAAATGGATACCTTGCACCCTCAAACAAGTACATTCCATTTTCAGATCAGGATCAGATCGACGGTTGATATGTGATCGGAGGGGTGAACGAGGGGAATGATGGGCGCGATGATAATTGCGAGGACCATCAGATCTGTATAGATTGACGGTGGGTATTGCACCCGACCATTGATCCGATAAGCGCGCTATGGTCTAGTGCATGTTTTCAGCGCCTGGATCATGTGGGGGAGTGGTTTTAGGGGCTGGCCGAAGGGGGTTAAGCCTACATATGACAAAGGGGTGATTTTGGCTCAATTTTAATGCGTTTTAAGGCCAAAAGAGGAAAACAGTAGGGAGAATAAGGGGTTTTTAAAGCCAAACAACGGGTGTTTGCAAGGTTTAAAAGGGGGATGGAGATGATTTAGAGGGTTAATGGGGGGAAATAGAGAGGATTAAAAAAAAAGGGAAGAAAACAAAGGTTAAATGGGGGTGAGATAAGAGGAAAAAGGCCTTTTTGGGCATTCTTCTTTATAACAGAGAGGATTTTAAACTAGGAACAACAGTGAGGATTTCTCAAAGGACAGGGGCATGAGGAGGCTTCAAGGATGATGTGTTTTCAGGGGAAATTCATTCCTTGAAGGTTCAAACAACAATTAAGCCCCTTGTTTGCTTGTCAAAAAATTCATAGGGGGCTAACACTACCCACCTTCAAGGGGGTAGGGGATGAGGACATGGACTGATTTTGGTTCATTGCGGACTCTGTCTGGACTGCGCAAAACGTGGCAAGTGACATGATAAATAGGGTGCAGCTTTCTTTAGCATTCGAAGATAGAGCTCTGGACTGGTATATGCGATACGTTGCCCAGAATGGAACTGCCCTCATTCAGGATATTAAGGATGCTTTGAAGCAACAATTCCGAAAGTCAAAATCTTATTCCCATCTAGTAGCATAAGTAAAGGACTTCAAACAAGGTGCGTCTGAATCAGTATGGGAGGCGGATCAACGGTTAAAGAAGGAAATTAGGGAAGGAGGGTTCAAGTACGATGATAGACAACATACGAAGTGGTTCATCTCCATGTTGTTACCTCACCTGCATACGCCGATGAGTCATCAGATCTTTGAATCACAGGAGAAAGCTGTAGAGGCCGCTATGAAGTTAGAAGCTACGTCCTGGGAGGATACCTCAGCAGGGTACAACAAATCCAGGGACAACTTGGGGCTATGCACATGGAGATACAAAACCTGCGAAAAGAGTGAAGAAAATACATCAGCACAGATATTTGGTGTATACGTTGCCGGGCGTTTGGTCACAAAAAGGATCAGTGCCCTCTACTGACTGATTATATGCAAGCTGGAGGACCTAGCCCAATACGCCTAGGGGAAAGTAGAGAATTTTTCTTGTTGCAACCAGGATCAAGTGTATCTGCGCTATGGTGTGATGATTTTCGGGTAACAGGCCTACACGATACAAACCATTGCCCTCGGTTGGGTGCGTATGTCCTAGAACTAAAACAAAAATGGTGCCGATTCTGCCGATCAATAGGACATGAAGAGAAGAACTGCCGAACGTATGACTTAACGATGGATCGCGGGAACCTATATCGGGTGCAATCAGACACTGCACCGCCAAGAATAGCTGTGCACTTTCGAGGATCACCGGCCTGAGGCAGAGGATATCGGGGAGGAAGCGCAGGCCAAGGACGAGGTCAGCTAATCTGTTATAACTGTGGGGAAATAGGGCACTTTTCCAGAGAATTCCCTAATCCCACCAGGGCATCGTGTAAATATTGCAGACAGCTGGATCATGAGGTAGAAGACTGCCCAATTTTAATAGCCAAAATGCAGGAAAATCAACCTACCCCTACACAGAACGTACATATGGTTAAAACTGAACTGCGAGAGGTGGATCCAAGTGCAAAGGTCATGACACATAGTGGGTTGGACACCCAGGGAAACAAAGAAGGGCTTGACTCTCGAAAAGAAGTATCTTGCAATGAACAAGCACCATCAACAACCCCTGCACAGCCTCTGGTCGAAGAAGGAATTGAGACCTTTTTAAAGGCATGTTTAAAGTTGTTAAGAAATCCACAGGCCATAGGGAATCTCATGGAATTACTAAATACCTGCGCATCTCGGCTCACCTTGATCCCTGAGACCAAGGACGTACATAAATTATAGAGCTGTAGGAAATGCACCGGGAGAGAGATGTGGTTAACTGCACAGATCAGAGACTATAAGATGGATCAGGTTATCTTAGATCTTGGATCGGATGCCAACGTCTTACCAAAACAAACATGGCAATGAATGGCAGAGCCTAAGTTGTAATGGTATACTATCCAGCTACGAATGGCGAATCAACAAAAGATCATCCCTTTGGGTAGGTTACCAAAAGTCATGGTGGACATCGCAGGGGTACGGGCCCTAGCTGATTTTCAAGTAATAGAAATAGTAGAAGATGCAGACCCCTACCCTACACTCCTTGGATTGGATTGGGCAATAGACATGGGGGTTCATCAATCTCAAGAAACGCAACATGGTGTTCGAAAACGAAGGTACGCATGTCATAGTACCCCTGGATCCCACAGAAGGTGCGCGGTATACCGAGCCAGCCTATGCAAAGGAATAATTGGAGCACATCTATAAGATAATTGTGCAGGATGAAGATCGGGTTAACCCCACAGATGAAGGAATGATATGTTGGGAAAAGGACAGTGAATGTTTTTCCGAATCCAATGAGGAGCTGGAGAATTGGCAAGGCCTGTTGCATGAGGTTTTGGCACTTTGCAACCTTCAAACCATCAGGAATTTCCACCGTATTTCTACCACAGAAAGAACCTTGCCTTGTCAAGAGGACGTAGGTAATAATTAGCAGCCTGCAAAGCCTAAAACTCCCCCGGAATGCAGGCTAGAAGAACCACCACTAAGCCGATATGAAGCACCTATGCAGGGACCGGTATTCTTGATTCAGAGGAAGTATTGGAGTAAAGTGATGCTGCGTGTAGACACCCCAGTGGCTAGGTGGGCCCCAAGGTTAGTCGACCTACACGGATACCTGTTGACGTGCAACACGCAAGGGTGCGATCGACCCTTGTCCAAATAGACTTACCAGGGTACCGCTGAACTTAACACGCGTAGGATTACGGACCTATCTACAATCATGCATATCCTAGATAATTTGTGAACATCTCAAGAAATAAATAACCTACGGATGTATGACACAACCTTCTCACACAAGGACGTTCCACCCAGGAACAACATAAACACCTCGAAAATACTTCCGATCTCCTTGCAGGATCACCTCGTGTAAATCCTTATTCAAGACACAAAAACGACCCCCAGATTTCATCTATGCTCTGAAATTTCAGGGACACGACCTTCGGCTCAAAGGAGGACCATTAGTACATCCCGAGTTAATGAGAAAAGACACTTACAAACACGAAAAACGGGTGGCAGATCATCAATATCACCATTTATGATAAGCACGGTCCAACAAATCGAGGGTACGCACCACACGTGAACTACCTCGCCATTAAGTAGCTTCAATGGGGGCGCGGATGGCTGGAAGATGTTGGGTCGAGCTATTTATTCACCCATCAAGAAGCATTGGCTATCTGCATTCTGGTCTTTTATACTCATTCATACTTTATGTAACGCTCGTCTCTCTGTTATGGACCCCAACTCACCAAAGGAACTGTTAAGAGGACCTAGGAAGCTGAGTGCAGTAATAGGAGTGCGCGCGGGCTTCCGCCTGAAAGGATTATCTGCAAACCAAGCTCAGCAGGAATGCTGTGGTACCGGGACCTACTGCGACTTCTCCGCCATTTCCAAACCCCGCCCACTAGAAGCAACTTATGTTTACTCCCTCGCGCTGCCATAGTTCACACTTCTGAACCAATTACTGGGGACATTCAAGTAGACTTAGCACATCTATCTAGTACAGAGTTACAAAGACTGTCCTCCAGAGTGATGCAATAAGTTCACCACCATGACCGAGAAAGGTGACAATAGTATGTCATGCCTCCAAAAGAATGAGCCCAGTGAATTGCTGTGGTCACTGATGCCACATGCATTATTCAGGAACAAATGGCACATGGAGCCCAATTGGTTGAAGCGGCTACGCAACTATGGATGACATTATAGCACCACCCCATGCTTCAGCATGCCCAACAGGAATTATAGCAGGCAGAAGCTGTTCTAGATCAAGTCCGGGCCTCCACACCTTCCCCCATCTACGCGCAGTGCTTGGCCACTATACATAGGATTGAGGACCTTCGTCACTCCAAGAAGGTTGTGTGCAAAAAGTTGAAGCCATGGTCTGATGCTGCACTCCAGCTTGCACATGGTGCGCAGTCTGCCATCGCATGCCTCCACCGGTTGTTAGAATGAGTTGCTGCAGATATAGATGGGCCTACTTCTCTGATGTTGATCAACATTGTGCAACATTTTGCGGCCCAAAGCAAGGAAGTGCTTCCACCACTTCTTCACACCCTGGCTACCTTACGCGCGTATATTGAAGGTGCACCACTGAAGTGACGTGGGACGAGTCACAAGATTGTTTTGGGGGACTGTTGGAACGAGGTCTCCTAACAAGCTGCGAAACTGGTCCATTTTGGTTATTTTTGATTATATTTAGTATAGCGCAGGGGTTTTGGGGCGGGTCAAAACCCTGAAATTCATTGTAATGGGTCAAAGGGTAAACTAGGGGTCCGAAAACCATGGGTTGTGGATCATAGGAATGCTGAAGCTAGATTGTTATAAATAGATAGGAATTTCGGATTGTAAGAGATAGGATTTGATGAGATATTGATTCGATCTGTTGTGTAAGCTATCTGTTTGGGTTTTTGGGGAACAGACTCCTGCTGGTTGTGTGCGCAGAGATCCTAGTCCAGCTATGTGCGAACCCTGTTGCTGTGTGCACAGGTTGGGAGAGAATTGTAAGGAAAGGTTGATGAATGAATGAATGCGAAGGATCATTAGATCTAAATCTTTGAGTACTGTTGAATGAATTTTTGGTAATTACTGTGTTATGTATTTTTTGTCTTTTCGCTGCGAAAGTATGTGTACTGAATGATTGGATCTAGATCTATTCCGCTCTGGTTATATAATGCTGTGTTGATGTTATGAAAAGCATATAATTGTAGATCTATTGCACGTGGATGCAATTAGATACATAGTTAACCCTGCAAAGAAATAAGGTAATTTGAACGGAACATAGCCCTGCTTGCCTCACCCTTCCTTTCTTAGGGTGCGGAAACCTGGTTCCAACACCCACCGATACTACTTCGGGTGAGACTGTGACCTGCGAAAGTAGGTCACTGCTGAAAGGGCCAGTAGTATAGGGGTTTGTTGGCAAACCTTGCACACCAAACCTGGGTTAGGACCCCTCAAGCCAAAAAAAGCCAACAATGATGTCCTTAACAAGGAGAATAGGTAGCTAGGAGCACAGATTTCTATCTAATAGGCAAGGGAAATCAAGGCCCCGAAAAATTCACAAAGGGCACACATAAGACTAGAAGAATACATGGGCACTTATGAAGAAAGTGAGGATGAGGAAGGACAATCTAGGAGGAGGCCTAGAACCATGGGGCTAAAGAAGGCTTTAGCAAAGCAAAGAGAACGGGAGTCTTCCCTAGCAAAAAAACTCCCTCTAGATCAACTATTAGCCATGGAGATAGCCCATGATTGGGAGCCTTGGTTGGAAAGGGCCAACATTCACTTGGAGGCTAAGTTGAAGAGGGAAAATCAAAATATTGATCTACAGAGGAGGATGACTAAATATTATGCCTTGAAACACAAGGCCACTAGTGCCAAGCTCAAAGAGGCTCTCCTATAAATTCATGCACTAAAAGAAGAAAATGGCCAAGCTAGACTTTGAATTTTGGCGCAAGCTTCTCTACAGGTCTCTCAAGATCCATGAGGCACACATCCACCAAATTTGGGAGAATTTTTGCAAGTTTTTGTTTTTTGCTAATTTTGAGGGCCAAGGGGGTAGCACACATGGTGCTACGATTTTTCTCAGAGCATCTTCAAGAGGAAAGGCTTACATTTTTGGAAACCTCAGCTTGAGTGTAGCATGCTCACAAAGTTTCAGGTCAATTGGAGTTGTTTTGGTCCTCCAAAAGGGTCAAAAACACCCTAATTTTCACCTTTCTGCCTGCTTTTCAGGACATGTGCTGTGGCTTTACCAGCCTTGGAATTTTTGTTTTTGGAATAGGTTTTAGAGCTCCAATCAGAGAAAAAGGGGTAGATCTATAAAATATACCCAAAGGGCTTTCCAAAAAGCCCTCAAGGAGCCTATTCCAACATTGGGAAGACCTTCAAAACATTGCTGTAAGTTAACCCAATTTTCTCACTCCAGTGCTACGCCCTTAGCAGAGGAAAAGTCAAAAATGTACACTTGGAAATTTTTTGGAGGCATGTCAGAGCTCAAATGTCAATTTCTTTGCTAAAAATGCCCGAAAAGATATTTTGTTTAGATATTTTGTGCCTTGGGCCTTGCAAGGCCTCAAGGACAAATAGTGATATTTCTTATTAGCCAATAGGCTTCTAGTGACTCTATTAGGTTTTTCTTCTCTAATGCATGATAAATAGAGCATGGAGACTTCATTGTTAATGTTGGAATTTGATGAATTTGAGATCAATACATGGTTATCTTGAGCTTGGAGAAGAAATTGGCATTGTGGATTTTCTGAATGGATTTCTTTGATTGTTGATGAAAGAGGATAGCTTGCAGGATCCCTGAACATGATTAATGGTGATGTGTCTCTGGTTAGTTTTTCTTCCTTATGTTTTGTTAGCACCTGAATTGGACCTCATGCTGCAAAGGAAAAACAGGGTAACAACTAAACCACGCTCAGCCTTGTAGCTAGCCCTACAAGGATAGGAGAGGGCTCTCTCCGTAAAAGAATATTCAATGGAACACAATAAATGGAATGATATTAGGCTAGATAAAATGATGGGAAAAAGGTTTTAATAAAATGAATGAATGTATTTCAGGGATGTGTGGGATAAAAGGGACAGCTGAAATTGGGAATTAGGACACAGGGTATTTCATGGGGCAAGATAGGTAGGAAAATTAGCAATTAAGATTAAATGAGGATGGGATGAAAAGACTGGTGAGGAGCTAAAAAGGGCACAATAAATGGATCCTTTTCAAACAGAAGAAAAATACAGAGTATGAATGATTTCCCAAGGCAGAGCATGTATAAATGGATTCTACCTTTCTATCTTGAAAGCATTCAAAAAGAAATGTTTATGGATGAAAGATGAAACATAACAATTCACATATGAAACAAAGGAGAAAAGCAAAAGCTAACTCTCATACCACATGGATCCCACAAATCAGAGCTGCATCTCTTATTAATTCCTGTCAAACTGTACAATGTAGCGCAGAGATGTTCTTCCACACTATTCCCCTACTTTCTGAGTTACTGATTACAGACTCCTTACAAATAAATACACTGAAATGTGGGAACATAGATCCACAGAAAAGGGAGCTGTTCTAACAGCTGAAGAACTGAAATACAATCATAGAAAGAAATACAACAATCTGCCTCTAAAAATAAGGGACAACATTACATTTGACTACTTGGATATTTTGCTGTTAGGCTGTATTAACGAAAATAGGTAATCCGATGAACAGATTTCCTATTTTGCTGCTTGCTGTAACAATTTCTTCTTTAAATGAGCTTTCTCGGTCTTTGACTGTTTCCTTTGCTTTCCTTTATTCTCTAACCTTTTAATAAACTTCCGTTGAAAGAAGAAAGAATAAAATTCCATGCTTTTGTGAAGGGAAACCAATTTTTAATGGGAAAGAGGAAGGGAAAGGAGGCGGGACTCACATAAATCGCAATCGGAATAGGGAGGGGGAGGGATATAATATAACAAACAGTAATTGCAATTAGAATCGGAGCGGGGCGGAGAGACACAACATATTAAAACATGTTTTAATATAGTAAAAGATATCAATATGATAAAACATATTATAACATATTCATCGCAATCAACGATCGGGGAGTGAACATTATTGAAACAAAACCCAAAAAGTTCCGATGCGATTAGCCTGGGTCTGATGGGGCAATATATAATGGAGTGGGGAAATCCCTTTAGAGTAAACAAAAAATTATTTTTCGCTTTGTATAAAAGGAAGGAATGATTTTATTGGAAAGGTGAAGGGCTTAAGGTGGGACCGGGGATTATCGTCACAATTGCATTGGAGATGGGGCGGGCGCATCACAATATATACTTTCCGATGCGATTAGATTAAACCATAGAAATCCTTTAAAAATGTAATAAAATTCGATTTCGGGGACTTACAAAGGGGAAAGGGCTTTTGGTTATACAAATGGGCAGATATATTATGGTGGGCCCCAGGGGTCAATCGCATCGGAGATCCGGAGTGGGGATAATAGCAATCGCAATCGGGAGAATAGAATTTGCGATGCGATCGGAGCAGCGGGCACAATTGGGTCAATCGGAGGAGAGGATGCGATCGGGTCAATCGGAGGAAGGATGCGATCGGAGGATCGGAGCAATCGGAGGATCAGAGCAATCGGAGGAGGACTTGCAATGCGATTGTAATGCGGGTTATATATAATATAACACTTTATAAAGTCTACAGGGATGGAAAGGGGAAGTGGTTAAGGGGTGGGGACTTTATAATATAGAACTTTTTTATTATAAAGTCCTAAGGCATGGAGGGGAAGTGGTTTGTATTTCAATCGCATATGTATTTAAAAGACTTGTAATGCTATTTTATAATCGGAAAGGGGAAAAAGGGACTTTATTAAAGAAATATAAAACTTTAATAAAACAAAGTTTAAGGGAAAATGGGGAAATATGGGGTATATGAGGGTATAAGGGCTTTTACTTCACTTAGGCATAGAATTCAATCCAGAAGTCAGTTTTGAGAGTGCAGTATACCGTTGGAAAGCTCTTTTCAGGCTCTTTCTGATGGATTTGCTTGGAGGATGATTTGGCACTAAAAATGTTGCGGAAAACTTCTATGAAGGTAGGGACATCACTTTGTGGAGATAACAGCTTCTGAATTGTGACTTATTACATATGATGATATAAAATTACATATTGAATAAAAATAAAGGAAAAATATCACATTTTCACCTGAAAACATGGTTTTTGAGGTGAAAATTACATCAAGCTGAATAAAATGTCTTTTTGATCTTCCAGGTGCTGTGACTTTGAGCTTATTGGCTTCCTCATGACCTTGCTGATATTATTTGACATTTGACTCATTAATTTGACCATGGTGAGACCCTAGAAACTAATGAGACCCATCCTATGACCTACTGATATGATTTCGAGAATGAAAGTGAATAATGACTAAAGACCATAGAAAGGAAAATCAGCAAGTATCTCATGAGGGAGAACTGATAAAAATTACTACCATCAATGAATCCATGACCTAGCGGAATGGTGAAATTTATTCAGTATGCGACACCTAATATGAAAATGCAAAAGAGAAATTTTGATCACTGATGGCAGTATGACTAGACTGACACTAAAATGTTTCATTATGTTTCCATATTTCTATGTTGCAATAGAACATAAAAGTATAGGTTGAGAAATGTTGATTGAGGCACCTCAGTCCTTCCTGTTGTCTATTGCCTTTATGTTTTCTCTTGCTGGGTTAGTGTAAGAAATTATTAGTTGCTTCTTAGACCTACCTATGCTTGTTTATTCCATAATGGTTCAGTATAATGGTTCTCAAATATTTTTGATGGTTAGCCCTGCCTATTTGATGCTATTAAAACTCTATTTTGGAATCTCTCTTTGAAGTATTACTTGTTAGGTTTTAGCCAAGGAGGTCATGTTCTGATCATGCCCTTTTTACATGCCCAAGAAGTTTCTTTAAAGTTCTTTATAGCTTGATCATAGATGCTTAGGAGTTCCCTCTTCTCTGATTTGAGTTATATGTTATCTTGTATGTTTTCTAAGTCTTGAAGGTGAAATCATTAGGAGTTAGATAATTTTATTTCTTTTCATGATTCACTGAATTGTTCATCTTAAGTATCTATTTGTTTAAGTATTGTCATTGAGTTAATGGTTTGCCCTATCTCATGATTATTATATTTTTCTTATTATTATTTGAGACCTTCTTGCTTATGGGTATATGATAAAGGATACTTCAGTGCCCTTTGCCCTACCTTATTCACCAACTTAATGTCTATTTTACTTCACACATGCCTTAAAGATCCACTTATTATGTTTTATTTGCTATTTTAAGCATATTTTTCCATTGTTTATATATACATGACTTTCATAGACTCCATAGCCCAATTGATTTGAAGACTTCTCAACCCACCTATTCTACCTGATCATCTTACCCAACCAAAAGAAAACAAAAAAACCCTACACTTAAAAACTAGCCTAAAATCAACCATCTAAAGCAAAAAATTTCATATCTCTTGCATATAATAAAGAGAGCCCTCTTTGAGTCCAGGAAGGCTAGGTCCTAGGACTTCAAAGACTGGTCTTATGTTACCCTGTGCATTTGGTCTACCAATCTTCTAAATCATGGGACCCTAAAATTTTGGCGATCATGATGGGACCATGAGTACATAGTAGCCTGTATACCTCTTACAAAACTCATAAAACCCTTATCAAATTATAGAGCACCCAATTTTTAGCCACGAGCAGAATCTGACTGCTTCACCATCCTAGCAAAATGATGACTCGGCTGTAGGACACTCATAAAAACCTTAGGGCTACGTAAAAGAACTCAGAAAACCCCAAAACATCCCTAGATTGGTTTTTTGTCAGTTATTGGTGGTGGATCATAAACATACATCCTTAAAACAACAAAAAAATATCCACCTGGCGACTCCACAAGCCTCTAGTAGGCCTTCTAACCTTACTAGCTTTCATAGATTTCCTAGGATTGTGTCAAAGCAGCCCTGAGAAGTTTAGAGGCCTAGTCATAAACTTTGTGAGTTTAGCAAACACTAAGAGAGGTCATCCTTCCGAAAACAGTCCTAAAAATTTCAGCCTCTCTACATTTTGAGTTTGAAATATGGCTTCACAACGGATTCATACCAGATCTCATTCAAACCAAAATCATCCTGTTATAGTTGATGACCCAGAAAATATTTTGTGGAAAACTTCTAAAACTGAGAACTCAACTCCTGCTAGGACTATTCATAGAGCAAGCTCTGTTCCCGAACATCTTACAGCTTTGCAAGATCCCCAGTTTGACTTGCACCATACAAGAAACCTCTTCAGAACCAAGTCACAAAATAGGATTGACCAAACTGACCTTGAGCTCTTAGATTTTCAATAGAGTTCAAGCAAAGAAGCTTCTCCTTCTACTCCCCCTGACTTTCAGCTTCTCCATCACTTTAGCTCTTTGCATACCAAATTTGCTCAAAATTAGTTTACCGGTCCAAGTACTTCCACCACACTTACAAAGAGTCACTTACAACGATGAAACCATAGCCTCAACCTCCTCATCCGATGCCAAAATGGATAGCCTAATGAGAACAATGGAGAGAATGATAGAGAGGATAAACTTGAATGAGAGAGCACCTCCTAAGGAAATCAACCAAATCCCCAAAACAGAAATAGGAATCCAAACTTCAGAAGAGACCCATCCCAAATCAGACAGAGAGATAATGATCAACAAATCAGGCCTCCCTTCAAAGACACTTATGTGGATGAGGAGGAAAAGGAAACATAACAACCAGAAGAAAACCATGTAAATTTGATAGGATCTGACAATGAGGGTGATTTTTTTCTCACATAATAATAACAAGGCTTCCCTTCCTCAAATCAAAATGATAGAACAAACTATCAGGATTCTGAAGACTACCGCTTGGGATTTTAAAATGCCATAATGGAGGTCCATAGGCAATATGACCTTAGGAGAAAAAAGAACCAAGATGGCCCCAAGAAAAACCAAATAGACACTGTTGTTATGAAAGCACCTGAAAACACTCCTAAGAAGACAACAGAGAATGTCAACACTATGGCTAAGAAAAATGATCCAAACAAAGGAAAAATCAACCAGCAAAACAATGACCCAAGTTGCCCCAGTACCTCCACTAGTGGCCTTGAGAAAAATATTTTGTCTAAGGCCCCAAATCAGAATCATAAAATCAAAAGTGTGGAAAATTTCATGGCAAATAAAATTGATGTAAATATGTCTAAAACACAAACACCTTTCAACTTTGACGGAGAGATTTACAAAATCAAAATAAACATCCCCCTTGCTGAACTAGTAACCCAAGATGTATATAGGAATCAAGTCTTGAAAACTTTGAATATAGGAAATGATACTGATACCTTAAACTTGATAGATGATAAACCAAAAATGTTGTTTGGTCCCGAAGTAGAAGGAAAGTATCAAGAAGGAGCCATTCCCCCTTTCTATCTCAGCCTAAACATACATGATAAAATTTTTCACAATGCCATGCTAGACTCCGGTGCCTCACACAACCTCATGCCTAAAGTTGTGATGGACAGATTAGGCCTAGAAATAACTAAGCCTTACAACGACTTGTACTCATTCGATTCGAGTAGATTCAAGTGTTTGGGCCTGATCAAGGATCTTTGTGTCAATCTAGCACAGATACCGGCTAAGAGCCTAGTCATGGACATAGTTGTTGCTAAAATTCCCCCAAAGTATGGCATGCTTTTGTCCAGGTCTTGGGGAGCCAAACTTCAGGGGAACCTCCAACTTGACATGTCATATGATACCATCCTTGTTTTCAATCAAACCAGGAGGCTTTACCGAGATTCCCACATGAAGTATATGGTAAGTAGCCTAGATAGGCCCAACAACACCATTGTATATTCCATTCAGTTAGACTTAGAATCATTGATCTTGTATAATTAAAATAACACTAGTGAACAATTGGATGAAAATGACAAAGATCTAAGCCCTCCATATCAGCCAAATCTGTCCTCAAATGAAGAACATGTCATCCTAAACTCTAGTAGCCCTGAACAACAACATAATGGCGAACGTGAACTAGAAACACTTTGGAACATGATCTTTGATGGCTCTTGTGGCAAAGCAGGTTTAGGAGCCGGTGTCTAGATACATAACACAAATGAAGTCCATTCATATAAACTAGTTTTTCAGTGCACTAATAACATTGCATAATATGAGGCTCTCCTCCTTGGCTTGCACTTGCTCAAAGGCTTAGGAGATGAGAAAATATTTTCCCAAGGAGATTCAAAACTGGTCTTTAAACAAATCAAAGGTGAGTATTCAGCAAAGAATCCAAGATTGAGAGAGTATAGAAATTCCACCTTAGATCTCCTCAAAACCTTTGAGAAATATCAACTCACTTTCATCCCTAGAGCCCAAAAATGCCTTGCCAATGAGCTTGCCTTTGCTGCCAGCAATTGCCAAATACCCCATGCAACTGAAAAATACACTGTCAAAGTAAAAAACCGGCCTACAGTACCTGATAACATAAGCCATTGGCAAGTGTTTGAGGGTGATGAGAAAATTGATGATTTTCTGCAATCTAGGAATGAATTTGCAGGAACAAGACCAAGCCTAGAGCATGATGGAGATGTTTTTGCTGAAGAACAAACCCCTAAAATAGAGCTATCCTATACTGCTGATATAAATTTTCTTGCACATCCTTGTAGGCAAAATTGTTTGAGGATTTAGACCAAAGGGACCTTGAGGTTTTACAATGTAAAGATGATACATTACCAAGGGGACTTGCACCATTAGAAGAGTTGTTCGACTTTAATGATGTAGCTAAAAGCCTAAAGATAGAATCCATCGAGAATGATGTAGAGGAGTATAACCTTGGCAGCCTAAAGAAACCCAAAATGATCAAACTCTCCAAAACTATTCCTCCTCACATGAAACAGAAATATATTGAACTTTTTCAAGAGTTTAAAGATGTGTTTTCCTGGGGGTATGAGGATTTGAAATCATATGACACAGGCATTATTCAACATAAGATTCCTCTTAAGGAAAATCAGAAACCTTTCAAGAAAAATTTGAGGAGAATAAGCCTATCTTACTACCTTTAGTTGAGAAGGAGATTAAAAAGATGTACGAAGCCAAGATCATAGTTCCTCTTAGATACTCAGAGTGGGTTTCTAACCTTGTGTCAGTTAGGAAGAAGACTGGGGAGATTAGGCTTTGCATTGACTTTAGAAATCTGAAAAAAGCTTCCCTAAAAGATAACTACCCCCTGCCTAAAATGGATCACATACTTTAAAGGGTAGTTGGCTCTAAGAGAATCTCACTGCTTGATATCTTCTCCAGTTACAACCAAGTGCTAGTACTCCCAAGTGATCAACACAAAAATGCCTTCACCACACCTTGGAGTACATTCGTGTATGTTAAAATGTTGTTTGGGTTGATGAATGTGGGGGCTACTTTCCAAAGGGCCATGGAAATAGCTTTTTCAGAAAACATCGGCTACTTCATAGTCATTTACCTTGATGACATCACTGTTTACTCCAAAACTGATGAAGAGCACTTAATCCACTTGAGAAAAGTTTTTGAAAAATGTAGGAAGTATGGATTATCCTTGAATCCCAAGAAAACACTGTTTGGTCTCCAAGAAGGAAAAATCCTAGGCCACATCATCTCTGAAGAAGGAATCAAAATAGACCCCAAAAGGATTGAAGGCATATTGCAAATCAGCCATCCTAGAAACATCAAGGAGTTGCAGTCATTGATTGGGAAGATCAACTTCTTGAGGAGGTTCATCCCCAACCTTGCTGAAATTTTGAGGAATATTATGCTAAAAAGGGAGATATGGGTGAAATGGACCTTAGAAGCTAAACAATTTTTTGAACTGGTTAAACTAGCACTCACCCAAACATCAGTTTTAATCAGTCTTGATTTTACCAAGGAATTCTACATTTTCTCATTTGCATCTCAATATACCATTGCTACAGTGTTATTGCAAAAGAACATGATGGGGAAAGAACAACCCATAGCCTTCTTCAGTAAAGCCCTTAGAGATGCCCCTCTAAAGTACAACATCATGGAGAAATAAGCCTTTTCCTTGATTAAGGCATTAAAGGACTTTAGAGTTTATATCTTACATTCTCATATCATTGCTTTTGTTCCACACACAGTTGTCAAAGACATTCCGAATCAGGACCTTGATGGTAAAAGGGGAAAGTGGATTGCTATTATCTTAGAATATGACCTAGAAATCAAACCCACTAAACTGGTTAAAGGACAAGGACTTGCAAAACTTATAGCTGAATCAAATTTCAAAGCATTAGATATGAATATGGTTGATTTTTTAGAAGAACAAGAAGACTACATAGCCCCCCATGTTGAAGAAGTATTTTTGAGTTCATCTTGGTATGCTAATATCTTATATGTGCTTTTGTATCTCAATGCTCCTCTTACATTATCCAAGACAAAAGCTAGATTCCTGAAACAAAAAGCTTTAAAATTCTGCATTTTAGATGGAATACTATATTGGAAGAATCCTATTGGTAATATTGCTTAAGTGTTTGCTTGAGGATGATGCAGGTAAGATCATGCATGAACTACATGAGGGAGAGTGTGGGGGCCATATTTACTGGAAAAACATAGCCAACAAGATCCTTAAATCTGGCTACTATTAGCACACCCTTTTCACCGACACTCACAAACTGGTCATGACTTGCCATAAGTGCCAAATTTTTTATGGTAAGATAAAATTCTTACCTTTACCTTTGCATCCCATCATTGTTGGAGCTCCTTTTCAACAATGGGGTTTGGAATTCATTAGAGAGATCCACCATACCTCATCTGCCCAAAAAACGTGGATCCTCACTGCTATTGATTAGTTCACTAAGTGGATAGAAGCCATCCCCTCTAGGAATGCCATCAACTCGGTCATTATCAAATTTCTTGAGACAAACATCCTGTCTAGATTTGGTTGCCCCAAAAATATCATCAAAAATAATTTTATTGCCTTCACATCCAAAAGAATGGCTTACGTTTGTTATAAATATCACATCACATTAGGACATTCCACAGCTTATTACCCTCAAGGTAATGGGATAGCTGAGTCCTCTAGCAAAAGCTTGGTCAATATCATCAAGAAGGTTTTGGAACAGAATCAAAGGGCATGGCATGGCAAGCTAGTACATGCACTATGGGATGATAGACTAACCACCAAGAAATCAATCGGTATGTCTCCCTATCAACTAGTGTATGGCATGGATGCCATTTTCCCAACATCCTTGGGAGTCTCGGTGATAAAGCTTCTCCAGGAAGTACAATCAGAAGAAAATGATATGCAAAGGAGGCTAAACCAAACCATTCATTTGCAGCAGACAAGGGAGGAAGTTTACAAAAAGACTCAAGCAGTGCAAGAAAACATAAAGAAAATGTTTGATAGAAGAACTAAAGTGAACAATTTCCAAATTAGCGACACAATACTGAAATGGGATTCTAGGAGGGAGGACAAAGGTAAACATGGAAAATTTGAGAATCTATGGAAAGGTCCTTACCTCGTTCAGTCAGTTAGAGGTCATAATGATTTGTTTTTACAATGACTGAATGGAGAAGAATTATTTGGAGGTCCTGTCAATGGCAGGATGCTCAAACACTATTTCTTTCAAGAGTCCTAGTTTCAAACTTTCATTCATTGTATATAACATTGCATGAGAAAAATCAGAAAAAAAACACAAAAACATAGAAAGAAAGAAAAAGAGGGCGGTTTTGAAAAGAGGTACTGCCCCATACCCAAAAAATGGTAGTGTTGAAAGTGTGCAAGCCTAAATGCCACTGCTGGTTCAAAAAGAAGATATTGTTTTAGTCATCTAGCCTAATCATGGCTGAAACATGTTTTTGATTTTCTGTTGATAAGTTAGTGCAAGATAGCTTGTCAAATCATTCAAACTTGGCTTGTCAAAATGGATAGATTAGGAATGAAAGATAATGGTTCGACATGCTCAATACTGAACCAAAGAGAAAGATGGGGATGCATGCCAAATGATAAATCATATCCCTTATTTTTCTAGTTTTATTTTTACAAAAGTAATGTTTGTGTGCAGCTTGTCCTAATGCCACAACTCATGGTAAGTAAGATTTCCTAATCCTGATTTAAACCATGCTTTCAATTTCATGTCAATAGCTTAGAGAAGGAATTCTATCATACAGTTTAATTTTGACAGTCAAATAGCCTAGGTAGAAAATAAAAAGAATTCACTAGCATAATCTGAACTCTTGGAAGTGATAAGAGTAGAAGTAGATAGCTTTTTTTCTTTAAAAAATAAAACAATGTCAAGGGTTTGCCAATTCAAGTGCACCCAAGGAAAAAAAAAGATTAGGCAAGTAGGTTGGGTAGGTAGAGATTAAGTTAAGCTAATCATGTTTTTTAGATTATTGAGATCACAACTTCCAGGAAGCATCAACAAATGAAAAGAAGTAAAAATCTGCCCAATCGATGAAGCATTGGTCTTTACAAAAATAGAGATTTGAAGTTCTGGACACCTCCTGAAAAGGAGTTTCCCTCCCCAAGTGGAGCCACTATTAGTCATCAATAATTTTTGTTTTCTATAGATGACTAAATGTTTACCCTAGATTTCTAGAAACAAAATTCATGAATATTGTGAGTTCTATAAGTCTCACTGCTTTCATTAGCCTTAGGAGAAATTTTCTACTATTTCACTACTCTATCAAGTCATGGTTAGCCTATCACCCCCAGAAAACCCATCATGGGCTCATACCACTCATGTTCACTATGTTTTTCTACCATCTGACCTTACCACTCTGTTTTGACTTGCCTAACCCTTCCACTTCCACCTTGGATTGCCAAGTAACCTAACTTCCCCCACCCCCCTATTCACCAAGTGCCTCAAGCATTGGTGGTCTCAAGCTACCTTTCTGGGCTCTTGAGATAAATTAAAATCCACATTTTTGGGTCTGCAATGAATAAATACTGTCAAGAAATATATTTTACACCTAAAGACCCCCAGGTCAGGTTTTCATCCCAAGGCCAAGCCCAAAAAACCTCCCTCTAGGTCATTTAGGGTTTCATAGGTTATAGGATGGTTTTGGTGTTCTGAATCACTGCTTTACATATGAAAAAAAGATGAAATCAAATGAAAAGGAGGGTCAACACATGGTTGCCCAAGATAGACCAGAAATCCTTCAAGGAAGGCCTCCTTGGTCAAAGCACAACTTCTGCAAAAAGACGACTTCCCATCTTAACCATTTCTGCGGGAATGATTCAGATTGCTATCAGCAGAAAAGAAGTAAGGTAAGAGGCTAAATCACCCCAAAGGAAATTCACAAGCAAAAAAGAAAAGGCATGCCTAAATTCATAGAGAATCAGGGTTTTTATGACTGATTAGCTAAACAGTGTTGCTAAGCAAGGAGCCAATGAAAAGGATCACAAGGACAGAGGCTCATCAGCTCAACCAAGCATGAATTGAATATTTCTAGAAATTATAAATAAAAAAGGAAAAGAGAAAGCCCTACAACATAAAATTTGAGAAGGTAGGCAAAGAAGTGAAATGAATACCATAAATCTCCATGATGGAAGCAGGCTAAAGTTTGAAGGATGATATCAGAAGGTCACCTCCATGGTTTATCAAGGCAAAAATACTTCATTGCATCAAAGGGAGGAAAATACAAAGAGTATCAATGTGAGGGAGACTAAGCCTTTAAGTGCAGTCAATTTCCCTCAAAGTGGCCAAGGGAAGACATGGCAGAACTAATTTGTAGTATTTCTCAAAGTAAATGAATCACTGTTAAAAACAGTAAGGAAAACACACGTTTCGATCATTTACACTCAGAAATTGCAAAAGGGTATAAAGACATGTTTTTCTTAGTTTCTCAGTAAAGAGAGAGGTTCAGTAGTGCCTAGACCTTCACAGATAAAAAGGGGACATCTTCATCTCCTCAGCAAGCCATCACCACAGGAAGAAGAAAAGCTGCCTTGAAAGTTTTTCAAGCCATCTGCAAAAAGACTAAAAGCATATCAGTGAAAATCATAAAGTAACAAAAAAAAACTTAGAAAAAGTGAGTTTATAGTTTTAATTCATTTATCAAAGGGTATAAAAATATCTCATTTATCACTTAAGCCCATTTGTCATTTGCAAAAGAGAGGGAAAGGTTTTTGAAGAGAGATTTCGGGATTTTTGGCAAACTTCGGGAAGAAAAACCCCTATGCTATGCTCCTGGAAAACCTTGCTACGCGCCTATGTGCGCCTTCCTTTGAAATTTCAACATAGCACTGCGCACCTGTGAACTAACGCTACACATTTACTGCTGCACATAGAGACAACTTGACAGACTCAAGTGCTACGCTCCAAACAACGCACGTCCAACCTTCGCCTGACCACCCAGCAGCCTTCGCCCATGCACTAAAACTCGTTTTGAAAAAACTCGACAGGTTGTGCAGAGCAGCCCAACTGACCTGGCGTTGCACACAGGGATGTGTAGAGAAGCCCGAATGACCCGGTGCTGCGCACAGGGACGTGTAGAGCAGCCCAACTGACCCAACACTTCACAGAGGGCCATTTAGGCTGACTTGAAAACCATGTAGAGGCCTGACTGCTACGCTCCTGCGCTACACGTTTAGCGAGGGAGCCCTTCAAGCCAGTGCAAGCCTCCAAACAACTCAAGACTCCTCCAAATTCTCTGCTTGGCACTTCCTGTAGTTTTTATAAGAGGTATTTAGATGCTATGCCCCCTTTCATGCTATTTTGAAAGGTGAAACTTAGAGAGAAATGTAAAAAACCCTAAAGGAAGAGAAAGCCTAATCCCTTGCTAACAACACTCTTGTTTAAAAGGAACCCATCTATCTACATACTGTAGGAAACCCCCTCCATATCATTTCACAAATAGTTTCAGGGTTTTGATTTCAAGGCAAAAGTAAAAGATAAAATGTCTAGAGAAGGTAGTAGTGACAGTGGCAAGGGAGGCCAAAGACCTAGGGGACAAAAAATAAAGGGTGGAAGAGTAAACAGGTTTGAACCTTCGAACACCAAGTAGTTGACAGCCTTCCCTACAACAACTTCATATTTTAGAGAGGTGGGTTGTTTTGATTTCTATGAAAGAGTAAAAAGAGTCCAAAGTCGCCCTGAGTTGACCAGACTGTTTATCCTCAACCTTCATCACCATCAAGTGCATCTAGCTGGGTTAAATTTTGAGATGTCTACCAATACAATTTCTATGACCATTAGGATACCTTGTATGGGAGAAAAATGGTTCAAACAGGTGAATTTGGACCTGAGCCATTATCAACCTTTCTTGAAACCAAGATACCAAGTTGATTGCAAAACTATTTTCCCCTTTTCCCATTTGTTAGAGAGATATGCCCCCTTAATGAAATTCATCATGAAATACTTCACCTGTGAGGGTAGGTTTTCTAGACTTTATTCCTACCACATAAGACTGCTTATGCACTTCACTAGGGCCAAGCTGCTACATTTTCTCTATTATCTTTATTGAAGTATTGACAAGATGTCATACATTGTGCAAAAGAGACCTCCTTCACAACAAATGCAAAGTCTCTTTCACCATTCTCTTATCAATATGATTGTGTTGCATCAATTAGAGCAACAAGGTATCCCATGGGAAGTGTTCATTTCCCATGAAGTTTTCACTAACCCACAACCTCCTCATCAGCCTAATCTACCCTCATCATCTCATCCACCTCCCTCCTGTAATGTTCCAAATTTTATGGAACGTTGAATTTTGTTAAGGAGATGAATAAAATGGGTAGGGGACCCATTATTTGCATCATTAGAGAATAAAAATCCTCTAAGTATGAAACAGGATCATATTGGAGCTGAATTTCACACCTCCATGTGTGAAATGAGGTTTTTGCATACATGCTTGGCCAAGGTTGACCAAGTCAAACTGCGTTGGCATGAGTTGGAAAGCACTATGTGGGACAACGTAGGAGGGAATATTCTAAAGGGAGGAAACCCTAATTCGAAGTAGGGCCCATGGAGGGGAGGCTTACTTGTTTAAAAGAGGAGCAAGGCAGCCATTGTGCACATCTTTGATCATTTCTACATTCAAGTCTAGAGACTTGTTGTTGCCTCTTGCTGTTCAGCAGAGTTGCAGTGCCTTCGGGCACGAGGGAGTCCTGTTGAGGATTTCCTCTCCTTCTTGAGTAGCTCATGAAGGATTGCACTCCATCTCCCATATTCAGGCATTCAAGCCATAGCTTCAGCCATCTACATCAGCGCAGTTTCTGCAGCAGATATTGTGCAGTGTTGCTGGGTGTTGTTGCGGAGGTTTCCACACACCATCCAGAGCTTGTTTTTCAGTGGAGAGAGGTTATATTCATTTGGAGATCAAAAAAGGAGGTTTATGAGCAGAACCCATCATCTTTGGCATCAGGCCAACCACATTCCATCATTGGCAGTGCAGTCCCTCTCTTAGACAACGTTTTTCTGGGTGAATATTTGTTGTGAGGGATTAGCAGATTTTGGAGGGGAAGTCTTGGGTGAAAAGATCAGCCTTTCACTTCAGATTTTCATTGGAGAAGGGCTCTTCATATACAGCAACTATTTCAGCCTTCTCCATCCATTCCCAGCTCTTGAGTTGCAGCAACTACTGAAACTCCGACATTTTTGTATTATAGTGTTTCTGCATAGATTTCAGCTAATCCTCTTAAAGGATTGATGCCATGTATTTTCAGGGGTTGAGATCATGCTCCCCCACTTTATTTGAGCCTCATATTGCTATATCCTTGTATTATTATATTTTATGTAGTGGTACCTCTATAAACTGCACATTCATGGCCTAGGGCTTTATTTATGCAGCTATGTATTTCATGTTTACATGTACAGGTTTCTTGAGGCTTCTAGTACCTTGCTTGAGTGATCATTCTTCCTCAATATTTGTATTCTTATTGTTTATATGTCATAATATATGATGGCCATTGGATTCTCTAGAATTTTATGTGTTCATGAGTCACTGCTATTTCCATTTGATGCATTTTCCATTGCTGTAGCTGCAATGTTGGGGATTATCTTAAGAGATTCCCAATCTTATTGTGTTTCCCTCTTGGGGATATTGTCCTTTGACAATAACTCTATAGACAGAGTCTTCTATTGGGCCAGGTAGCCTCTGGAGCTCATCCTTTGTTTAAAGGTGACAAATCCAGTAAATTCCCCTACAGTCTATCTCTGGAATAGATTTTCCTTGTCATTTGACAATGTTTCTGAAAAAGGAACATTACACCTCCACTCCTCCATCACCCCCCACTGACCATGAATCCTCATCCACACATGAAACTTATCCCCAAGAGAACCTCCTTCCCTCATCTTCTTCTCAAACATAAAATCAGGAAGAAACAAATGATGATGAGGAAGAGAAAGAAAATGATGAAATTAACGAGGAAGAGGAAGAAGAAACAGAAAATGATGAAGAGGCAGAGAATGAGGAAGAGGAGGATGATGATGAAGAGGCAAATGAATAAATAGAGAATGATAAAGAGGATGATGAAGAAGAAGGAAACACTGATAAAAATGATGACATTAATAAGGATGATGAAGAAGAGACAGATAAAGATAAAGAGATAGAGTCAGATTATGAAGCAGATTATGAAGACAAAGGTAGTGAGAAAAACAGTGAAGAGGAAACCAATAGTGGTAAAGAGGAAGATGTAGATGTTGGTAAAGAGGAGGAAGAAAGAAGTGATAAAATGAAAAGTGACAAAGAAGCCAGCATTAATGCAGATGTTGGTAAAGAGGAAGAAGAGGGCAGTAAACATGATAGTGATGAATATGAAAACAGTGAGAATGACAGTGAGAAAAACAATGACAATATGGAAGAGGGTGATGAAGAAGATGAGATGGTTGATAGTGGAAATGAAATAAGAATTGATGAAAAGGCAGAAACAAAGAATGAAGAAGAGGACATGGACATAGATCAAGAAGATGAAAATGATCAAGGTGATGGCAGTGATAACAATAACAAAAATGAAGACAGTAAGGACAATGCAAAAACTAAGGTAGCACTGATACCAACGAAACAAAACACAATGAGAAAGAGGTAGATGATAAGGAAGATAGTAAGGGACAAGACAACAATGAGGAAAATAGTCATGACAGTTTTTGTTACACAACATTTTTTCACTGTCCCTATAATCCCCATCTCGTCCATTGGAGGGTCATTTCTGTGATCAACAAGCAGTGTCATGCCTTGCAAAGACCATCATTGTGTTCCTTTGCATGAGAGTACTATTCCCTCTATTGACAATTCCCTGAGCAGAACCTCAGAAACCCTTGTTTTTGCCTTCACCCGGGTAGCCAGTGCTGCCCTCGCGCCGATGAGGAAGATTAACACTGGGCCCCGTGCCAGCTGGCGCTTTATTCCAGTTTGCCACTGGCACCAAGCTGTTTTTGGAATGTTTTTTAAATATATAAGTGGAGGTTCCATTTCAACAACCTCGAGGATGAGTCAATGGGAGTGGTTGAACTGATAAACCACTGATTCCCTCCTTTAGTTTGTGGTTTCCACCTCTTATGGGAACCTCCTAAAGGATAGGTCTCCCTTCCACCTTTGTAGGGATCCTAAACCTCGTCCTTTTCCTCTATATAAAGAAGCTATCTCTCTTTGCATAAGCTAGCTGAACATGGAGAATTAAACATATTATAGATGAATTGTTAAACAAATAGAGAAAGAAGGAACTTCCTTGAGAGAGCTTTAGTCCATGACTTCATCCTATCCAAATCCCTCAACGAGTATCTGAGATGCGCTTCGGCTGAACCCTGCTAGAGGAGACTGCAATGTAAAAGCTTGGGTTGTATCTCTTCTTTATAATAATACATTTAAGTGACTATTGTTTGGTTCTCGTTTTGTGTTATGTTATTTATGTAACGCAATTTTCTAGATCCTCTTTGACTAAACAATGATTACGAATGAAGTTATTATGTCATATGCTATGCTCATCCGTTGTTTTATGTGTAGGTATCTGAGCGTGACCGTGGAAGGATTGTGAATTGCCAAGATAAGAGCGAGAGACCACCATCACTACAGCTACAACTCAACAGAGTTGGACTACAGGTAGGTTATCTATCGTATCCAATTTTCATTCAGTAATTAGGAATTGACACTCTAGCATGTTTTTTTGTTTCTAGACCCACTCTAGGGCTAGAGGGATCGCCTCTGTCCACAGAGGGGATTTACCTGCTTAAAAAATTTGTGACTCCACTGAGGATCAGTGTGATTTTGTCGTTTTAGCTTGTTTGGGTTGACTTCGGTCATTAGCTTGCTTTTTTATCTTTTCTGGTTTTCTTTCTTGTTTGTCATCCCCTGTTCAGCCCCATAGTGTCAAGATTGACCTCTGCTCAGTGGGTTTTGTTTTTTCCTATTTTTTCCATAGTTAACTGGCTTGGCACAGTTTTTCGTTGAACAGTCGCACCAATTAGCGCAGGTTGCTCTTTTTGCAGTAGCGCCAACCCTTGTATGGCGTGGATTACAACCTTACAGTTGCACCAACCCCTGTAGAATTTGGTTTGACCTCCTTAATGAGTCTTTTAGTCCATTGTGCTTGCTTCTGGGTTGTTTTCTATGTGTAATTATGCCTTTGGGATTGTTTTGACTACCGTGGACTTGATTTTCACTATCGTTTGTCCATCTTCTTATCAGTGTAAATTGAGGCCTTAGGATTTCTAGGTGTCTTGGTGCACTGAGTCTTCTGTGTGAAAATTAAGTCGGTTTGATTGTTGTCAGTCTCATTCTTGGATTGATTGCACTTAGTTTTCATGATCCTTTTGAGTGATTTCTTTGGTTGTAGAGTCATTCTGTTTTTGATTGATTCTTCGCCTTATTGCTCCAATCTTCCAAAACAAGCAATTCTCGTTAAAAAATGAATTAGCTCTGAGGATAGTTCTTTTACTGTGTCAACCTCATTACAAAATGAAATAGTTTCCCTTCTAAGTTTGAGTATTTGATTAGATCTCGTAAAATCCTAGTTGAGTCTTTCTCTGATCTCATAATCGAACCTTCATTCCATCCACCTTTTAGTAACTAGCAGTCTACTCCGGTGAATGCACTGAAGCTTGGGGGGCATTTACCTCAGATTGAGTCACCATGTTGGGGGCTTGCAAACTTATTTCAAGAATAGTTGATCTTTGTTTCAAGCTTGTGTAAAAATGAAACCATGCTGGGGGCATGAAAAATTATTTCAAGCATAGTTTATCTTTGTATCAAGCTTGTGTAAAAATGAAACTAATCGCAAAAATAGTTTATCTTTGTTTCAAACTTGTGTAAAAATGAAACCAATTCCAAGAAAAGTTTCCCATGTTTTCAAGCTTGTGTAAAAATGAAACAATTACCTCTTGTGATTCTCATTTTATCAGCCTATTTTTCCAGATGAACCTTGGTTTCTCTCATTCCATCGTCACCATCTGCTTGGCCGATCATACGCCTTCACTTGATTGTTTTACCCATTCCTAAGGAACATCTGCAATGAGTGGTGTCGTTAGCCAACCTCTTAACCTTTACTTGTTCTGAGTAGTTCCACCATTACCAGAACCAGTTGCTACCCGTAATACCACTCATTCCTCCAGGTGTAGTCATCTTTTAGCTCTTTTCTGACTCTCGAAAATTGAAAAGATTTCGAAGACTCTTGTCGTTTTGAACTCGTTAAATGGCTGCGAAATGATATCTATCCAGTATAAGTTTACCCCTTTCTCGGGCTGGGATATATTTTTTATGAAAAAGGAATAACTTAGCCTATCACAACTAAGAGGTTCTTTCAGATATTGTTTTCCACCTTTTCAAATCTGAGAGACTACTTACGAAAAGGGACAAGCTGGAGTTTTCTTTTCTGCCTTCTTTTCAAACTCTCTAAACATGAAAATATGCCGAGTTCTCCCTTTGTCAGACTCGTTAAACCCTGATGACATCAAACTTGTTGTTGTGACGTTACTTGAGTTCCTTCTTCCTAGGGCTCGTTAAATGTACTAGGTTGGATTTGTCCGAAGAGAAAAAATATAGCCCAAGCATATGCTATCCCTTTCAAGCTTGTTTTCAAAAATAATTGGGGTACTCGCCAGAAATGGTGGGGGAAAGTTGAACCGAATGTTAGTTGCGTCGGCAGTATGTCGCTCTTGAACATGGCACTCATCTGCATTTGTGTCGGGTTGGGGACATCTCATTTCATCATTTTTGCCTCCATGGGTTTGGGTAATTTTTTTTGACCACTCATCTACTCTTTACCATGTCATCATGACCTCAAATCCTTTGATGTCAAATACTGCCAAATCCAGAGTCGTGTCGTTGATATGTTCAAGAGAAGTTGGCCTTTGCAATTTTCAACCTCCCTCTGATTTTATGTTGGCCCTGATTCACTATCATCATATTCCTCTATATCATGTCGATGATGTGGGAAACATTATGGCCCTCCTTCGACTAGGTCAATTCCTGTCGACTTCAGCTCATTATCCAGGAATTTGATCTAGAGACTCCTTTCTGGTACCTTGGAGCCTGCATGCAACAATGGAAGGTTCTTTGCATTCGACGCAAGGTTCACATCATTGGCCTTCAATCGAGTGATTATGTAGATGTTCGATGCCAACTCACTGTTCAAATTATGTGGATTGTGCCTGTTGCACCTTGAGGGCCATTTTCATTATTGGTGGTTTCTCTCGTGTCTGTTAACAATTTTCATCATTAGCTGGTAATCAGATGATTTTCTTGCATGTTCGACTTCAACTCATATATTCGCATGCTTGGATTTGTACTTGTTGGGGTCAAGATGGACCACAAGACCTTGGGTTTTGTTTGATTAAATCTAGGTTGCGGATTTTTTTGGATTCTCATGACTTATTACATGACTCTTTTTTCGGATGGCTACGACCATACCTAAATCTATTTGTTGATCTTCACTGTTGGATGGTTGCATCCATATCTCGGATCTCATTTTTTATATGTACTTTGTTATGGATGGTTGCGCCCATACCACATATTCATGTATCAGAAATATCAATTATATTTTTCATTGCAGGTTTCCGACAGCGGTGTTTGGTTCAAATGAATTCTTATAAAGTATTTCACCCCTCCCTCTCCCTCAGAATTCATGCTTTAGGGGGCATCTGTTACACAACATTTTTTCACTATCCCTACAATCCCCATCTCACCCATTGGAGGGTCATTTCTGTAATCAACAAGCAGTGTCATGCCTTGCAAAGACCATCATTGTGTCCCTTTGCATGAGAGTAATATTCCTTCTGTTGACAATTCCCTGAGCAGAGCCTCAGAAACCCTTGTTTTTTCCTTGGCGCGGGTATCCAATTATGCCCTCGCATTGATGAGGAAGATTAACACTGGGCCTCCCGCTAGCTGGCGCTCTGTCCTAGTTTTCCACTCGCGCCAAGCTGTTTTTGGAATGTTTTTTAAATATAGAAGTGGAGGTTCCATTTCAACAACCTCGAGGATGAGTCATTGGGAGTGGTTGAACTGATAAACCACGGAGTCCCTCCTTTAGTTTGTGGTTTCCACCTCTTATGGGAACCTCCTAAAGGATAGGCCTCCCTTCCACCTTTGTAGGGATACTAAACCTCCTCCTTTTCCTCTATATAAAGAAGATATCTCTCTTTGCATAAGCTAGCTGAACATGGAGAATTAAACATAATATAGCTGAATTTTTAGACAAATAGAGAAAGAAGGAACTTCTTTGAGAGAGCTTGAGTCCATGCCTTCATCCCATCTGAATCCCTCGACGAGTATTTGAGATGCGCTTCTGTTGAACCCTGCTAGAGGAGACTGCGACGTCAAAGCCTGGGTTGTATCTCTTCTTTCTAATAATACATTTAAGTGACTATTGTTCAGTTCCCATTTTGTGTTATGTTATTTATGTAATGCAATTTGCTAGATCCTCTTTGAATGACTAGTGATAACGAATGAAGTTATTATGTAATATGTTGTGCTCGTCTGTTGTTTTATGTGCAGGTATCTGAGCGTGACCATGGAAGGATTGTGACTTGCCAAGACAGGAGCAAGAGGCTAGCATCACTACAACTATGACTCAATAGCATTGGACTCCAGGTAGGTTATCTATAGTATCCAATTTTCATTCAGTAATTAAGAATCGACACTTTAGCATGTTTGTTTGTTTCTAGACCCACTCTAGGGCTAGAGGGATCGCCTCTGTCCGTAGAGGGGATTTACTTACTTAACAACTGTCATGACAGTCAGGACAACAATCAGGCCTTCAATGATTATGACAGTGATGATAGTGCAGAATATGAAGATGAAGGTAACCCTAGTCATGATGACAGTGAAGAAGGGGAAAGTGCTCATGATCATAGCCATGAAAAAGAGACCAAAAAAATCACCATCACACCTCTTGCATGCACATACCAGAGAGGCCCAAGGCAGGTGTTTGTTGCCTCTAAGAGGCAAGGGACCCTGCCATCTACTTCAGCTCAGCCTTTAGACAGAGGCAAACAAAAAGTGAATGAAGAAGATCATGAGGTTGAGAGGGTGTTTGAAATCATCCATGTAGATAGTGATGAGGAAAATGAAACAAGGATTTCAAACTTGCTCATTCAGAACAAAAATGCCCTCATAGAAGGCCTTCATGCAGATCTGGATAAAGCCATAAGTGTGAATGATGTCCTTGAAAAGGAGAATAGGAAGCTAGGAGCACAGATTTATATCTATGAGGCAAGGGCAATCAAGGCCTGGAAAGAGGCAAAAAGGGAAAAATAAGACTAGAATAATACATGGGCACTTATGAAGAAAGTGAGGATGAGGAAGGACAATCTAGGAGGAGGCCTAGAACCATGGGGCTAAAGAAGGCTTTAGCAAAGGAAAGAGAACAGGAATCTGCCCTAGCAGAACAACTCCCTCTAGGTCAACTATTGGAAATGGAGATAGCCCATGATCGGGAGCCTTGGTTGGAAAGGGCCAACATTAAATTGGAGGCTAAGATGAAGAGAGAAAATCAAAATCTTGATCTACAGAGGAGGATGACTAAATATTATGCCTTGAAACACAAGGCCACTAGTGCCAAGCTCAAAGAGGCTCTCCTAGAAATTCAAGCACTAAAAGAAGAAAAAGGCCAAGCTAGACTTGGATTTTTGGAACAAGCTTCTCTACAGGTCTCTCAAGATCCATGAGGCACACATCCACCAAATTTGGGGGAATTTTGGCAAGTTTTTGTTTTTTGCTAATTTGAGGGCCAAGGGGGTAGCACACATGGTGCTATGATTTTTCTCAGAGCATATTCAAGAGGAAAGGCTTACATTTTTGGAAACCTCAACTTGAGTGTAGCATGCTCACAAATTTTTAAGTCAATTGGAATTGTTTTGGTCTCCAAAAGGGTCAAAAACACCCTAATTTTCACCTTTTTACCTGCTTTTCAGGACATGTGTTGCGCCTTTACCAGCCTTATAATTTTTGCTTTTTGAATAGGTTTCAAAGCTCCAATAAGAGAAACAAGGATAGATCTAGAAAATAGACTCAAAGGAATTTCCAACGAGCCCTCACGGAGCCTATTCCAACATTAGGAAGACCTTCAAAACATTGCTGCAAGTTAACCCAGATTTGTTGCTCCAGTGCTACGCCCTTAGCAGAGGAAAATTCAAAAATGTACGCTTGGCAAGTATTAGGAGGCATTTCAGAGCTCAAATGTCAATTTCTTTGCTAAAAATGCCCAAAAAGGTATTTTTTTTAGATATTTTGTGCCCTGGGCCTTGGAAGGCCTCAAGGACAAATAGTGATATTTCTTATTAGCCAATAGGCTTCTAGTGACTCTATTAGGTTTTTCTTCTCTAATGCATGATAAATAGAGCATGGAGGCTTCATTGTTAATGTTGGCATTTGATTAATTTGAGAGCAATGCATGGTTATCTTGAGCTTGGAGAAGAAATTGGTCTTGTGGATTTTTTGAATGGATTCTTTGATTGTTGATGAAAGAGGATAGCTTACAGGATCCCTGAACATGATTAATGGTGATGTGTCTTTTATTAGTTTGTTTTCCTTATGTTTTCTTATGTTTCCATATTTCTATGTTGCAATAGAACAGAAAAGTATAGGTTGAGAAATGTTGATTGAGGCACCTCAGTCCTTCCTGTTGTCTATTGCCTTTATGTTTTCTCTTGTTGGGTTAGTTTAAGAAATTATTAGTTGCTTATTAGACCTACCTATGCTTGTTTATTTCATAAATGGTTTAGTATAGTGGTTCTCAAATATGTTTGATGGTTAGCCCTGCCTAATTGATGCTATTAAAACTCTATTTTGGAATCTCTCTTTGAAGTATTACTTGTTAGGTTTTAGCCAAGGAGGTCATGTTTTGATCATGCCCTTTGTACATGCCCAAGGATTTCCTTTAAAGTTATTTATAAATTTATCATAGATGCTTAGGAGTTCCCTCTTCTCTGATTTGAGTTATATGTTATCTTGTATGTTTTCTATGTCTTGAAGGTGAAATCATTAGGAGTTAGATAGTTTTCTTGCTTTTCATGATTCACTGAATTGTTCATCTTGAATATCTATTTGTTTAAGTATTGTCATTGAGTTAATGGTTTGTCCTATCTCATGATTATTATCTTTTTCTTATCAGTATTTGAGACCTTCTTGTTTATGGGTATATGATAAAGGGTAATTCACTGCCATTTGCCCTACCTTGTTCACCAACTTAATGTCCCATTTTACTTCACACATGCCTTAAAGATCCACTGATTACGTTAGATTTTCCCTGTTAAGCATCTTTTTCCATTTTTGAGATATCCATGACTTTCATAAACTCCATAGCCCAATTTATTTGAAGACTTCTCACCCCACCTATTTTACCTGATCATCTTAACCAACCAAAAACAAACAACAAAACCATACACTTAACAACTAGCCTAAAATCAACCATCTAAAGCAAACATTTTCACATATTTTGCATATAACAGAGAGAGTCCTCTCTGAGTCCAGGAAGGCTAGGTCCTAGGACTCCAAAGACTGGTCTTATGTGTTAGCCACCTGTGAAATTTGTTATATCAAAAGGTGGCTAAAACTGTGTGGAGCCTTCAAGGAACAAATTTTATTGCTAAAAATTGTTGGCTCTTGAAGACTCTTGAAGGCCTTATGCCTCTGTCCCAATCTTCACTACTGTGCCCATTCTACACTCAGAAATCCTGCTGATTCCCAAGAAAGAATACTGCTGCAAGCACCATTTTCCTTTTCCCCCTTCTTCCAAAACTATCCTCATCTTTGCCTTTTATTTTCCCATAAAATCCTTCATTTTCATGTTTTTCCCCTTTTCCCTTCATCAAAACCCATTTGATATGTTTTAAGACTCCCTCTTTGCCTTATTGAAACCCTCAAAACCTTTGAAAAACATTGAAAATCTATAAAAATCATATTTTTTATATTATAGCCTTAAGCCCCTTGGGCTAAATCCAAAACCCTTACCCTCCATACGCCTTGGTGCTAGAACCAAGCGCTAGCCTTCCAAGCACTGATCGCGATTATCCCTTCCTCCATAATCCCCGGTCATATGATTTTCCATATAACCCACGGCCCCGTAGACGGGCGCTGAACCTTATTAAAAATTAATCTCTCGCCCCCGAAGTCTAAACCTTAGTTTTATATAAATTTGACGGTTTTATTATATAATAAAGTTTTCCGCCGGTGTAAAGGTTCTAATCGCTCTCCACCGTCGATCTGATTCCCAGATCGACGACGCACAATCTATCACCCCGGTGGTCCCCACCAGCCATTCACTATTGCAAAACCGGGCGGGATCCATCACACTGCCTTTGAGAGGGAGGCTGTATTTTCTATTTCGCAGTGATTCCATACACCGGTCGACGCGTGTCTTGGGCCCATTTTAAAAAACCACCCTCATTGCACATTAAAGTTCAGACTTGGGCCCGGCACGATATTGACGTGCGTCATCCGATCTGAAGCCGCCCATTAGACGGTGATCGCTCTCCGAAGAAGCCCAATAGTTAGTCCAAGGTACGACACGGTATTAAAAGCATCTCCACCGTCGATCTGATCTACAGATCGACGGACCACAATTCATTGCCCTGATTCCTCGTCTAGTCAGCTTTTTCGGACCTGGGGGTTTTATTCATTTGAATTTTATTAAAGGTATGATGTCCGGGCATGTTTCTAAGGTTTATCGACCCCTGTCCTCCACCGTTGATCGCTTGGGCTGATCTCATCCGATGGCCCTCAATCGTCTTGAAACCCGAACATGATTTTCGACCATTTTCCGCCGAAACTAAGGTTTTAAACCTTTATTTTCGTTTTTTATTTTTATTTTTCTAAATAACGTGACCCCTTCACGTTGTTCAGTCACCCTCGATCTCTGCGCGATCGACGGTTCTATTTTAAATTTCCTCCTCTGCTCTCCTCTGACCTCCTCGGATCAATCTCGACCGTTGGGTGATGCCATCCAACGCCCATGCTCTCTCCATGAGCCTTCTGAAGCAGTTAACTTATACATGCAGGATTTTCTAATCTTTTTTGTATTTTGCAGGGTTTAAATTATTTTTCGCTGTGTCTGAAGAAAATTTGAAGGCAGAGGGTGACGATCCTCCCACCTTCGATTCATCAAAGAAAATCATTCGCAGGGTTTAAAATTTACGTTTCATTGGTGTTTCATGAGGCATTGATGCCATATCACCCCTGCGCAGTCCTGTACACCAGCAAAACACAACAAACCAAGCACAGTCAGAGAGTATCAGTGTCGAAGACAAAAATATACCAGAACAGAAGATTGAAGACAGATTTTGTGGGGTTTACGTCTAAGATGGTTTATCATAAGCCTAATCCCCAATTAAAACAAAGTTTGAAGAAAATATTAAGTGTTTTTATCAACAGGAAAGCCTCCACCGCTGTATTTGAGGCAAATCAATTCCTCCCAGCTACCACAAAGCCACTTGTGCCTCAAAGCATTCAAACAGAGGCCGAAGTTATTGATCAGGATCAGATATTTGTCTCAAAGCGCAGCTAGAAAGTAAATTCTACCAAGGAACTTAATGCAAAAAATATCAGTAGAGTTACTTTGACATCACACAGAGCCTCAAAGGTCAAAAAGAGCTCCCACTGAGCTTAAATATTTATGTAAATCATTTAATACAGAGGACACCTATGTAAGTTTCTTCATTGAGCCCCCAAAGTCCAAAGGAATCATTAACTCTGTATTAATTATCTTTGGAGATCTTTCATTAGATCTCACCTCCTCATTCTTCTATATATACTACTGCAGAAGATGAGTGAGGGGTTGGTTGATGTAGTTGCTGAACTTTGAAATGTAATTGAGCTTGAGACTTCTATATGTAAATAGTGTTCAATGGATCTTGGAGCTCTGCTTGTGATAGATAAGTTAGGTTGAGATGTGTAGATGACTGCTACACTAAAGCATTGGACTTAAAGTTGTAACTTGTTTGGAGCATCAATACAAGCTGATTTATGGGATCCTGGTCTATGTTCGTGGTGATGTTTTTCTCATTGCAACTTGTTATTTTTTTTTGTTTTCACTGTGTTTCATCTTCTCTTATAAAGAACAGCATGCATAGAGTTAGGACCTACTGTATATCAGTACCCTTCTCTGACTTAAAATCTTTATTTTCATGTTTTCTTCAATCTGTGTTATTTAGTAATGATTAAATTCAGTTTAAGCATAGGAATGTTGGCGTTCCCTCGTCTTATTGCCTTAGTTGAATATTTTTCTTGGATATTACTTTCATTTCATGTTAAGTAGAGATGGACTAAGGAATATATGGTGTGCCCTGGTCCTAGTTTTATCCCCAAAGACTGTCTGATTGTTTCCCTTGGAGTGTGTCAAAAGCTGGCTAGTTTCAAAGTACTTACCAGATCTTAGGCCATTCTGTGTTATCTTTGTGTTTGTCTTGAAAGTTACGAAGTAAAGTAGAGCTAGGAGAGGATTTGTGGTGAGCCCGGCCCGCTAGTTTCTACTCTAACAGTTGCTTTCAAGTTTCCATTTGTTTTTAAATGTTTTCTATTGAAAGTGTATCAAAGGCTAGCTAGTTTAAAAGTACTTACCAGATCCTAGTTTGCTTTTATGTCTTTCTTAAGGGTATGTCAAAGCTGGCTAGTTTAAAAGTACTTACCAGATCTTGGGCTGCTCTTTGTTCTTCATCTGTTTAATTTCCCCTCTTGTTGTATCATTTCATTCCATAAATCAAACTTTAAAGAGATCCTCTGACATAGATGACTTTCCCGATGGACCACTCTTGCCTCTTGTTGTTCCAATTAAACCCTATTATGACTCCATAGCCCAATGGACAAAAACCTACAATTGTATATCTTCCTGGCCAAAGCTTATTCTATTTGCTTGCAACTCCTCACCTTTGAAACTCTTTGCATTTAGAACTTTCCACCTCAAACAGTAATCATACTCAACCATCCAAAAAACAAAACAAACCCTTGGCCTTCATAACTAGCCTAATATCAGTACCCCAAAGCTTCAAAGACAAATCCATCTTTGCACTTATTGGAGAGATCCCTCTCTGGATTCAGGAGGGCTAGATCCTAGAATCCCAAAGTGGTTGAAACGATGTTTCTCCCTACGATTAGACTTTGCCAATCTTGCTGATTACAGGGAACTAACATTTCTGGCGACTCCGTTGGGGAACAAAACCCAGAAAATTTTTCATTTGAAGGTAACCATAGGATATCAGAGATTTGGTTCAAAGAAAATTTGCTATATTAATCAGCTGAGCCACCAGGAACTAACATTTCTGGCGACTCCGCTGGGGACCGAACCCAGAATCTCTAGTTCCCCTTAAATTTCATGTAAACTTTGTGAGTAAAAGTAGCCTTTTCAAGCACTACCAAGGAATGGTAATCATGATAAAACTTTTTTGAATCAGTGACAAACTAGGCAAATCCTAGGATTCTCATAAGGCCTTATCTAACCTTTGAAAACCAGCCAGATTAGCCATAAGAGTAGACTGTCTTTGTCTCATAACCGTAGCAAATTTTTGAAACAAAGTTAGGACATTCTTAGAAACCACACAACTGAAAAATAACTCAGAAAACAAAAAAATATTTCAGATTGGTATCCAATGAACATGGTAGCAGACCATAAAATCTTTTACCTCTAAAAAGAGGCTAAAAAATTCCACTTGGCGACTCCACAATCCTGACCAGACCTTAAGACTCCACTGGGAAGAACCCTTATCCATGTAATATCATTCAAACTCAGTTAGAGGACTGTAGGATTAAAATTTGTGTAAACAGATTAGTTAACCTCTCAAAGATTATCATACCTGGTTGAAATTGTCTTGTTTATTTGGGTCTGAAAAACATAGCATAGTGGCTCCTAGAAATATTCACACTAGAGCCTATCCTGACCCTGATCCACCTGAGATAGTTGATAACCCAGAAAGTATTCTTAGGAAGTATCCTAGGACTAAATTATCAACTATTGTCAAATCACCTTTGAGAGGTAATTCAGTCCCTAAAAATATTTCAGGTCTACAACAATCACAAGTTGACTTAGTAAATCCCTTTAGAACTAGGTCTCTTGGTGATTTAGATTAGTTAGATTCTAAGTCTTCACTTTCATCTCCTGAAACAAGTGAACATCCTAGTAGCAGAGAAACAACACCTCCTGATTTACATTTCCTTCACAACTTAGGTGTCTCTCACCCAAGATCAGCTCAGCAATCTACTCCTGGTCCATCCACTTCTACTCACCCTACATCCACTGTCCAAATCACTCCATTCCAGCCCACTTTCCCTTTTGTTAATCCACCTCTTTTGAATCCACCCCCACCACATATCATGGCAACATGGTATGCTCCCTTAGTCCTTCTTGTACCATTAGTCAATCTTCCACAGGACTATCAGTCCAAAATTCCATTGTATGATGCTAACATTGCTACAACTACATCACAACATGTGGATAAGATGAATGACTACTTTGACAGAAATGAAATAGATGATGATTTTGTCAAGCTTATATTATTTGCTCAAAGTCTGGGGGGAGAAGTAAGAAAATGGTTTAAAGGCTTAACCCCCCATAGTATCAATGATCTCCAAACCTTCCATCAAACATTCTTAAACAAATGGGAGGTAAAGAAGAATAATCTCCAAGTCCTTTTTTATTACAAGAACCTCCATAGAAACACTGGGGAAAGTGTACAAGCTTATTGTACCAGATTTAATATTGTGTATAATGCCCTTTCCCTAGATCTAAAGCCTCCACAAGGCTCAGCATTAAACAAGTTTCCTGAAGGGTTCGACCCGGAGATGGCCTATCAGCTGAGGGAAAGAAATCCTGCAACTCTTGAAGAGATGCAAAAGGGTGCTCTCTCTGTGGAAGTCAACTTGATGGAGAAGAGAGCAAGAATGAAAAATGAAAAGAGAGTATCTTTTAGAGAGGAATCCACACCTTCTACTTCCAGCTCAAAGATGGAAAGAATGATGGAAGAGATGATGAAGAAAATTAGCATTCTTGAGAGAGCACAAGCCAGTCAAAACCAAACTGCTCCTCAAAATAAAAACCAGAACCAGAATCAGAATTTTAGAAGGAACCAACCTCCAAATAGACCTAGGGAAGATGATCAACAGATCACTCCTCCCTTTCATCAAAACTATGTAAATGAGGTTGAGGAAACAGATGAGATAATAGAGGAGGATGATATCAACATGTTGGGGGTAGATGATGATGACTTTGAAGTCCATTATGATAGAAAACAAGGTCTTTATACACCTTATGATGACGAAAGAGATGATGATGAAAGTTATTATCAAGACATGGAAAATGTCATCATAGAGTCTCAAAGAGAATATGACCTCAAAAGCAAAACTAGTCAACAATCCCCCAACCCCAAAACCTCTGAAAAATCTACACAAAACAGCACTACAACCAAGCCTAAAGTTGTCAAACAAAAGGAAAAAATAGTGGCTGTGAATTCTGATAATGGTAAAGAGAAAGGCACTCAAAACGTTACAAAACAGAGTGCAGACCTTAGTAGTACTAACACTTCAACTAGTACTCATGTTAAAACCATTTTGTCAAATGTAAATAGGAAAAATCAACAAGCTGATATTGTTGATAGAGTGACAGCTAATAAGGCTGAAACAAGTTCTTCAAAGAACCAAATTCATTTCAGCCTAGAGCAGGAAATTTCAAAGATCAAAATCTCTGTTCCCCTGACTAAGTTAGCTGCCCAGAATGTATATAGGACCCAAATTTTGAAGGCTTTAAACATTGAAGAGAATGAGGACACTGACAATCTTAATGATGACCAACCAAAGCTTATTTTTGGTTCTAAGATTGAGGGTAGATATCAAGAAGGACCTGTTCCTCCTTTTTATGTGAGTTTAAATGTTCATGACAAAATTTTGCATAACGCTATGCATGACTCAGGAGCTTCTCACAATTTAATGCCAAAAGCTGTAATGGAGAGCCTGGGTCTAGAAATCACCAGACCTTACAAAGATCTTTACTCCTTTGACTCAAACAGAGTAAAATGTTTAGGATTAATCAAAGACCTCTGTGTTAACTTAGCCCAAATTCCAGCCAAATGCTTAGTCATGGATATTGTTGTGGCTGATGTTCCCCCCAAGTATGGAATGTTATTATCAAGATCTTGGGGGGCTAAGTTACAAGGGACTATGCAAATGGACATGACCTATGCGACTATCCCTGTTTTCAATCAAACTAGAAGACTGTATAGAGAGTCCCATATGCAATACACAGTTACAAGTCAAGACAGACCACAAAACTCTCCCCTTTATTCTGTAGACATGGACCTGGACTCATTTATCCTTTTCAATGATGAAACATTCAGTGAACAAGTCACTTTAACAGGATTAATGGCTGATAGGGAGGAAGAGGAACACGACGCAGAAGTGTCAGAACAGTTTGCTGAACCTGTGAACGTTAGCAAACCAAGCAAAGGTCTTGAGCTACAAGTCATGTCTCCATTACTCTTAAACCTTAACAATCAGGAAATCAACCCTCAACAAAGCGAAAAACCTGAGGAGTTGAAACAAATACAACTAAGTGCTGAGATTCAACAACGATTGGAAAGCACGTTAGTTGAAGAGGACAACCACCAAACAAATGAAACTGATAACAGTCGTCTGTGGAGTATGTATTTTGATGGATCCTGCACTAGAACTAACACTGGTGCGGGTGTCTGGATTTCCAACACAGAAAACAACCACACAGAAAGCATTTCCTGCAAACTAAACTTTCAGTGTTCTAACAACATAGCGGAATATGAATCCCTTCTCTTAGGCTTACGTTTGTTGAAAAAGTTAGGAGCCAGAAGAATCAATGTGTATGGGGATTCAGAGTTAATTATTAGGCAAGTCAATGGGGAATATAACGCAAATCATCCCAGACTCAAGGCCTGCTGGAACGATGTCATGGATCTTTTAAAAACATTCGAGGAGTCCAAACTGATTTTTGTCCCAAGAAAAAGAAATATTGTCGCCCACAATTTAGCCTTTGCAGCTAGAACATGCTTAACACCTTATGAAACCAAAGACTGCACAACTCAGATAAAATTTAGACCAGCCGTGCCTAATAATGAAAAGTATTGGTAGGTGTTTGATGGAGACAAACAAATAGAAGACTTCATGCAATTCAGAAATGAATTCGAACTAAATAGTTTGGATTCAGATTATGATACAGACTGCAGTGAAGTAAATTTTCTTGGTGAAGAAGAACTGTCTCCTGAGCTTGTCAAAATTAATCCTCTGACTAGCAAACTTAAAAACACAACAGAATTGAATGCAGAGTTGGAAACTATGCACTCTAAAGATGAAAGTTTGCCAAGTGGTCTAGCACCTTTAGAGGAGTTGTTCGATTTTAACGATGTGGCCAACAAGCCAAAACTGGAACCTGTAGAGACTGAAGTGGAAGAGTGCAATATAGGCAGTGACCTTAAACCGAAATTGATTAAACTGTCTAAAACTTTACCAGCTCACATTAAACTCAAATACATAGAGTTTTTTAAAGAATTTTCTGATGTTTTTGCGTGGAATTACGAAGATCTTAAATCCTACGACACTGAAATAATACAGCACAAAATTCCCCTCAAAGAAAACCAAAAACCATTCAAACAGAAACTGCCCAGAATAAACCCTGTTCAGCTACCTTTGGTTGAGAAGGAAATCAGAAAAATGTGTGAAGCTGGTATTATTGTCCCTATTAGATATTCTGAGTGGGTGTCTAATCTGGTGTCGGTTAGGAAGAAAACTAGAGAAATCAGGCTTTGTATAGACTTTAGAGACTTAAACAAAGCTTCATTAAAAGACAACTACCCTTTACCCAAGATGGATCATATTTTACAAAGGGTGGTAGGGTCTAGGAGAATTTATTTGCTTGATGGCTACTCAGGGTACAATCAGATCCTAGTTCACCCTGCTGATCAATTAAAGACAACCTTTACTACACCATGGGGCACTTTCATGTATGTGAAAATGCCCTTTGGTCTAATGAATGTTGGAGAAACTTTTCAGAGAGCCATGGACATAGCATTCTCGGAAGAATTGGGATACTTCATCATTATATACCTGGATGATGTCACTGTCTTTTCAAAAACAGATGAAGAGCACTTAGAACATTTAAGAAGAGTTTTCAAGAAATGCAGAAAGTTTGGGATATCTTTAAACCCTAAGAAGACACTATTTGGTCTCCAAGAAGGTAAAATTCTTGGGCACATTGTTTCAGAAGAGGGTATTAAGATAGATCCAAAGAGGATTGAGGCCATAGTGCAAATCTCTCATCCTCGAAACATCAAGGAGTTGCAATCTTTCATTAGAAAGATTAACTTTTTGAGAAGGTTCATCCCCAACTTGGCTGAGCTTCTTAGGAATATCACAAACAGTTAAAGAAGGAGAAAGGGGTAAAATGGACATTGGAAGCAAAGAAATCCTTTGAGCTGGTGAAACAAGCTTTAACCAAAACACTGGTTCTAATAAGTCCTGATTTTTCAAAAGATTTTTATATTTTTTCATTTGCATCAGAACATATCATAGCTTCTGTCCTTTTACAGAAAAATCCGCAAGGACAAGAGCAACCTATTGCATTCTTTAGCAATGCATTGAGGGATGCCCCTCTTAAGTATAACATTATGAAGAAGCAAGCTTTTGCTTTGGTTAAAGCATTGAAGACTTCAGAGTATACATCCTTCATTCACACATCATTGCCTTTGTCCCAAACTCAGTTGTTAAAGACATTCTAACACAGGACCCAGATGGTAAGAGAGGTAAGTGGATTGTTGTTATCCTTGAATATGATTTAGAGATAAAACCCATTAAACTCATCAAAGGCCAAGGTCTAGCTAGATTAATGGCTGAATCAAATTTTGAAGTTCTTGATATTAATATGATTGATGCTTTGGACGATCAAGAGGAAATCTCAACTCCCATTGTTGAAGATCATTTTATGAATTCCTCTTGGTATGCTGATATTGTTTTTGTTTTTCTTAATTTGAATACGCCTCCTGGTTTGACAAAAACAAAGGCAAGGTTCTTAAATTTAAAAGTTGTAAACTATTGCATTATAGATAAATGTCTTTATTGGAAAAATGAAAGTGGTGTATTTCTTAAATGTTTGCCTGAGTTTGATGCAGAGAAGGTTAAGCACCAGTTCCATGAAGGAGAGTGTGGAGGTCATTTGTACTGGAAGACAACATCCAACAAAATTTTGAGGGCTGGTTTCTATTGGCCTACTCTTTTCCATGATGTGCACAAGATGATCATAGTCTGTCATAAATGTCAACTTTTTGAAGGCAAAAGAAAACTGCTACCCCTACCTCTGCATCCAATCACTGTTGAAGCTCCTTTTCAATAGTGGGGAATTGACTTCATAGGAGAAATCCATCCACCATATTCTGCCCAACACAAATGGATTCTCACTGCCATAGACTATTTCACTAAGTGGATAGAAGCCATACCTTGTAGGCATGCCAATGATTCTATTATTATAAAATTCACAGAGAATAATATTCTCTCTAGATTTGGTTGTCCTACCAAGATCATCACTGATAATGCAACAGCATTTGGATCAAAGAAGATGGTTGATTTTTGCAACAAATATCAGATAAGATTGGGGCATTCCACATCCTATTACCCTTAGGGTAATGGACTTGCAGAATCCTCAAACAAAATTTTAGTGAACATAATCAAGAAACTGATGGAGGACAACAAAAAGTCTTGGCACACAAAGCTAGTTCATGCACTTTGGGCTGATAGATTGACTTTGAAGAAATCTATTGGCATGTCACCTTTCCAGCTTGTGTATGGTACTGATGCAATTTTTCCAAACAGCCTTGGTGTACCAGTGATGAAGTTGATTCAAGAGTTGCAAAGTGAAGAAAATGACATGATCAGAAGAATAAATCAGACCATTCATCTTCAGCAAACCAGAGAGGAAGTTTATAACAAAGCATTATAGAAGCAGGACAGCATTAAAAAGCTCTTTGACAGAAGAACAAAGGCCAGCAATTTCAATATTGGGGACAAAGTTTTAAAGTGGGACTCAAGGAGGGAAGATAAGGGCAAGCATGGGAAATTTGACAACTTATGGTTGGGCCCTTACTCTATCCATTCAACTGCTGGTAACAATGCATTTTTCCTGCAGGAGTTGAATGGAGCAGAATTGTTTGGGGGTCCTGTCAATGGCATGATGCTTAAGCACTACTTCTCTTGATCCACGTTATATTCCGAAAGCCTTTTTATCTTTTTTCTCATTATAGATACTCCACCCATCATTGCATTCAAAGTTATAAAAGATCAAAAATACAAAAACAGAGAAAAGAAAGAAAAGAAGGCAGATTGTGAAAACAAGAGAGGTATAGCCCCATACCAAAAAAGAGAAACAAATATGAAAGTGTGCAAGCATAAATGCCACTCCTGAATAACACACTTCTAGTTAGTCAAACAGCTTAACCTTGACTAATTAGCTTTAAATTTTTTGCTGATAGGATAGTGAATTCGATTTGTCAAACTATTTAATCTTAGCTTATCAGTAGATAGTTTAGGATAGAAATTAAAGGTTCAAACATGCTCAAAATCTGAACCTAAGTTTCAAAGAGAAAATGATTCAAATCTATTTCAAATGTTGAGTCAAAAGATGTAAAAAATCTGGTTCCAATTAATTCAAAATCTGAACCAGTTGATCAAAGAAAGAATAGCTCAAACAAAGGTCAAAACAGAGCTGAAGAAAGAGAAGGCAATGCTTAAACTTTCAGACCTTATGCCTTCTCCATTTTTGTTTTAATTTTCTGCAAAACAAATGTCTATGTGCAGCTTGTTTTTATGCCATAGATCACAGCAAGTCAAACAGCTTAATCTTGACTTGACTGTTTTTAAATTTCTGTTGTAGAATGTAGAGAATAAAGTCTGTTGGACCGTTTAATCCCAATAGATAGTAGATTAGGTAGAGAATCATATGGGCTCAACTGTTTAAACTGAGTCCATGGAGAAATAAGGAGTAGAAATAGATTAGATTTCCTGCTTTCAAAAGAATAAAATGTTGTGAAAAGAGTTTTCCAATCCAAGTGCACTCTAGTGAAGAAAAAATGTTAGACCAGTAGGATTGGGTAGGTAGAAAGATTGTATTGATGAGGTTCCATTGTTGATCCATGAATGCTAATATGTTTCAGAGCAAGGAAAGATCATCCCAGCAAAGGAAGGGTAGCCCAATGGATGAGGCAACTGATCAGCCTCTCAGAGAAAGCAAGTCTGAAGTTCTTGATGCCTTCAAAAAGGCACCATCCCCAAGTGGAGTCACTGTTAGCCACCTGTGAAATTTGTTATACCAAAAGGTGGCTAAAACTGTGTGGAGCCTTCAAGGAAAAAAATTTATTGCTAAAAAGTGTTGGCTCTTGAAGACTCTTGAAGGCCTCATGCCTCTGTCCCAATCTTCACTGCTGTGCCCATTCTACACTCAGAAATTCTGCTGATTCCCAAGAAAGAATACTGCTGCAAGCACCATTTTCCTTTTCCCCCTTCTTCCAAAACTAACCTCATCTTTGCCTTTTATTTTCCCATAAAATCCTTAATTTTCATGTTTTTCCCCTTTTCCCTTCATCAAAACCCCTTTGATATGGTTTAAGACTCCCTCTTTGCCTTATCGAAACCCTCAAAACCTTTGAAAAACATTGAAAATATATAAAAAAAATATTTTTTATATTATAGCCTTAAGCCCCTTGGGCTAAGTCCAAAACCATTCCCCTCCATACGCCTTGGTGCTAGAACCAAGCGTTAGCCTTCCAAGCACTGATCGCGATTAGCCCTTCCTCCATAATCCTCGGTCATATGATTTTCCATATAACCCACGGCCCCGCAGACGGGCGTTGAACCTTATTAAAAATTAATCTCTCGCCCCCGAAGTCTAAACCTTAGTTTTATATAAATTTGACGGTATTATTATATAATAAAGTTTTCCACTGGTGTAAAGGTTCTAATTGCTCTCCACCGTCAATCTGATTCGCAGATCGACGGCGCACAATCTATCGCCCCGGTGGTCCCCGCCAGCCATTCACTATTGCAAAACCGGGCGGGATCCATCGCACCGCCTTTGAGAGGGAGGCAACATTTTCTATTTCGCAGCGATTCCATACACCGACTGACGCATGTCTTGGGCCCATTTTCAAAAACCGCCCTCATCGTGCATTAAAGTTCGGACTTGGCCCTGGCGCGATATTGATGTACGCCATCCGATCTGAAGCCGCCCATCGGATGGTGATCGCTCTCCGAAGAAGCCCGACAGTTAGTCCAAGGTACGACGCGGTATTAAAATCATCTCTGCCGTCGATCTGATCTACAAATCGACGGCCCACAATTCATTGCCCTGGTTCCTCGTCTAGTCAGCTTTTTCGGACTCGGGGTTTTTATTCATTTGAATTTTATTAAAGGTCTGATGTCTGGGCATGTTTCTAAGGTTTATCGGCCCCTGTCCTCCACCATTGATCGCTTGGGCCGATCTCATCCGACAGCCCTTGATCGTCCCAAAACCCGAACATGATTTTTGACCATTTTCAGCCGAAACTAAGGTTTTAAACCTTTGTTTTTGTTTTTTATTTTTATTTTTCTAAATAACGTGACCCCTTCATGTTGTTCAGTCACCCTCGATCCTGACTGTCGATCTCTGCGCGATTGACGGTTCTATTTTAAATTTCCTCCTCTACTCTCCTCTGACCTCCTCGGATCAATATCGACCGTTGGGTGATGCCATCCAACGGCCATGCTCTCTCCACGCGCCTTCTGAAGCAGTTAACCTATACATGCAGGATTTTCTAATCTTTTTCGTATTTTGTAGGGTTTAAATGATTTTTTGTTGTGTCTGAACAAAATTTGAAGGCAGAGGGTGACGATCCTCCCGCCTTCGATTTGTCAAAGAAAATCATTCACAGGGTTTAAAATTTACGTTTCATCGGTGTTTCATGAGGCATTGATGCCATATCACCCCTGCACAGCCCTGTACACCAGCAAAACATAGCAAACCAAGCACAGTCAGAGAGTATCAATGTCGAAGACAAAAATATACCAGAACAGAATATTGAAGACAGATTTTGTGGGGATTACGTCTAAGATGGTTTATCATAAGCCTAATCCCCAATTAAAACACAGTTTGAAGAAAATCTTAAGTGTTTTATCAACATGAAAGCCTCCACCGCCGCATTTGAGGCAAATCAATTCCTCCTAGCTACCACAAAGCCACCTGTGCCTCAAAGCATTCAAACAAAGGCCGAAGTTATTGATCAGGATCAGATATTTGTCTCAAAGCACAGCCATAAAGTAAATTCTGCCAAGGACCTTAATGCAAAAAATATCAGTAGAGTTACTTTGACATCACACAGAGCCTCAAAGGTCAAAAAGAGCTCCCATTGAGCTTAAATCTTTATGTAAATCATTTAATACATAGGACACCTATGTAATTTTCTTCATTGAGCCCCCAAAGGCCAAAGGAACCATTAAGTCTGTATTAATTATCTTTGGAGATATTTCATTAGATCTCACCTTCTCATTCTTCTATATATACTACTGCAGAAGATGAGTGAGGGGTTGGCTGATGTAGTTGCTGAACTTTGAAATGTAATTGAGCTTGAGACTTCTATCTGTAAGTAGTGTTCACTGGCTCTTGGAGCTCTTCTTGTGATAGATAAGTTAGGTTGAGATGTGTAGATGACTGCTAAACTAAAGCATTGGACTTAAAGCTGTAACTGGTTTGGAGCATCAATACAAGCTGATTTATGGGATCCTGGTCTATGTTCGCGGTGATGTTTTTCTCATTGCAACTTGTTATTTTTTTTTCTGTTTTCACTGTGTTTCATATTCTCTTATAAAGAACAACATGCATAGAGTTAGGACCTACTGTATATCAGTACCCTTCTCTGACTTAAAATCTTTATTTTCATGTTTTCTTCTAATATGTGTTATTTAGGAATGATTAAATTCAGTTTAAGCATAGGAATGCTAGCGTTCCCTCGTCTTATTTCCTTAGCTGAATATTGTTCTTGGATGTCACTTTCATTTCATGTTAAGTAGAGATGAACTAAGGAAGATATGGTGTGCCCTGGTCCTAGTTTTATCCCCAAAGACTGTCTGATTGTTTCCCTTGGAGTGTGTCAAAAGCTGGCTAGTTTCAAAGTACTTACCAGATCTTAGGCCATTATGTGTTATCTTTGTGTTTTTCTTGAAAGTTACCAAGTAAAGTAGAGCTAGGAGAGGATTTGTGGTGAGCCCGGCCCGCTAGTTTCTACTCTAACAGTTGCTTTCAAGTTTCCATTTGTTTTTAAATGTTTTCTATTGAAAGTGTATCAAAGTCTGGCTAGTTTAAAAGTACTTACCAGATCCTAGTTTGATTCTATGTCTTTCTTAAGGGTATGTCAAAGCTGGCTAGTTTAAAAGTACTTACCAGATCTTGGGCTGCTCTTTGTTCTTCATCTGTTTAATTTCCCCTCTTGTTGTATCATTTCATTCCATAAATCAAACTTTAAAGAGATCCTTTGACATAGATGACTTGCCCCATGGACCACTCTTGCCTCTTGCTGTTCCAATTAAACCCTATTATGACTCCATAGCCTAATGGACTAAAACCTGCAATTTTCTATCTTCCTAGCCAAAGCTTATTCTATTTTCTTGCAACTCCTCACCTTTGAAACTCTTTGCATTTAGAACTTTCCACCTCAAACAGTAATCATACTCAACCATCCAAAAAACAAAACAAACCCTTGGCCTTCATAACTAGCCTAATATCATTACCCCAAAGCTTCAAAGACAAATCCATCTTTGCACTTATTGGAGAGATCCCTCTCTGGATTCAGGAGGGCTAGATCCTAGAATCCCAAAGTGGTTGAAACGATGTTTCTCCCTGCGATCAGACTTTGCCAATCTTGTTGATTACAGGGAACTAACATTATGTTACCCTATGAATTTGGTCTACCAATCTGCTAAATCACGGGACCCTAACAAAGCTCAAGAATCCTGTAAATGGTCTTTGATTATTGATGTCTAGCTCCAAAATTACAATGCTCCAATATAGTAGTTCTTACAATGAAGGGGATAACAATATCCAATCCTTGATAATGAAAATTCAAGATGTATTTAACTAACACTAAGTCGGTTGCCCTAATTTACTTTGGAAAACTTCATTAATTACAAGAAAACTGAATTTAGACAAGTGTGGTTGTTATCACCATAAAAGTTTTTATTTATTTATAAATTTGACAGTTTACCTTGTTCCTAGTCATGATCTTAGATCGATGTTGAGTCATTTCATGTTTTAAGGGGTAAGTGATAGGGTTAGAGTCTCAAAAGTGTCATTTTCATTTCCAAATAAAGTTTGACAACCTCATTCCATGGTTTAAAGTTCCCATATTCTGTTTAGAAGTCATATTTTAACCCTTTGAAAATTTTTCTGAAATTAGCCACGAAACCACACTTTCGTAGCACAGTCAATGGAAAAAATATATTTTGTGCTACGAAAATGCTGCTACTTTCGTAGTGCATTTCTCTGAAAATTCACTAAGCGCACTACGAAAGCGCAGATTCGTAGCGGGTCATGTCAAATCAGCAAATCATTCAAATTCCGTTAGTTTTTCATCATTAAGTGTCAGTTAGATGTCATTTCCAAGATGAAAAGCCATTCAAAATCATCATTGCATTCGTAGAGGTTTCATTTATGAAATCTAAGTTCAAATTTGAAAGGGTTGGCTAGTTTCTTATTCCAGTTTGCATGCAAAACACTCCAACTGATCGTTTTCAAGAGTAAATATTGTGGCAATCTCCCACCAAAGCTTCTATTATCCATTATCAAGTGAGGCTGATTACTCTAATCAAGTGAGGCTGATAATCAGAGTTCACAGGAAACTTTCAGAAATTCAAAGACAAAAATGACTGAGGAGAAGAAAATCACAAGTCAGGACATTGTTTAAGGACTGAGCCTGAAAGCATAGGAACCCTAGCTAAAGACAAATCAGTATTTGAGGCTTTCAAGAAGGCAGGGTGTTTGAATATTGTGAAAAGTTACAGGGAGGACACAGTCAGGTGACAAAGGATTTTGCTTTACATTTTACTGGCTCAAACACAAAAATTGAAATCTTAAACTTGTCAGTTACTCTTGAGATTATTGCCTTAGTAACAGAGATTCCTAGGGGGCAAGAGAGATGGTTCAAAGGTTTCAGATTTGACATGGAGGCATGCAAAGTGTTTCTAAAGCCAGAGTTTGCAGAAATGGATTTAAACAACGCAATTCCCAGGCGCTGCATCAAAGATTCATATGTCAATTTTCTATACAACATCCAAAGGTATTTTACCTATGAGGGAAAGTATCATAAAGTATATTCATATCATTTTAAACTTCTGTTGCACTTTACTAGCATGATATATTTAGATTTGCCATTTTTTTTGTATAGAAGTATAGCTAAGGATGCAGACAAGGTTCAAATGAAGTCTGAAGGGTGTGAAAACGCTTTATTCCACCATGGTTTAATCAAGTTGATGCTCTTACATGAACTCCGAAAGATCACTAGAGAATGGTCATCATTTTTTTTTTATTTGGTTTTGGAGTGGAAGCACAAAATACAGGCAGTAACCTTAAAGGAAAATAAACTCCACCTACAAAATCTAGCAAGCCTATAGTGACAAGGTCAAAAAGGTTTGTTAAGCTAAAACCCCTGAAACATGTGAAAGAGCTAGTAGGAAAAGCATCAGTGGTTATTGTTGAAACTCCTCAACCTGCAAAACAAATGATAGCTGAAGTTAAAGAGATTGCATAGGAACAGTCAGCTAATAAACAGGTTCAACAGAGATTGACTAGGAGTCAAATTGCAAAATAAAAGGGTAAAGAAGTGATTTCAGGAGCAAGTGATACTCTAGGCTTAAAGGGAAAATTGGATGATATCTTCCAAGCCATTGATATAGAAGAGTCCCCTTTGGTTCAAGCTGATTTCATAAAAAATGATGAAGGAAAGCAGAAAAACATGAAGTCATCCAAGAAACTAGTATTCAATGATGAAGTTGCAGCATTTTTGTTCAAGGCAAGGAAGCCTGTAACCAGACAGTCCAAAAAGATACAAGAGCATGTTGAACTGGATACAACAGAGGAAGCTTCCACTATTCATGAAGAAATTATAAACCTTTCATCACCTGTACCAGAAAAGGTAAAAAACAGAGTATTCCCCACTCAAATAGAAAAAATCAGTTATGCAGAGATGGAGGAAAGGTTGAAATCAGCCAATCTTGAAATTGCCAGAAAGCATGTTGTTGAAAAGACAAATTTCAAGAGGATGAAAGCCCTCTGGGAAGTTGAAAGGGTTGCTAAACCTGAAATCATTAGCAGTGAAACACAATATTTCACTTGGACTGTACCAGAAATAAAATAAGCCAGATTTGTGAGAGTAATGAATACTCAGTTGAGAGCCACCAACAAAAAGCTAAGGAGACAGGTTGAAGACCTAGAAATTCAATTGACAAGATCTCAAGAGAAACTACAGCAACAATGAAACAAGGTAATGAAACAGGGCAGTAAATGATAAATCTTAAATCAGTTTTTCATTAGGAAGAAGACCATTTTGAGGAAAAACACCTTTAAAGTTAAGTTGTTTTGCTTTTTGATGTTGATATCAATCCTGGAGAAGCTTTGAATATCCTCAAACTTTAAATTTTTGAAGACTGTGTTAAAAAAAGAGCCTACACAATAGTTTCATAGCGCGCTACGAAACTGCTAAAGATGATTTTTTGGCACTTTATATATAGATTTTGGAGATAAGGATTGATGGGTTTCAATTTTTAATGTTTCTGATGGAAAGATGAAGATCACAGGTGAAGACTCAAATTTCAAAAGAGTAGAAAGAATGGTTAAAGGAAATGTTTTACAGTAATGTAAAATCTGCGCTACGAAAACAAGCTACTTTTGTAGCGCAGTCATATTTCATGCCTTTTTCACTTTCTCGAAGATTTTCTCTGCAAAGGTGGAGGATTAAAGTTTTCAATGGAATATTATCACATGTGATAGATATGAAATAGTCACAATGTTAACAAAGCTGCTCATAGATAAACATGGAGGTTAAGGGCTAAAAAGTAGAAACTCCGTCTCCTGGTTTTTAGGACAGTTAGGTCATGAATCAGAAGGTTTACAACAAGGCTGGAGGCATAATCAAAGTTCGAAAACATGGATTTGAAGCTATAAAGAAAGCATTAAAGGTTTAGATAAGGTTGTTTCAAACATGTTTAGGAGTTTCACTCCTATTTGTATTAGGACCCTTAAAAGACAGTTTAGCTGTCAGTTTGTAATTAATAGTTTGTGTTAGCCACCTGTAAAATTTGATTATATCCAAAGGTGGCTAAATCTGTTTGAGCCTTCAAGGAACAATTTATATTACTAAAAATTGTTGGCTCTTGAAGACTACTGAAGGCCTCATGCCTCTGTCCAGATCCTACACTGATGTTTACATCCTTAAGGCCTCTGAAATCCTGCTAGAAATCCAAAGCCAAATACTACTGCAAACATCATTTTCCCCTTCCTTTCTTCCAAAACTAACCTCATTTTTTCTATCCCTCCATCTCCCATGAAAATCCTATAATTTCATGTTTTCTCCCCTTTCCATTTCATAAAACCCTTGATAAGGTTCTAAGACCTCTTCTTAGCCTTATCGAAATCCTCAAAATTCTTTCAAAAACCATTAAAAAGCCATGAAAATCCATATTTTCTATGTTCTGGACTTAAGCCCCCTCGGGCTAAGTCTCTAACCCTTTTTCATCCATGTGATAGAGAGACAGAACCAGCTGCTGAGCCTATCGGGTGCTTATCCATTTCAAATGAATATTTCGCCCGAAAACATAAAAAACCTTTGTTAATTATGTTTTTCGGGTTTTATTTTATTTTATTTTATAAACATTTCTGCCGGTTCGATTTACCATTAAATCTACACCGTAGATCTGCTTCGCAGATCGGATGGTGCAGAGTTCTTCTCCCGGTGGTCCCCGCAGTCCATAAGTCGTTTGCCCAATACCGCATGGTATTCATCGCACCGCCTTTTGGCGGAGGGCGGTTTCCCCCCCATCGCCAGCGATTCCATATGCTGTTTGACACGCGTCCTGCATACCTTTTGCAAAACTGCCATTCATCGCGCATTAAAGCTTGGACCAGGACGCCCAGCGATGTTGACCTCAGCCGTCAGATCTGAATTCACCCATCCTACGGCTATCGCCCGTCCAAGATACACCCGTGATAACCGGGCCATCATACAGTGGCAATCGCATCTCCGCCATCGATCTGATCTGCAGATTGACGGTCCAAAATCCATTGCCCAGATTCTCTCCGTTTGACTTTCAACCTCCGCTCCCGACCGACGATCTCTGCACGATCGATGGCCCAGATTTAATATTTCTTCCGCCCGTTCCATGATCTCTCCAAATTAACCCCGACCGTTGGATGATGCCATCCAACGGCCCCGCTTCTTCACACGCCTTCCGATGCAGCGAAACCTATATATGCAGGATTTCTTAACAATTTTTTCGTTTTTGCAGGGTTTCAAAGGTTTTTTATTATAAACCAAGAGAATTCAGAAACGGAGGGTGACGATCCTCCCGCCTCTGATCAATCAATGGAAATCACACGCAGGTTCCAAATTCATGTTTCATAGGTTCTTTCTCAAAGCATTCATGCTTTATAAGCCCTGCACATCAGCAAGAAGATCATGAATGAACACAGTTGAAAAGTATCAGTGTCGAAGACTAAGATATATCAGAATAGAGGATTAGAGACAGTTTTACGGGGATTACGTCTAAGAAAGTTATCAAAAGCCTAACCCCCGATTTAAAACACAGATAAAGAAGAAAACCTAAAGTGTTTTACCAAACAGTGAAGCCTCCACTGCCACATCTGAGGCAAATTGATCCCTCAGCTACCACAGTGCCACCTATTGCCTCAACGTATTCAATCAGGAGCCAAATTTATTGATCAGGGTCAGAAATTTTACCTCGCAACACAGCCAAAGAGTAAATTCTGCCAAAGAACTTAATGACAGAGGTTTGCAGAATTACTTCAATGCCACACAGAGTCTCAAAGGTCAACAAAAGCTCTCACCGAGCTTAAAATTGTATGTAAAAACATTTAATACAGAGGACACCTATGTAAGTTTCTTGTTTGAGCCCCTCAAGGGCCAAGAAACCATTAAGACTATATTAATTATGATAAGAGATCTTTTATCAGATCTCACCGCCTCATCCTTCTATATATACTGCTGTAGAAGATGAGAAACTATTGGTTGTAGAACTTTGAAATACACTCGAGCTGAAACTTCTGTTGTAAATAGTGTTCACTGGCTCTTGGAGCTCTGCTTGTGAAAGATAGGTTAGGCTGAGATTGTAGATGAATGCTAAACTAAAGCATTGTACTTGAAGATTGTAACTGGTTTGGAGCATCAATACAAGCTGATTTATGGGATCCTGGTCTATGTTGACGGTGATGTTATTCTCATTGTAACTTGTTATTTTGTTTCTGTTTTCATTATGTTTCATATTCTTCTGTAAAGAACAACTTAAACAGGTTAGGACCTACTGTATATTAGTAACCTTCTCTGACTGAAAAATATTTATCTAAATTTTTTCTTCCAACTGTGTTATTAAGGAATGGTTTAATTCAGTTTAAGCATAGGAATGTTGGCGTTCCCTCGTCCTATTGTCTTAGCTGAATATTATTCTTGAATGTTATGTTCAGTAATAGCTAAGTAGCGATGAAATATGGAAGATATGGTGTGCCCTGGTCCTAGTTTTATCCCCAAAGGCTATTTGAACGTTTCCCTTTGAATGTGTTAAAAGATGGCTAGTTTCAAAGTACTTACCAGATCTTAGGCCATTCTGTGTTATCTTTGTGATTGTCTTGAAAGTAACTAAGTAAAGAAGAGCTAGGAGAGGATTTTTGGTGAGCTCGGCCCACTAGTTTCTACTCCAACAGTTTCCTTCAAGTTTCCATTTGTTTTTTATATGTTTTCCATTGGAAGTGTATTAAAGGCTGGCTAGTTTCAAAGTACTTACTAGATCCTAGTTTTCTTTCATGTTTTTTTTAAGTGCCTGGTCAAAGGCTGGCTAGTTTCAAAGTACTTACCAGGTCTTGGGCTGCTCTTTGTTTTTGCATCTGTTTATTTCTCCTTCTTATTGTACCACTCCACTCCATAAATCAAACTTCAAAGAGATCCTTAGAAATAGATGACTTGCCCCATGGACCCCTCTTGCCTCTTGTTGTTCCAATTAAACCCTATTATGACTCCATAGCCCAATGGACTAAAACCTGCAGTTATCTATATTTTTAGCCAAAACTTACTCTTTTCGCTTGCAACTTCTCACTTTTGAAACTATTTTCATATAGATCTTTCCGCCTTGAACAGTAATCATGCTCAACCATCCAACAAACAAAACAAACCCTCGGCCTTCATAACTAGCCTAATATCATTACCCCAAACTTCAAAGACAAATCCATCTTTGCACTCATTGGAGAGATCCCTCTCCGGATTCAGGAGGGCTAGATCCTAGAATCCCAAAGTTGGTTGAAACGATGTTGCCTCTGTGATCGGACTTTGCCAATCTTGCTGATTACAGAATACTAACAGTTTGTTTTATGAATAGAATAGGTTTCAAGAATGGAAATTCAAATTCTCCTAATGATGGATCATGGAATCCAAGATTGTAAATGCTCTATAGGAAGCATGAGGTCTAATTCATCAAGGTTGGAATTTTTCATTAGCAAGGAAACTATGTTACTGTATGTCACTGTGTTCTTCTCAACTTAATACAGAGATTTGTTTGAATACTCAAGATTCACAAGGAGTTTAAGTGTATCATTTTTCTATGGCTTTTTAAATTACCTACTTGCAGTAGTATTTGTATGTGTTACTTAGAATTCATTTGACAATGCTCTAACTTCCTTCACATGCAAATAGACTGTGTTTTATCACTGTGTTATTGTTTTTCTCATAAACCTAGACTCCAATTGCCTTGACTTCCATGTTTGATAGATTATGATGTTTTGTTTAAGACTATCTTGACTCCATGGCCCAATGAGTGTTTGCTAATCTTTGATTCAACCAGTTATACAATTTTATCCTTTTTATTCCTAGAGTTAGCCATCTAATCATTAATCAAAAATCTTAAACCTATTGAGAGAGCCCTCTCAGGTTGAGGAGGCTAAGCCTCAACCAAGATATTGGTTTGAAAGAGTTACTCAGAGTCTACTTGATGAGCAGCCTATCAGGGTCAGATTTTGTGATAACAGTGGCCATGCAAGGCTTGAACAATGAAAATATCTGACAAACACTGCCTGTAGAATTTATTTTGGTAACTCTTCAAGAATGAAAAAATCTAGCAGCTCTTCGTGAATCAAAAAGTGGCTTAGAGGTGGCCAATATAGTTGTGAAGAGGCAACGATGGGTGGCATCTGATATCTGCCTCTTCTTTGAAAATCACACTTTCTCCGGTAATACCTGCAAATTCAATTCCTGTGTTAGATTGACAATACTAACAGTGTAAACTCTGTAGTTATGCCGACATTTGGCTTTTAAAACAGTGATGCAGTGGTGTGGAGGTGATGCGGGTTCGTTGGATAACAGCCCGACATTTCATGGCGCAACAGTTTTCTTAACGGGAGGGGATGTGATTGAAGCAGAAAATGGGAGCAAACATGGCACGTTTAGTACACGGAATGGTAAAAAGGCACGGCGGTTTGGTGAGTGGCGCAAAGGGATTTTTAGAGGGGGTTGTGAGTGGTAAACGGTATTGGAGAGGGAGGTGTGGAATCGTCTTGGGCGCGGCACGTAGCCAAATGAGCGGTATGAGATACCACCCATTTTGGACCCCCCTCCTTTATTAACCTTCGATAGATGCAAGAAGGTCGAAACGCATTGTGAACCATGTGATTCACGGAGGTGAGCAGGGATAGTAGAGAGTTGCGAGAATTTTATCATAGACTGTTGGAATGGGGCTCCCTAAGCTGTGAATTTTGTATATTTTTGTATTAATTAGTCTAATGCAAGGGTTTAGGGTGGGTCAAAACCCCCAAACATGTTGTAATGGGTCAAAGGGTAGACCTAGAGTCCGCAAACCACAATTTGCGGACCACATGATAGCGTAGGCTAAATCGATATAAATAGATGGATAGTTTGAGTCAAAAGGTAGGCATGAATTAAGACTGATGCTACGTGTGAACTGTTAGATCTGTTTTTGGTAAGGTCTCTTGCTGGCTTTGTGCGCATATATCCTCAGTCCTACTGTGTGCAGACCCTGCTAGGTTGTGTGCGTGGGCTGGTTTTGGTTGTTAGTGGATCTGAATGTTAATGAATGCGAAGTATTGTTAAAGTATATGTGTGCTATCTAGATCGGTTATGTTTACTACTGAAACATATCTGTGATGATTGTTTAGCTACGAATGTATATGTGTTTTTGCATAAGTATATCTCTGATCTGTTATTAGCTATGATTATAATTGCTCTGTGATGGTATCTGGTAATGCGCACGTGGATGCGAATGTATTGATTAGATCGGATAGCTGTGTTATGGTTCTATGATGAATACACTGTTAAAGGGCTACGAATAGACTCATTCTGGGTAAACCTAGTGAGTTATAGTACAGATCTCCCTCACATTACCTACTCTCTCCGAGGGTGTGGAAACCTAGTTCCATCACCCTCCCATGCTACTTCGGGTGAGACCTTGGCTTGCACAAGTAGGTCATTGCCGAAAGGGCCAATAATATAGGGTTTTGTTATCAAACCTTAACCTCTGAACCTGGGTTAGGACCCCTCAAGCCAAAAAATGGTTCCATTGCTAGGATCAAGAACATTTTGAGAGAGATATTGGGTAATGCCACAAGGTCAGTGGAGACCTGAAAGGGCAGAAATTGAATATTGGTTTCAAAGGCAGATTCAGGAATTTTCTATAAAAGAGAATTGCAGTATGAAGTTGACGGCTGAGAAGTGGAAGAACAGGTACATCTTCACCGAATTCTATGAAATTTTCTTTGCAACCTTTGCACATGAGCTTTAGGAGTGGTTGGCAAGGCTTGTAGAATTCCAGACGTGCTGGAAGGATGATCAGGTTACGCAGTGGATACTAGAATTGATTCAACAGCTGGAAAGGACTGACAATAAGATCACCCATATGGTAGATCACTAGGTGGAAAACGTGCTGGGAGGATTCATGATAGAATTCGTATTCGATCAGTTCGTGTCCAACTCCGAGGCAGAGTGGAGGTTCTTCAAGGGTTTCCGGGGTAAGTTCTTGAAAACATTGCCTTTCTTAATCAAAATATTATTGTGTGAAAAGGGCATTCTGTGCAACCACACCGAGTGAATGAACCTTGATCCAAGCGAGAGTAAAACTCGAAGTGGTAAGTATTATCGGACCAATTGAGAAGGGGATAGAGCCACTACAGTCTGCTAAGAGAGTCGGATGCACACATAGAAGATAGTCCTCTAGCTACACCACATTCAAGTTAGCATAAAGGTAAAAACACACCCACACCTCTGCCACCACCAGAAGAAGATATGGCCACACACATTAAGCTACCCACCTTAAGGGTGTGGGGGATGAAGATATGGACCAATTTTGGTTTGTAGCGGAATCAGTATGGACTGCGCAAAATGTGCCTACCGACGTGGTAAAGAGAGCGCAGCTATCTCTCACCTTTGAAGGAAGGGCCTTGGACTGGTATATGGGGTACATAGGACAACATGCAGATCTGTCCATTCAAGAAATTAAGGATGCTTTAAAACAATAGTTTAGGAAGCCTAAGTCCTACTCGCAGATAGTGGTTGACTTGAAAGACTTTAAATAGGGACCTGCTGAGTCAGTTTGGGAAGCTGATCAGTGGCTAAAGAAGGTTATCAGAGAGGGGGAATTTCAGTATGATGACAAACAACACAAGGAATGGTTTATCGCTATGTTTCTACCTCACTTGCGTGGACCTATGGGACAATAGTCGATTGCAACGCAAGATAAGGCCTTAGAAATTGCTATGAAACTAGAGGTTGCGCCAAGAGATGATGCTCAGTTTGGGGTGCAGCAAATCTAGGGACAGTTGGAGGAAATGCACATAGAAATACAGAATCTGTGAAAAGAGCAGGGCAAAGAGGCTAGCCCTGATGTATGGTGCATAAGATGCAGGGTGTTCGGCCATACCAAGGATTAGTGTACACTACTAGCAGATTACATGCAAGCTGGGGGACCTAGCCCATTATGCCCTAAGGAGGCTACGAGGCGAAGTGGGCCAAAATTATGGTACGATGATTGTCGCATTGCTGGGATACATGACACTAACCATTGTCCCCATATTGGTGCTTATGTTCCAGAACTGAAGCAATAATTGTGTCGATTCTGCTCCTCTATGGGACATGATGAGCATAACTGTCAGACCTATAACTTGATGATAGACCGAGGAAACCTATATAGGGTACAGGTTGACCCTTCATTACCATGATGTCCCTCAGGCATAGGAGGCTGCCCAGCCAGGGGCAGGGGGGAGGAAGAGGTGGAAGCGTAGGTCAGGGAAGAGGGCAGTTGATCTGTTACAACTATGGAGAAGTAGGGCAATTTGCGAGGGACTGTCTGAATCCTGTGCAACAATAGTGAAAATATTGTAGAAAATTGGATCATGTGATTGAATATTGCCCAGTATTGATAGAAAAAATGTATGAAAAATAGCAGACACCGATGCAGAATGTGCATAGGGTTAAGGCAGAGCCGCACGATGAAGGACCAAGCGTTAATGTCATCACGCACAACAGCATGGCTACTAGAGGTGTTGGATCTCTGTAATCAGAAAGATTGGAAAAGTCAGATCACAGAGGTAACATAATTTCAACCACTTTGGGATTCTAGGATCTAGCCCTCCTGAATCCGGAGAGGGATCTCTCCAATAGGTGCAAAGATGGATTTGTCTTTGAAGTTTTGGGTAATGATATTAGGCTAGTTATGAAGGCCAGGGGTTTTGTTTTGTTTTTGGATAGTTGAGGATGATTATTGCTTGAGGGGAAAGTTCCAAATGCAAAGAGTTTCAAAGGTGAGAAGTTGCAAGCAAACAGAACAAGCTTTGGCCAAGAAGATAGATGATTGCAAGTCTTAGTCCATTGGGCTATGGAGTCATAATAGGGTTTAATTGAAATGACAAGAGGCAAGAGTGGTCCATGGGGAAAGTCATCTATGTCTAAGGATCTCTTTGAAATTTGATTTATGGAATGAAATGATACAAAAAGAAGGGAAATTTAACATATGAAGAACAAAGAGCAGCCCAGGATCTAGTAAGTACTTTGAAACTAGCCAGCCTTTGACGAAGCACTTAAGAAAGACATAAAAGAAATCCAAGATCTGGTAAGTAATTTGAAACTAGCCAGCCTTTGATATAATTTCAATAGAAAACACTCAAAACACAGGGGAAACACAAATTACAAAAAATAATGGCCTAAGATCTGGTAAGTACTTTGAAACTAGCCAGCTTTTGACACACTCCAAGGGAAACTTTCGGTCAGTATTTTGGGATAAAACTAGGACCAGGGCTCACCATATCTTCCTTAGTTCATCACTATTTAACATGAAATGAAAATCACATTTAAGAATAATATTCAACTAAGAGAATAGGACGAGGGAATGCCAGCATTCCTAACTTCTCAACTGAAATGAATCATTCCCAAATCACACAAATTAGAAGAAAACATTTAGATAAATATTTTCAGTTAGGGAAGGGTACTGATATACAGTAGGTCCTAAATATATGCATTTTGTTCTTTATAAGAGAATATGAACACAGTGAAAACAAAAATAAAATAACCATTAACAATAAGAAGTAACATCACCGTCAACATAGACCAAGATCCCATAAATCAGCTTGTATTGATGCTTCAAACCAGTTACAATCTTCAAACCCAGAGTTTTAGTTTATCTTCATTCCTTAGCCTAACCTATCTATCACAAGCAGAGCTTCAAGAGCCAGTGAACACTATTTACAATCAAAATTCTCCAGCTCAATTATATTTCAAAGTTCAGTAACCAATTCAACCAACCCTTTTCTCATCTTCTACAGAAGTATTTATAGAAGAATGAGGAGGTGGGATCTGATAAAAGATCTCCGAGTCAATTAATACAGTATTAATGGCTTCTCAGCTTTTGAGGGTCTTAATGGATAAGCTTACATATGTATCCTCTGTATTAAATGATTTACATTAAAGATTAAGCTCGGTGGGAGCTTTTGTTGACCTTTGAAGCTCTGTGTCATGTTAAAGTAATTCTGCTAATATGTTTGCATTTATTTCCCTGGCTGAATTAACTCTTTGGTGGTTGTGAGGCAGATATCTGATCTTGATCAATAACTTCGGCCTTTGATTGAATGCTTTGAGGCACAGGTGGCATTGCGGTAGCGGGGAGGAATCAATTTGCCTCAGCTGAGGCAGTGGAGGCCTTTATGTTTGATAAACACTTGAGATTTTCTTCAAACTATTTTTTAATTGGGGAATTAGGCTTTTGATAATCCATCTTAGCCGTAATCCCCACAGATCTATCTTCATTCTCATGTTCTGGCGTGTTCTTGTCTTCTACACGGATACTCTCTAATTGTGCTTGATTCACGGTGTTTTGCTGGTGTGCAGGGCTGCGCAGGATTTGTATGGCATCAATGCCTCATGAGAGACCAACGAGACGTGGGGCTGGACCCTACGAATGATTCCCTTTGATGAAACGAAGGCGGGAGGATCGTCACCCTCTGCCTCTGAATTTTCTCCAGACATAGTGGAAAAACCATTTAAACCCTGCAAAATACAAAAAACATTATGAAATCCTGCATATATAGGTTTACTGCTTAGGAATGACATGTGGGGAGAGTGTGGCCGTTGGATGGCATCATCCAACGGTCGAGATTGATTAGAGGAGGTCAAAGAGAAATGGAGGAGGAATTAAATCGAAGTCATCGATCGTGCAGAGATCGACGGTCGGGAGCGGAGGCGGAAAGTCAAAGAAAATAAGTTATTTTTTGTAGAAACAAAGAAAATGGGTTAAAACCTTTGTTTCGGTGAAAAATAGTCAAAAATCAAGATTGGGAATCAGGACGATCGGGGGCCGTCGGATGAGAGCGGCCCAAGCGATCAACGGCGGAGATCAAAAAAATGAAAACCTTATAAAACGCGCCTGGACTTCAGCCTCTTAATAAAATCAGGATGAATAAAACCCCCAGGTCTGGAAATGTTGACTGGATGAGGAAAACATGAAGATCCGCCCCAATAAAAAACTGTCGCATGGATGTGTTGAAGCCTAGAAAATCTCTGCTTCAAACATTGGGGAAAACCACCCGGTTGGGACCTTAAGACAGCTCCTTTTCCGTTTGGTATGGTGGCTCTGACTGGATTTAAAGGACCAGTTTCCTTATAACTAAATGGGTTGGTGAGGGGTTGATTTGGATGAGTGGAAATGGGACTAAATTGACTGAGATAAAACTATCTAATTAAACTAAATGATGATAAAGAAATTCTAACACTAACCCGGGTAATTATATGTGAATACAACTTAAGATTGTTCCAATTTAACAATAACCATGAAAATGTATTATTATTTAAATTGAAATGTGCAGAAATGAATAAAGATAACTTTGTTTAAGAAAATAAACAGAGTTATATTAGCATATTGCATTCATCATTGTATACTATTTATATATGCTTATGAAAGATGACATTTCAATTATACTCAGAAATGATATATAAAAGGAAAAGTTATGAAAACGATATATATAAATGATAGCAAATTTTCAAGTGAATATCATATAACAAAGGAAATCAACAGTGAACAGATAGAAATACCTCATTCATCTTGAAGACTATCAAATGGAATATGATATTCGAATCCAGTAACTCCGATGTAAAATTAAATCCAAAGGTACAGAAATGCAACACTTCAAAGATAATTTTAGCACAAAATCACCAGATGTGATCCTTTATAAAATATAAGTGGGAATGGAGTACAGAAATGTAAGCTCCAAGTCCAAAAAATATTACAACTTCGGATCCCTCTCTAAATGCATGAGAGGGATTTAAATAAGAAATTACATAACAAAATCCTACTACTACTGCTACAATCTATCAAATTAAAAACAGAACTGCTATCTTAAATGAAATTGATTCATTGCTTTTCTTTCTCTCTTGATGTAGCCAAGTTGCAAATCTTCAGCATATCTTGGAGCCTCGGTGGATGACTCATCTCGGAATGCAGCTGTCCAGCATAGGTGGCATTGGAAAATTATGGAATTAAACAATCGACAACATTTGAAAGGAATTTAATAGCCATTTGCTGATTGTTTGGCTTAATTAAATGAGTCCACATACTGTCCCAAGATATTGCTTGAAGTTTGTCGATTTGTTGACATTTATTCACCATTTCTTCCCTCCATCTGTTTTCAGTTTCTTTCACTTTAGGCAAACTGCCAGGAACATAGTCTGAAATGAGATTGATTGAATACAAGATGTCATTGATAAATTGCGTGATATTACTCATGATGCCCCTAGCTCTTGATATTGCTCTCTCAGCTTTCATTATCTGATGTTCCCATTCTGTAAACAAGATTTCTTTATGTATTTCCTCTATTCTAGGAAGATTAGCTTCTCTTCCTTTTTCTGTATCTTGCCAATTGAGAAATTCAGAAATCTTTTCATTAGAATCATCAATTTCTTGTCTGAGAGTGATAATGTTTTGGATCAAGGATGAGGTAATATCACAAAATGGTTCTGCCTGTGACATTTTTGCACAAAATTCATTCAATTGTTGAGACAGCAGTTTATTAGCTTCAAGAGCTTCCGATTTGAATTCACTTAACTTAGGGAAATCTTTGAACCTATCTAAAGCTGTTTGAAACTCCTTTTCTTGTACAATCTTCGCATTCTTCTCATTTTGTAATAAACCTTGTAACTTGGAAATTTCTTCACTCAATTGTTGTTGTTTACCTAAGACCTGCTCATCAACTTTTTTCTTTTCTTCGGCAAGCTGTTCTTCTAACTCTTTGGACCTGAGTTCTTGATTTTGTAGTTGTTGTTGCAATTGAGTAATCTTTTGCTGACTTTCCTTAGCCTGCTCTTCAAGTGAATCTATATGGAGATCTTTCTGAATCATCATTTGAGAAACTTCTACAAATTTATCAACTGTTGCAGCACTATAAGCTCCTGCATATTGGGACAATTTAGTGAGATCCTCAGAAGGATTCACTTCAGTATTCTTGTAAACAATATTCATAAATTCTTCCTGTGGCGTAGAAAATATATCCTGATCGATCTTCCTTCTTTTTCTTTGTCTTCTAACAACAACCTTATGTTTAGGGCTGTAAAATACATCTAAAGGAGGGATCTCCTCGATCTTCAATACAATCTGCCCTGTAGGATGTTTAGGAATGATTTCGACATCCTGCTCTACTTTCTCTTTATCCTTATCTTGTAGTCCCAATTACTGAGCGAATTGATCATATTGTTTCAATAATTGAGAGGAAACATTAAGATCAGTAGAGTCTACAATCTTCTCAGTATTTTCTTTTCCTCTCGATTGCATGTCTGCTTTCCCTGTATCTCTTTTCTGCTCAATGGTTTTGCTATCCGATCCTCCTTTTTGATTATGCACATCAGCATCAGTACTTGTGCATTTTTCTGTTGTTTGAGCAACGGACTGTTGACTAGTATTTTGATCGGATTTACCATCAATATTTCCTTTCTGAGCATCAGGTTTGCCAACAGTGCCCACCTTTGCAGTATGTACAGTTGGCTGGTTAGCAGCCGATTGTGTGATGACTTTACCAGCAGATGTTTCTCCTGGCGTTTTCCCAGATGTACCTTCTGTCTCTGACCCTTGTATTGGAATTCTTAGTTGGTCCAGAGGAACTCTTAACAATCTTTGACTTCTGAATAACAAAAATTTATTCATTTCCTCCTTCTGGAATTTAGACTTGGCTAAATCATAAATTTGAGGAAAATCATTCAACGAAACAAACAAATCATCAAAATCATCTGGTTCATGCTCAAATCGAGCAATTGAAACTGAAGCAGTAACATTAAAGGCTATCTGTCGCGGATCATATTGTCTCCCTGGAATGGTTGCAAATTTACAACCTTTTATTTTGGCGACTTCTTTTTCAGCATGTTTGAAGTCATTTAAAAAATGAAATTGACCTGATTGAGTGGGAATTAAAGGCCACATTCTCTTCTTCACCCCATTGTTTAAAGATACGGATATTCTATTATTTATTGTGGTGGTAACTTCTGGGCAAGAGATTTGTATGCGGAACAATAAGAGGAAAAATGTGGTTCACAATATTTGGTTGAATGTTGTATTTTGTTTGTAAACAAGCAGATAAACTTACAAAACAATGTGAATCTTTATTCTGATTCACATTTCTATAAAAAGAAAAAGGGACCCTATTTCTAAATGAATTTTATTCTAAAATTAAGAAAAAGGGAGGGTTGTTGTATAGTACAACAATTGGTGATTCACTGAAAGAACCAGTTATGTCTAAAAAAATAAAATGAATACTATATTTTTAGTAATTAAAGGTTTCTAAAGATAATGAAAACTATCCTAGGATAATCAAAAATAAAATCTAACTTATGAAAAAGGATAAAAATTATTTACAATTTCTTTCTAGTTTCTTGAGAATAAAAACATTTTTGGGTTATCTCAAGCTTTGATTGGTATTAATGAAGTAAGAGAATTTCTCCAAGTTTGGTTTTATAATATACTCTATTGTCATAGGTATTGCCTCTGTTGCCCGCAAACTTTCATAGTTTCGACAGGGTTACCTTTTAACCATTAACTATTCATTGTACCATTCAACTAAGATTATGACTTTTTAAAAGATAAATTCATAAGACATATTATCTCATGTTTTTTGTCTTTTATTTGTTTTTTTTATTTTTAAAGAGCCATTGTTCTGGTTTGGTAGCCAGTTAGTAACAATGCCATTCAATAGTTATAATTAAACCGAACAAGCTGGCTCATGATGAGACCCCTTGTCTTATATTTATAAGCCATTACCCTGTTTTGATGTGTAGTATTGGTAATGTCAGTTTCATTACTTCTTATGAATATGGTAAGTCGGCTCATGATGAGACCTCTTATCTTTGTAAAATTTTACATAATTTCTTAGAATTACATTCTAAAAAATCACAACCTAAATGAATGGGGTGAGATAGTTTTATCCTTAAGAATCAATGGATGACAATTTTCAGAGTTTTTTAAGTACCAAAACTTGAATAATCTTTACTTTTATAGATAACCTTTCTCTACTTAATAAACTTATAATGATTTACATTTCCCTCAAGTTTTCAAAAGATCATGCAAATAATTGAAATAATCTTTCAAAGTTTAACATCTTATTTAAAATTATCAAAAGACTATGATCATTTCTTTAAAAATTCTTATTTACACAAAATAAATATTTATAATATTCGTCCTAAGAATTTTTCTAACAAGTAAACAGTCAATTAGAGACTTATTAACAATCTTTATTTGCAAACACAATTAAAAACTTTGCAGAAAGGAATATATACAGTTTAAGAAGGGGTTACCTCCTTATGAAAAGAATTTCTTCAAGATAAGCCCATTTACAGGAAGAGATTCTCTCTTACCTGTTAGATCTTGGAGTATGAATGTATTTGAGCCTATCTTTTCAACGATCTGAAATGGTCCAAACCACATTTTCTGAACTTGGTATGCTTACCTTTTTCTTCATGAGCTTTATCCCATTTCAGAACAAGATTACCAATTGAAAAAAAAATTGAGCCGGTAGAACTTGCATCAAAAGAAGATTTTACAAGCTGTTGATGTTTTTCATGAACAATTTTAGCTTTATCTCTATCTTCTTCTAGTTTAAGGATTTGATCATATCTCAATTGAATGGATGAAGAAGGATTTTCTTCAATAAATTGCACTAGGGCTAATGATGGAAGAGTTAAATTTGATTGTATCACAGCTTCTTTTCCATAAACTAAATTGAAAGGTGAAGTTCCTATTGAAGCTTTTTCAGTGATACGATCAGCCCATAATGCAAAGATTAAAGACTTGTGCCAATTCTTTTGGTTTTGATCAATAATCCTTTTAATGATTTTGATGAGATTTTTGTTAGTGGATTCAGCCAAACCATTACCTTGTGGATAATAATTTGCTGAATATTTCATTTTAAAACCTCTTTTGACTGCAAATTCTATTAAACTATTTCCGAAAAAATAAGATGCATTATCAAAGACAAGAGTTTGAGGTACACCAAACCTGGTTATGATGAATTGATCTATGAAATCAATAATTGCATCAGAATTGGCTACCTTCAAAGGGATTGCTTCTACCCATTTTGTAAAGTAATTAGTTGCAGTAAGGATGTACTTATGCCGTTTGGAAGAATGAGGTACTATATTACCAATAATGTCAAGCCCCCATTGTTCAAATGGTTGTTCAATACTCACTGGTTGCAAAGGAAAAGCTGGTTTCCTTTGTCTTCCACTTGCAATTTGGCAAATTTTGCACTTCCTTACATAGTCATGTGTATCTTTAAAAAGGGTAGGCCAGTAATATCCAGCACGAATTATTTTGTGAGCTGTGGTATCACCTCCAAAATGACCTCCTGCTGGTCCATCATGCAATTCTTGAATATCTTGATTTGAATCTTGATTTTCTGGTATGTTATGAGCTCCTGCTAATAGTCTGCCAAAACCTTGTCCTCTAACAATCTTAGCTGGTTTAATATCAACATCATATTCTTGCAAAGATGTTACCCAGTTAGCTCGTTTTTCTCCTACTTCTCTCTGAATTAACAATTGCCTCACTGCAGAGAATGGGACAATGATTTTTGTATGAGTTTTCAAGAGAAAAGGTTTGAAATGCTTGATTGATTTAAACATAGCAAAGGCTTGTTTCTCAACATCGGAATAATTCAGTTCAGCTCCTTGCAGATTTGAGCTAAAGAAAGAAATTGGTGCTTCAATTTTCTGATCATTGAGTTGTGTTAAAACAGCTGCATAGGATGTCTCAGTGGCTAAGGTATACAAAATAAAATCTTTAGAAAAATCCGGGGTACTCAATGTTGGTGCATTAATGATTTCTTGTTTGATTGCCTCAAAGGCTTCTTTCTCTTTATGCCCCCATTTGAATACTGAATTCTTCTTGATCATATTTTGCATAGGTAAAACAATTAAAGAAAAATCAGGAATGAATCTTTTTACAAAATTGCTCTGTCCAAGAAATGATTGCATGGATTTTTTGTTATGAGGTAAAGAAATATCAGAAATCTCTTTTACTCTATCTGGATCAATGTATATACCATCTTTTGACACAACAAATCCTAAAAATTTTCCTTCATCCAAAGCAAAGAAAGATTTCTTTGGATTTAAGGAAATACCAAACCTTCTACATCTTTCAAATATTTGCTTTAGATCATGTAGATGATTGGATCTCTTTTTTGAAAATACTGTTATGTCATCAAGATAAACAACAACTGACTTATTGATCAGACCTTTAAATGCTATGTCCATGGCTCTTTGGAAAGTTTCTCCTGCATTTATTAGACCAAAAGGCATTTTTTGATATGCATAAGTTCCCCATCTTGTTCTGAAAGTTGTTTTCAATTTGTCATCTGGATGAACTAAGACTTGATTATAGCCTGAAAATCCATCAAGAAAGGACATAAGTTTAGACCCAGCTACCTTTTGGAGTATCTGCTCCATGGTTGGCAATGGGAAATTGTCTTTTAAACATGCCTTGTTTAAATTTCTGAAATCAATACAGATTCTTATATCACCATTCTTCTTCCTTACAGGTACCATATTGGAAACCCAATTGGAGTGCCTGACAGGAAAAATGATTTTGGCTTTTAAAATTTTATTAAGTTCTGATTTGATTTGTCCTTCAAGATTAGGATGAACCTTCCTTAGCTTTTGTTGAACATGTTTAATATCAGGAAGCATTGGAATTGTGTGTTGAATAACCGAAGTATCATATGTTTTTAAATCATCATAATTCCAAGCAAAAACATTTTTATATTTGTTCAAGAGTTTAATGAAAGCATTCCTTTCCTCTGGTGTTAAATTGAGTCCTAAATTAACGTTTTGAGGTTTAGAATCAGAACCAAGATTTACTAATTCAAACTTCAAGGTAGAGCTTTGAAGTTTAGTATTAGTGACTTTCTTGAATCTGTCTTTAATGTCATATAAATCCTCTAATTTAACAACAGATTTTGGAATGGGGTTTTCATTACTTTTTGAAGCAATTTGTAAATCATGATCATCTTCGTCAATAATTTGATCATCATATGATTTCTCTGAAGTCATGAAATTTAGAATATCTTGATCATGATAGAAAACTCTCCAATTTGTGACATTATCTGGGACAGATGGACGAAAAATCAATTCTACAGAAAACCTATCAGGACTGCAATCTTCAGCAGGTAGGAGTTTAGATGCAACATTAGCTAACAAGTCCGCTGATGTATTTTGATTCCTAGGAATAGGAGAAATATTGAATGCTAAAAAATGAGTGGTGAGATCTTGCACTAGGGTTTGATAGTGTTTAAGATGTCCTGAAAGGCAATGGATAGTATTCCTAACTTGTTTTATGACAATTTCGGAATCACCAAAGACTTTCAAGTATTTAACATCTAACCCTATAGCTTTATAAATTCCTTGAACCAAGGCTTCATATTCTGCAGTATTGTTAGTACACTCAAATTCTAGCCTACATGACAGCATGGTTTTCTCTCCATCTGGATCGATTAAAATGCATCCTGCTCCAGCTCCATCACTAGACTTTGATCCATCAAAATATAATGACCAAAATAAATATTTATCTATTGACTTATCTACAATTACATCAGAAGTATTTACAATTCTAGAAGAATCGGATTGTGAAAAATTTTCTATTTGAGAAACAAAAGTATTTACAGAAAAAGGTGATCGGGGTGCTTTGAAGTTTCCAAGAAATGATTCAGCAGAATAACCTCCAAGAATATTATTATTGAATGCCACAGGTTCGTTAGGTTGTTCAAATTCAGTGATAGTGTGTGTCATATGTTTTTCTCGTTCGATTTTGATTTGATTTGGTTTCCCTTTGTAGGGAAGCCACATATGTGAATAATCAGTCGAGATATAACCATTAAGTTTTGCAGACCAGTCCCTGCTTAGAATTAATCCATATAATTTAGGAATATCAGCAATCAAAATATCAATTCTTTGGACAATTCTAGGGTCAGAAGCTAATCTGATAGTAACTGAATTTATTTCTCCTACAAATTGAACTTTAGAGCGATCCAATTGAACAATATGAACTGCCGATTTCTGTGGTTCGATATTCAATTTGGCACAAACAGAAGTAGGCATTATATTGGAGGAAGCTCCAGAATCAATCAAACAATTATGCAGATTCTTATTGTACATTTCATAAGTCAGAAGAAAAGGAGGAGTTTGGGAATTTGAATTTTCTCCAATGAGCACGGTATCAGTAGCATCTACCTTATCTGGTGGTTTACCAGCTCCCCTAGCTACTTTTGCAACTACACCGCTTGGTAAAGGAGCAATTGGTGTAGCATTCAATTCTTTCAATAGCAACTTCTGCTGGTGTTTTAGTTTACTGAGTTCATGTAAGGAAATGTTGGCTTTGATCTTTTTCATGTCTTCGACAATGTTGTACTCCATAGGATCTGACACCACTAAAGTCTTTGTTGTCGATGTGGGAGGATTAGAAGAAGATGGCTGATTTTGAGTAGGTAATGGAGAAGCTTTCTTTGCAGGGGATTTATCTTTGGTACTTGGAGTTGTGATTTTCTTTTTAGGAGCTGTTTGTATAGGCTCTGCTGTAGATTTACTCCTAGTACTTACAGGCATAGCTTCTTGTTCTACCTCACTATCAGAATTAGGGAGAATAAAATCCCACATTCCATGTAATTAAGCGATTTCTTCATTCTCATCTTCCTCATCCGATATTAAAGAGTTGTCCTCTTCTTCTTCTTCTTCTTCTGATTCTGCATTAGATATTGCATTAGGAGGTTTAGATTCAACTTGGTTTCTTCTGAAATTTCAGAATGGTTTTTTAGTAGAAGTTTCAGCTACTTGTTTTTTAATTTCAACCATTTCATTTGACATGGTTTTAAGAACGTTTTGTAAACCTTCCATGTCATATGGATCTTTGGCCTTTTTCTTTGAGTCATCTTTGAAGCTGACTTTCTTCGATTTCCTTTCCTCAATAGCATTTTTATTTTCTAGAGAAATAATTCGTTTTTCTACTGCAATAGCCTCTTTCATATTCTCGGCTAACGTAGGTTTTCCAGCTCTATCTACAAAAATTGCTATGTTTGAGGGTAAGGCAGTTATATACCATTCACTTCTGACTTGTTCACTAGGCTGTGAATCTGTGTGGATTTTGTTCAAGAGTTTGTTGAATCTAGCGTTGAATTCTTTAATGGGTTCCTTGGGTTCTATCTTCAAATTTGAGAGGTCATTGAGTAAAGTAGCTATTGATCGGTCATCTCCAAATTTGGTCAAAAAATGATCTGCAAAAATGTCCCAACTTGCTATGGATCCTGAAGGTAATGAAAAGTACCATGATCCTGCCGCTCCTTGAAGAGTATAAGGGAATAGTCTGACTACAACATCTTCATGTATGACTCCGTTCAAATTTACAGCCAGAATGAAGTTATTGTTATGTTCTTCAGCTTGAATATTAAGATCTGGACTAAATTTTGGAAGCCATTTTCCAGGATTGTCTGGTAAATCATGTAAAGGTGCAGCCATGTTGACTGCTCCTGGAGTAGACCATGGTCTCTGTGCCATTATTGGAATAGATATTGGAGGAGTAGTAGAAACTAGTGGTGTTTGAATAGAAGTTGTTGGAATAGATGATGTTGAGATTGATGATGACTGAGAAGAAGATGATTGCAGAGATGATGATTGAAGAAATGATGTGGAAACAACTGCACTTTGTTGAGTTGTGGTTTCGGAAACGGGTGATTGAATATGAGATGATGAACTTGTAACACTTTCTGATTCTGATTAAATCCTTTTTGTCTTGCCCTTACTAGGTAAAGGAAACTCCTTCGGAGGAATACCAAGTTTTTCACTTTGCAACCTAGTAAGAGGTTTTGAAGGAACAAATTTTGAACTTACACTACCTTCAGATATTTCAGATTCTTCAAGAGATAATGAGAATCCTTTCAATTTATGAATTAAATCTTGAACTTCAGGAGACTCAGGAGATTGCTTGTCTGAATGTTTTAAGATTTTGGTAGTGGGTGTCTGGATATTCTCCGCAATTTCTTCTCTAGGATTTTGAATTTCAGAAGAAATTGAAGAAATTAATAAGGGTGTTTTGCTCTCAGAATGGCCTGTGGATAAATATTTACTTGCCATTCATAGCTCATGCCCTCCTTCTAGCGCCAAAAATGTTGAAGCCTAGAAAATCTCTGCTTCAAACATTGGGGAAAACCACCCGGTCGGGACCTTAGGACAACTCCTTTTCCATTTGGTATGATGGCTCCGACTAGATTTAAAGGACCCGTTTCCTTATAACTAAATGGGTTGGTGAGGGGTTGATTTGGATGGAGTGGAAATGGAACTAAATTGACTGAAATAAAACTATCTAATTAAACTAAATGTTGATAAAGAAATTCTAACACTAACCCGGGTAATTATATGTGAATACAACTTAAGATTGTTCCAATTTAACAATAACCATGAAAATGTATTATTATTTAAATTGAAATGTGCAGAAATGAATAAAGATAACTCTGTTTAAGAAATTAAACAGAGTTATATTAGCATATTGCATTCATCATTGTATACCATTTATATATGCTTATGAAAGATGACATTTCAATTATACTCAGAAATGATATATAAAAGGAAATGTTATGGAAACCAAATATATATAAATGATAGCAAATTCTTCAGCGAATATCATATAACAAAGGAAATCAACAGTGAACAGATAGAAATACCTCATTCATCTTGAATACCGTCAAATGAAATCTGATATTCTAATCCAGTAACTCCGATGTAAAATTAAATCCAAAGGTACAGAAATGCAACACTTCAAAGATAATTTCAGCACAAAATCACCAGATGTGATCCTTTATAAAATATAAGAGGGAATGGAGTACAGAAATGTAAGCTCCAAGTCCAAAAAATATTACAACTTCGAATCTTCCTCTAAATGCATGAGAGGGATTTAAATAAGAAATTACATAACAAAATCCTACTACTACTGCTACAATCTATCAAATTAAAAACAGAAATGCTATCTTAAATGAAACTGATTCATTGCTTTTCTTTCTCGCTTGATGTAGCCAAGTTGCAAATCTTCAGCATATCTTGGAGCCTCGGTGGATGACTCATCTCGGAATGCAGCTGTCCAGCGTAGGTGGCATCGGAAAATTCTAGAATTAAACAATCGACAGCATTTGAAAGGAATTTAATAGCCATTTGCTGATTTTTTGGCTTAATTAAATGAGTCCACATACTGTCCCAAGATATTGCTTGAAGTTTGTCGATTTGTTGACGTTTATTCACCATTTCTTCCCTCCATCTGTTTCAGTTTCTTTCACTTTAGGCGAATTGCCAGGAACACAGTCTGAAATGAGATTGATTGAATACAAGCTGTCATTGATAAATTGCGTGATATTACTCATGATGCCCCTAGCTCTTGATATTGCTCTCTCAGCTTTCATTATCTGATGTTCCCATTCTGTAAACAAGATTATCTTATGTCTTTCCTCTATTCTAGGAATATTAGCTTCTCTTCCTTTTTCTGTATCTTGCCAATTGAGAAATTCAGAAATCTTTTCATCAGCATCATCAATTTCTTGTCTGAGAGTGATAATGTTCTAGATCAAGGATGAGGTAATATCACAAAATGGTTCTGCCTGTGACAGTTTTGCACAAAATTCATTCAATTGTTGAGACAGCAGTTTATTAGCTTCAAGAGCTTCCGATTTGAATTCACTTAACTTAGGGAAATCTTTGAACCTATCTAAATATGTTTGAAACTCCTTTTCTTGTACAATCTTTGCATTCTTCTCATTTTGTAATAAACCTTGTAACTTGGAAATTTCTTCACTCAATTGTTGTTGTTTGCCTAAGACCTGCTCATCAATTTTCTTCTTTTCTTCGGCAAGCTGTTCTTCTAACTCTTTGGACCTGAGTTCTTGATTTTGTAGTTGTTGTTGCAATTGAGTAATCTTTTGCTGACTTTCCTTAGCCTGCTCTTCAAGTGAAGCTATATGGAGATCTTTCTGAATCATCATTTGAGAAACTTCTACAGCTTTATCAACTGTTGCAGCACTATAAGCTCCTGCATATTGGGACAATTTAGTGAGATCCTCAGAAGGATTCACTTCAGTATTCTTGTAAAAAATATTCTTAAATTCTTCCTGTGGAGTAGAAAATATATCCTGATCGATCTTCCTTATTTTTCTTTGTCTTCTAACAACAGCCTTATGTTTAGGGCTGTAAAATACATCTAAAGGAGGGATCTCCTTGATCTTCAATACAATCTGCCCTTTAGGATGTTCAGGAATGATTTCGACATCCTGCTCTACTTGCTCTTTATCCTTATCTTGTAGTCCCAATTGCTGAGCGAATTGATCATATTGTTTCAATAATTGAGAGGAAACATTAAGATAAATAGAGTCTACAATCTTCTCAGTATTTTCTTTTCCTCCCGATTGCATGTCTGCTTTCCCTGTATCTGTTTTCTGCTCAATGGTTTTGCTATCCGATCCTCCTTTTTGATTATGAACATCAGCATCAGTACTTGTGCATTTTTCTGTTGTTTGAGCAGCGGACTATTGACCAGTATTTTGATCGGATTTACCATCAGTGTTTCCTTTCTGAGCATCAGGTTTGCCAACAGTGCCCACCTTTGCAGTATATACAGTTGGCTAGTTAGCAGTCGATTGTGTGATGACTTTACCAGCAGATGTTTCTCCTGGCGTTTTCCCAGATGTACCTTTTATCTCTGACCCTTGTATTGGAATTCTTAGTTGGTCCAGAGGAACTCTTAACAATCTTTGACTTCTGAATAACAAAAATTTATTCATTTCCTCCTTCTGGAATTTAGACTTGGCTAAAACATAAATTTGAGGAAAATAATTCAACGAAACAAACAAATCATCAAACTCATCTGGTTCATGCTCAAATCGAGCAATTGAAACTGAAGCAGTAACATTAAAGGCTATCTGTCGCGGATCATACTGTCTCCCTGGAATGGTTGCAAATTTACAACCCTTTATTTTGGCGACTTCCTTTTCAGCATGTTTGAAGTCATTTAAAGTAAACTAACCACAATTGAATGGGAATTGAGGCCACATTCTCTTCTTACTATTGTTTAAAGATCTGGATATTCCTTCAACTGTTAATTGATAGGAAATTTCCTGAGCGAGAAGTTTGTCTGGAACAATAAGAGGAAGAACATGTGGTTCCACAATACTACCAAAAATCCTGATGTATGTAAATTTCTCCTCTCCAAACCAATCTCCTATTGAGGATAAGTCGGCTTTAGCTTTATCAGAGAATCTAGGAGGGAAGCGATTGAAAATTGTTTGGAAAACAGGGATAAGGAAACCATGGCATATTATATATACATTATCTTGGAAATGAACTTTCCAAAGAAGTTTATGATATATATGAATTGGGGTAGGGTATTTGGGAGTCCATTTCCATCCAAACAAAGGAAACTCGGAATTAAAACAAAGAGCATCCAGAATATAGGCACAAAAGAAAAAAGGAGTGGAATTTCCAGCGGTTTTATCTTGTCTGTACTCAAGTATTCTATTAGCCATTCTATCAGAAAGAATAACAGCCCAATCCATAATGTCAGAATTGACAACAGCTAGGATTAATGGGACCATTTGTATAGAAAACCTAGCTGAATTATCATTGCCAAATAATCTACACATCATGGCAGCGGCATAGCAATACGGAGGTAAGAGGGAATCTACAGAATACATACCGGATGCTTCATTTCTGTGTTTCTCTGGATTTTTCCTCCAATCTTTGATAGGATTAGATTGGACTTTATTATTATCAGCGAACTCTTTGATAAATTCTTTGTTATACACCTTCTGCGGATCCGGAAGGTGATACATTGCCTTAATGTCTTCTGCTTTAAACGACCCAAAAGACACTCCAGAAGCTGAAACAAACGTTATGTCCTGTATCTTCACACTATCGATGACCCATCGAATTACGTCATAATAAGGCATGATGCTCGCTCTAGCTGCAATTCGATGCAAAAATGAATTTGCAAGTGTTTTTTCAGTAATCTCAGAGTCGGAATCTGAGCTATCTTCATCTGGAACTGATGCCTTTTCCACTGTGACTTTGGGGTTTTCTTTCTCCAATAGATTGTAGAGTCCTTCCCACGTCATTCTTCCGAGCCCTTGGCATGATGTATCTGTGACTAATCTCAGTTTTGTGGGCTTTTCTTTTGAAACTGTAGGAGTCTCAACAAACTTAACAGGAACAACGGTCTTGGCTCTTCTCGCTCTCTTCTACATTTCTGCATTTTCTATACTTCCCTTTGTCTATGAATGAAAGGGCTTGGTGTTCCTTTGCTCTGCAAAACAATAAACTTTTAGTCGTGACAAACAAGAAACTTTAACGGAACATTTATGAACAAATGATTCGTTATTTATTGGTTTCATATAGCGCGTAAATGTTCTTTTTGGGTCACACTCACGTATTAAAAACCAAATCATCAACCAATATTCATTCGATTTGCTAATAAATACCTACCTACAAATGGAGATTTGGCGCTTGTGAAATATTATAATATTCACCTATTCTGAACTTTTCGAATGCAGTAAATGTCATTTATCAATCGCATCGAAAGTTTTCAAATGGCACATAAATATCACAATACAGATTTCTTCGATTGGCCGATTCCAATTGAAAACTTTTCCGATTTCCTATTAGATTGTTTAAATCACAATCGGGGAGTTTTAATCGAAAAATAATTGTTAATAGCTTTCTCTGATTCCTGACGGTGGGGTCAACCATATAAAAAAAATTTCATTTAAATGAACAAATGTTTGTTTTCTTTTGAAAAGCGTTTATTGTAATAACGCGCGTCACATTGGGGAATTTCAATCGACCGCAAAGATCTTATTAAAGAGTATCCCGATCATGCGATTGTGACTGATCGCATCGCATCGGAAGTATGTGAATGAATAACTTAAACTCTTTGCGATTGAAGATTTGCGATCGAACTAATCGCATCGGAGGTTTTGGACTTGTATATAAAATTTCCTCTAAGGGTTCTCTCCGATCTCCGATTGCGATTGTTCTTCATTAGCCTTTTAAACTTGATTTGTTTTTATGATAAGGTCTTCTATATTTGATCGGATCGAAAGTTTTGAATGTTGTATTTTGTTTGTAAACAAACAAAGATGAGCTTTTTCAAAACAATGAATCTTTATTTCTAATTCTTTTATTTCTATAAAAAGAAAAAGGGACCCTATTTCTAAATGAATTTTATTCTAAAATTAAGAAAAAGGGAGGGTTGTTGTATAGTACAAAAGGATGCTGACTGGACGCCGGGGACTAGCGGCCCTTGTGGGACCGATGACTGCCACGGTGAACGTGAAAAACCGGAGCGATTGAGTGTGGGCCATCGATCTGCAGATCAGATTGACGGCGGAGATGCTTTTAACACTACACCGTACCCTGGTTATTGCACGGGCTTCTTCAGAGCGCGATCACCGTCCGATGAGTGGCCTCAGATCAGATGGTGGACGTCAATATCGCGCCGGGCCCATGTCCGACCTTTAATGCACGATGAGGGCGGTATTTCAAAAGGGATCAAAGCCACGTGTCAGCCGTTGAATGGAATCGCTGCAAAATAGAAAAAACCGCCTCCCTCTCAAAAGCGGTGCGATGAATTCCACTTGGTTTTGCAATAGTGAGTGACTGGCGGGGACCACCGGGGCGATAGATTGCGCACCGTCGATCTTCAGATTAGATCAACAGTGGAGAGCGAATAGAACTTTGCACCTGCGGGAAAATTTTAGGATATAATAAAAATCGAAAAAATTATATAAACGAAGGTTTATACTTCGGGGGTGAAATATTTATTTAAAATATGGCCAGGCGCCTGTCTGCGGGGCCATGGTCTATATGGAAAGCCATATGATCGACGGGTTTATGGATGAAGGGCTAATTGGCATCGGGCGATGCGATAAGCGCTTGGATGGCTAGCGCTTGGTTCTAGCACCAAGGCGTATGGAGTGGAAAGGTTGAGGAGTTAGCCCAAGGGGGTTTAAGTCTGTAATAAGAAAATGGGTTTTTTATAGATTTTCAATGGTTTTCAAAGGAGTTTGAAGGTTTCGATAAGGCAAAGAAGGAGTCTTAAACCTTATCAAAGGGGTTTTGATGAAGGGGAGAGGGGAAAAACATGAAAATGAGAGATTTTAATGGGAAATGAAGGGGAAAAGATGAGATTAGTTTTGGAAGAAAGGGGAGGGGAGAAAATGGTGTTTGCAGCAGTATTTTGTTTTGGAAATCAACAGAATTTTTGAGTGTAAAATGGACACAGCAGTGAAGATTAAGACAGAGACATGAGGCCTTCAAGAGTCTTCAAGAGGTAACACTTTTTGCAATAAAATTTGTTCCTTGAAGGCTCCAAAAAATGATTTAGCCAGCATTTGATATAACAAATTTTATAGATGGCTAACAGGAGGAGCGGAGGAGAAAGCTGCGGCTAAACCCCTTATTCGAAAAGATGCTATCAAGAATGAAAGCTTGGACTTACAAAAAGAGAAAGAAACCTTCATTGAAGCTCGCAAAGAATATACCAAGGAGGAGGCATCTACTTCCAAGTCCCCAACGCACCTAAGAGCAGACGATGAAGTTAAACCATTCCTACAAGTATGTATGAAGCTGTTGCGCAACCAAAAGGCAGTAGAAAATCTTCAAACAATGATAGATAGTTGAGCGGAAGGAACTAATCCTCCCACAGAAGTTAAATATGTTCACAAACTATACAAGCACAAGAAATGCACAGGTCGAGAAATGCGGCTTACTGCACAGATTGGCGATTATCAGATAGATCAGGTCATCCTGGATCTAGGGTTGGATGCGAACGTCTAGCCTAAGAAGACATGGCAGTGGATGGGAGAACCTAAGATGGAATATTCTACTATATAGCTACGCATGGCTAAAGAGTAGAAGATCATACCGTTGGGAAGACTATCCAAGATTATGGTAGATATAGCAGTAGTTAATGTACGTGCAGATTTCGAAGTCATTCAGATTATGGAAGATGCAGATCCTTATCCCACGCTTCTGGGGCTAGATTGGCCAATAGAAATGGGAGGCATTATCAACCTCAAGAAAAGGAGCACGGTCTTTGAAAACGAGGGTACCAGGGTGATAGTCCCATTAGACCCTGTGGAAGGAGAGAGATACATAGAACCGGTGCGCGAAGAAGAGGATGTGGATCACATCTATAAATTAACTGCTCGTGATGAGGATTGGATCAATCCCATGGCTGATGGGTTACTTTGCTAGGAAAAGGACAGTGAATGTTTCTCTTACTCTGATGGGGAGATCAAAAATTGGTAGAATGGGCTACATGATGTATCTGCGTTGCGATGTCTTAGGATCACAAAGAACTTCCAGTGTATTTCCTCGGCGGTAAGAGAACTGCCCTACTTTGATGGTTCTGGTAACATTAAGGAGTTTTTGCGAACATTTGAAGCTGAAGTCCCAAGGGAGTGAAGGCTATGGGCCCTTAATCTAGCCATGTGCGCAACCCCTGCGAGGTGGTGGGATCTGCATAAGGGGGCATTCCAAGATTGGGAAGAATGTCGCAACATGATGGTCTTACGGTTTGAAACTCGGGCTCACCTGTGCGTAGAGACTTTCTTGGGGCCAGGGGACCCGCGCGAGCACTTGTCTATATGGATGGAAGAATGGGGCGAAATAAATACAGAGGAATGGGTCCATTTGTTCATTCATGCCTTAGAGCCAATCCAGAGTGCATGGTATTTAGACATAGAATTACACCAGCGCACCCACCACTGGGAAACCCTGAAGGATGAGTTTGTAGGGACATTCAAGTTGATAGGAGGAATGGAGGCACTCGATGCAGCTCTGCAGGATATTGATGCCTCAGAATTTTATGAATCACGCCCTTCGCAACACATGGGGCACCAACATGGGAAATGAAGATGTAGGATATTGTCAACTGTGACAATTTATCAATAGAGGAATGCGATGAGGACCCGTGAAATGTCTCTATCTCGGAGTCATAGGGAGAGTGCGTAGTGGCTGGACCCCCACTGCAGACTATCAATGTCACTAAGCCTCTGAAGCTATGAGAATTCAACATTGGAACGAAGGCGCAGCCTAAGTTAGCTAAAATTGGGGAATACTGGGATGATGATACTGTGGGAAAAGTTGCAGAACATCTCACGGAATACCAGGACTTATTCCCAGCAAAATTTTTGGAACTCAAAGGGATTACAAGGGACCTAGGAGTCATGCACATCACTTTAAAACCAGATGCGCACCCTGTGAAGCAACACCCTTATCGGTTGAACCCCAAGTACAAACAAAAATTCAAGGAAGAAATCGACAAAATGCTCACCGTAGGTATCATCAAACTAGTCGAATAGTTAGATTGGGTAAGTCCTATGGTGGTTTAGGAGAAAAAGACTAAGGGAGTGATCTGGACCTATGTTGACCTACACAAATTGAATGATGCTTGCGTACATTATCCCTTTCCTACGCCATTCTCATATGAAATCCTTGATAGCGTAGGGGGGCAGGAAGCATACTCATTCACGGATGGGTTCTAAGGCTACCATTAGATCATAATTACACCTGAAGATCATACCAAAACTATGTTCTCCACCAAATGGGGATCTTTTCAGTATACGGTCATGCCATTTGGGCTCAAGAATGCCCCTGCCATCTTTTCGCCGGTGGTGGTTGCAGTATTTAAGGAATTCATCCACAAGTTCTTGGAGGTATATTTTGATGATTGGACTATATTTGGGTTAGTAAAGACTCATGTCTCAAACTTGCACATGATGTGGGATGCCTGCAGAAAACACCAGATTTCCCTGAATATCAAGAAGTGCATATTCTGCGTACCATTTGGGATCTTGTTGGGTCACATAGTTTGTCGAAAAGGGCTGATGGTTGACCTTGCCAACGTGGAAGTTATCATCAACCTGGAAGTTCCTACAACCGAAAAGTAGCTATGCTCTATCCTTGGGCATATAGGCTACTACAGGAAGTTCATTCAAGGATACGCGTTGATCACAACACCTATGGAAAAATTCTAAAGAAGGACGTTTCATTTTTTTGGGAAGACGAGTGTCAAAAGAGCTTCGAGCTACTCAAGGAGAAGATGGTCTCTACACCTATTCTCATCTTTCTGAACTGGGCGAAGGTTTTCCATGTTCACATAGATGTGTCAGGAATTTCCCTGGGAGTTGTCCTTACGTAGCTTGGAGACGGAAACATTGACCATCCAGTGGCTTTTGCTAGTAGAAAAATTTCTGGTGCGGTGCGCAACTACTCCACGACTGAATGGGAGGGGTTGTCCATGGTCTACGCCCTACAAAAATACTAGAATTATCTATTAGGAGGGCACTTCAAGATGTTTACAGATCACTCGGCTTTGAAGTACCTAGTGAATAAGCCTGTGTTGGGAGGAAAAATCTGCCAGTGGCTGCTACTGTTCCAAGAATATGACTTTGAGATCATTGTCAAGCTGAGAAGGTTGAATGCTGGGCCGGACCACTTATCCCAAATCGAGAGCAGTGAGGAACCCACCAACCCAGAAGAAGGATTGCCCGATGCGCAACTATTCGCGATTAAGGTGGTTGATGTGCACTTTGCCGACATCATTCAGTTCCTGACTATAGGGATGGTGCCTGCAAAGTATTTGGTACAATAGAAGAAAGAGTTGGTAACCTGTGCAGTGGATTTTACCATCATCACAGGCCAGCTGTATAAGCTGGGAGCTAACGAGGTGCTATGAAGATACGTATTGGAGCATGAACAACAAGCCATATTAGCAGAAGCTCATAGGGGCGTATCAGGAGGACCCTATGCAGGAAAATCTATGGCATAGAAGATCTTGAGAGCTGGGTTATGGTGGCCTACATTGCATAGTGACTCTCATGATTATTGTAAAGCCTGCGATACGTGCCAAAGGATGGGAAGGTCATCGCGTAGAGTTGAAATGCCCCTACAACCGCAAATGGCCCTGCAAGCATTTGACAAATGGGCCATCAACTTCGTTGGGCCCATCAACCCGCCAAGGAAGAAGACATGTGCACGCTACATCATCAATACTACTAATTATATAACCATATGGGCCAAAGCACAAGCTGTGAAGGATTTCACTACAGATATTGCTACGCACCTCATTTTTGAGCATATTCTGACCAGGTTTGGCTATCCAAATATCTTAATGAGCGATAGAGGTATGCCATTTGTTAATGAAATAATACAGGCCTTGAATGAAGAATTCTGAATCCACCACGCAAAAAGAATTTCGTATCATCCAAGGGAAAATGGAGTGGTAGAAGCTTTAAATAAAATCTTGGATCAGGCACTGACTAAGGTTTGTAATGCCAATCGCAGTGACTAGGATGTGCACATCCCGTTTTTCCTTTGGGCCTATCGCACCACTTGTAAGAAATTGACTAGAAAAACACCCTTTCGGATGGTTTATGGAAAGGAGGCCATTATGCCCATGGAATACATTGTGCCTAGCCTACGCATCGCAACCTTTATGAACATGGCAAAGCCTGATATCATGGAGGAGAGTTTAGCACAGCTTGTGGCTTTGGAGGAAGATTGTTTCATTGCTAATTTCCATCAACAAGTTCAGAAGGATCGGGATAAGGCATGGCATGATCGGAATATTCGGCAAAAGACATTTATAGAGGGTGAATTGGTCCTACTATATGATAACCAGTTTGCGAAACACCCGGGGAAGTTCCGACAACATTGGCTAGGTCGCAGGCACGTTCTCCCAGCCCATTGAAGAGACCTCTGTCAACTCAAGAAGAGGCCTAGATCGTTGAACCAATCAAATGGTTTCCGCCCTATGTTTGGCCTTGCAGGCCCTCGACACGCATGCCTAAGAATATTGATGGCATGCACACCTGCCTGCAAATTCCATTGAATCTGGGTGAGGTCCCCATCATTGGAGAACCCTTTGGCAAGCTCTACAAGGTAAAATTTGATGACCACGACTTGGCCAGTTTGGAGGCCTTCCCCAAATTGGCACCAGAACTATATCTCGAAAGGGTATTGGAAGATGACACGACAAAAATAGGCCCCATGCCATGGGCATGCTGGTTGGCTGGTTTTTTGCTATTAAACGTTTTGAGGATGCCTCATTTTGGTCACTAGAACGTCACATACCAACTGGTGCACCAACTGCTTGCCCTGGTTCATGATGGCAGCTTATGGATATAGGATAGAATTCTCATAGACGCAACACTTATCCACTAGATTACTAGTCTCTCCATGGAAGGGCCAGATCCTATGCTGCGCGTCGGAAAAAATTATGAGAAAAATATCACTAACAAGGTGCGCGAGGATTACCATGTGGAGCGGAACACTTGGGGGTTCATGATCAGCACCATCAGTGACCTTGGTGCGCAGATGGGTACCTTGTTGTTGGCATACAAGATGATACACAAATTCCAGGATGCCATCGTCCCTGCGTATGTATTTCAGCTAGTGGGCCGATGCCAAAAGGGGGTCTGCTTCAATTGGTCCCAATTCCTGTACAATGAATTTCTAGCGAATGTACGCGAAGCCCCGATGAGCATTCTGCTACTCCTAGATGTTTCTTCTCATCATGTTGGTCACATGGGAAGCCCCTAAATACTCGGTCCTCCGTGAGCTCACCCCAGATATGTGCGAGGGGGCGAACTACGTGAATTTGTGGGACTCAAAGGATGTGCAACGTGTTGAGGACAATCAAGTCTTTTGTGTCCTATTTAAAAGTGGGCTCGTAGCAGAAATCAACTCCTAACCACGCTTGTCACGAGAAGTTTATGATAAGTACAAAAGCATCACAGTGTTTCAAGTTAGCAAGCATAATGTACAGATCAGAGGCCGCAAGGATCCAACATGGGTTTCACTCCCATACATCGTTGTTGATGAGGAAATTGACCCCCTAATTCCTACTTGGCCTCCACACTAGAAGCTTGGATTCAAATCAGGAACGAAGGACACTGCAGGAATGAGAACCACGCAGGTCATCCCACCCACCACTACCAAGGAGACCGAAGGATAGGGTAAGAGTACTAGGAATAAAGTGGACTCGAAAGATCAGAAGGATTCCTAGAAGGGTTCGTAGAAGGATTCGCAGAAGGGTTCACAGAAGGATTCGCAGAAGGACTTGCAGAAGGATCTGGGCACAGAGGGTTTGGATGTGGGGGCTGATGACTCCCCTAGAGGTACAAAGTGAACTGGTGACCCTTTTAAAGGGCCACAGAAGAATCAACAATCTCAATGGCCAGAATGCAACACAGGAGTTACGCTGACAAAAGAGGACGTAGAGCAGATCGCAGATGCGGTCACCTTGGTTGCACAAGACAAATGGCTGGCTCTGGAAGAATAGTAGAAAGCCACAGTCGATACTCTCCAGGTTGAGCTTTGGGCTCTGCAACTGAAGACTGATACCTTGTAAAAAAACATGATTCAGGAAAAGTCGACCCTCGTAACAAGCAACGCAGTAATCAGTATGTCAGAAAGATGCCTCTGCCTTCTACGAGGTGCAACCCTCATGCTGAGTCCACCCGACTTAGGAGCGCAAGTCCAGGCTTGCACAGAGGTCCAGTTGCATCTAGCCCACTTGTTGCATGAACTGTTGTAGATCCTTCACATGACCCTGTTCGAAGAGATTCAATACAGAGACCATTGATTGCACCATCAACTCAATACAACTAAGCAGGAAATTGAAGAAAAAACTGCTGAGGTATGCCAGGCACAGACTACATGTACCCTCGCTGTCGCGCAACAGACAAAGTTAGAGCACCTAATTAGTAGGCTCTAGGATGTCATGAAAGATATCTCGGCTTCTACCACCCCCCAGGCTAAGATTGAGGAGTTGGTTGCAGCGCTCAAGGCTTTGAGGACCGAGATCCAGGCAGTCAAATCAGAGATGGAACAATAGATTGTGGCCTTGCAAGCCAAGTTACAGCCAAAAACACCACCAGAGGTAAGGGCCCAGCGAGCTATGCTGGTTACAGAGGCCACAAATGTCATTACAGGTCAAATCACTCAGGGCACAGAATTGTTGGAAACAGTTATGTAGCTGTGGACCAAGGTGTAGCGTGACCCTCTCCTACGTGAAATCAACCAAGAGCTGCGTAAGAAGGAAGAAGAGTTTGAAAAAATGGAGGCTACACTGACCACTCTGTTCCCTACTCAGCGCTTGGCCCGACTATGCACCAACCATGCACTCAAAGATGACATGGAAGCTCTTCAGCAATGGAAGAAGACTTTGAGTGATCACCTCAAGCCGTGGGCCGATGAGGCCCTCAAGCTATCTCAAGATGTTGAAATTGCAGTTAATCAAATAAACCAGACTCTGGAGAGCATCACTACTACTACAGAAGGTCCAACTTCACAGGAGTTGGTGTAGATTTCTCAAACCACTGCTGCGCGGAGCAAATAAGTGCTACCCCAGCTGATCGATGTAGACAAGTAGCTTCAGGCATGGATGGAAACCCCACTGTCGCAGTGACTCCGGACGAGTCACAAGATTGTGTTGGGGCCTGTTGGAACGAGACTCACTAAGCTACGAATTTTGTATATTTTTGTATTAATTAGTCTAACGCAGGGGTTTGGGGTGGGTCAAAACCCCCAAACATGTTGTAATGGGTCAAAGGGTAGACCTAGAGTCTGCAAACCATAGTTTACGGACCACAAGATAGCGTAGGCTAAATAGATATAAATAGATGGATAGTTTGAGTCGAAAGGTTGGCATGAATTAGGACTGATACTACGTGTGAACTGTTAGATCTGTTTTGGGTAAGGACTCCTTTTGGATGTGTGCGCAGAGATCCTTAGTCTTGCTATGTGCAGACCCTGCTAGGCTATGTGTGCGGGCTGGTTTTGGTTGTAAGTGGATCTAAATGTTAATGAATGTGAAGTATTGTTAAAGTATCTGTGTGCTATCTGGATCAATTATGTTTACTGCTAAAACGTATCTATGATGATTATTTAGCTACAAATGTATATGTGTTTTTTCATAAGTATATTTGTGATATGTTATTAGCTGCGATTATAATTGCTTTGTGATGGTATCTGGTAATGCGCATGTGGATACGAATGTACTGATTAGATCGAATAACTGTGTTATGGTTCTATGATGAATATACTATTAAAGGGCTGCGAATAGACTCATTCTGGGTAAACCTAGCAAGTTATAGTACAGATCTCCCTCACATTACCTACTCTCTCCCAGGGTACAGAAACCTGGTTCCAGCACCCTCCCATACTATTTCGAGTGAGACCTTGGCCTGCACAAGTAGGTCATTGCCGAAAGGGCCAGTATTATAGGGCTTTGTTGACAAACCTTAAGCTCTGAACCTGGGTCAAGACCCCTCAAGCCAACATAGACATGACGGGGCAAGGAACCTATGGGTCCACCCAGACTTGGAAAAATTTAGATCTTTGTTCTGAAATACATCGCATCCGTGCCAATATCGCATTTCGCATCCTACTGATTTTAACTATTTCTTTTTTATAACTTATCTTTTAACATTACGATTTGGGATTTGTGACTAGGTCCCACCGCATCGCATATCGCACATCTACGATCTTAATACTTACCATGGGTGATATATTTTTAAAACTTGCGATGTGTTGTTCACGGACCAAGGCCACGTAATTTTCCATGTCACAGCCACGTCATCTACCATGTCATCATAGATCAACTACGGATTGTGAGGTTGGGGCCACATCATTTTCCACGTCACCCTGCCATGTCACCCTGCCACATCAGCCCATATCGTACTTCGGCGATCATAACTCTTATCTCCACACTTATCCTTTAAAATTTTCAATTTGCGACTAGGTCCCACCGCATTGCATATCGCAGGTTGGCACTTTTAATATTTACCTTCCATGGTAATCCTTTGAAACTTGCGAAGTGCGAATGCAATTTGGGTCACATCGTGAAAAAATTAAATTCGCGGGCGCTTAAAGGTAATTTATAAAAGGTGTGAAGTGCGCCATGCAACACGCTAAATGCGGGGAAGTGTGAAAAGGCTTAAGGTAAGGGAAATATGAAATGCAAAGGTTCGCATGCGGATTTCAGTAATGTATGAAGGTTGGATTGGTCCCACTTCATCAAGTCAATGGAAATATAAGGTTTCGCATAATTCTTAAGAGGTGCGGGCAATAGGTAAGGCATTATTTGCATGCCATGGGTGGATGGGTCTTGTTTCATTGCAAATCGCATTTTGAAGGGTTTTTAAGATAAGTCAACTAGAAAAATTTGCAATTCGACCGATGTGAAAAACAATTTGGGTGTATGGTAATGAAATAAAAGGGAAATGATTTAGGGAAAAAATGAAAATGCATCGGGAGATTATGAAAGGAAATGTAAGGAAATTTATGGAGAGAAAAGGAAATGTGGTGGGTGAATGAAATGGAATGAGGGTGAGAATGATGTTTGATCACCATTACCCTTCTCAGCAATACTCTCTTTCTTCTTTTCTGAAAATAAACGACAGCCATGAAATATCATTTTCAGTTATGACAATCTAAGCAATAATCAGTCATCTGGTGATACTGTGAAATATAGGAATCTAACAGGAGCAAGTGTGTTTTTTTTTTTTTTTGCAAACTGTGAAAGAGTGTGTATATCCATAAACATTTTGTTTTTCCATTATTTTTTTTGGAAATTGTGAAAGAGTGTGGATTTTGAAATTGTGAAAAAGTGTGTACATCCACATGTTAGTTGTCTACAAGAGTGTGTACATTCACATAATTGTTTTTTGGAAATTGTGAAAAAGTGTGTACATCCACATATTATTTGTGTGGCATGAAGACATGTATAAGGAAATAATTATAAAGATGCAAGAAGCAACATAAGCAAAGATTAATTATAATTTTTTTGCTTTTTTTGAAAATTGGGAAAGAGTGTGTACATTCAAGGGAAGAATTATAAAGGTTCAAGATGCCACATAAGTAATGATGAATTAGATTTAAGATAAAGAAACAACAACCTTTTCTAACAATTTAGTGCTTTGTTTTTAATTGCACAACACATACTTTAAAAGGATGCAAATATACTTCGTTGTTGAGAAGGAAGAACATAAAATCTTATATATTATATTTAAAGGTAAAAGATGCAACATTATTTAAACTACAACATGTAACATAGATGTAGATACACAGAGAGAAGTAGAATGATGAAGTGAATAAAAGAAGAGGGTGGTAGGGGAAGAAATGAGAATGAATGGAGAAGCAAATAGAAGATGTTGTCTACATTTCATTTTGACATGTGGAAGAAGAGAGAGGTTCAGAGGCAACGAACAACTGAAGCATTATACATTTTATTCATATCTTAGAGGATAAGGGTACATGCAGAGCCATAGTTGATATCCTCTGAATTGATTAGGAAAACCTTCAGGCAGTCAACACCATTGAAGCTATATGTTTTATAGACATCATGAAGAGGAAATAATGGCATGAAGCCTTTGAATGAATCTTGTGGATAGCACCAGGATCAATGGAGAGTACAAACAAGTACTTTAATGGGACACCCAGGAGTTAAGTTGCAGCATCATCAAAAGCTGTGATGTTTTTCAGTAGCCCGGTGTGGTCATGCATTTCAAATTTTAGCACATAACGATAGTCACACTTTGGGAAGTCCCCACCACATTTTTTACAGTGCCACATTCCATTTGAGTGGTGGAAATTTTTTTCATGCATTGGATGCCATCAAATGAAAGAGGGCATGCAAGGAAGTAGAAATATTTCATGTCAATAGAGGTGATAGTTGCACGAACAAAGAACCATGTTTCTTTTCTGAGGGGATGCAAGTCTATGAGGTCGGAAATTGTACATTTTGGGTGTGATCACTTGGAAGACCCAGATAATTTTATACTTAATGATGGTGAAGAACCCATGTAGCCTTTTTCATGAAACCATGACTTGAGATGGTGAGTCTCTGGAATGTCGGGATTCAAGAGGAGGCTGCTGGTGGAGATAGTCCCTACAGTCCTTCCATTAAATTCAGATATGTGACCACCTTTGATTGCAATTATGGTTGATGCACCAGAAGAGAGGAGCTCAAAAATTTCCTTGCCTGTAGTGTGGCAATGCTCACCCCATAAGGTGACATTGATGCTATAACAAGACATGTCCTCCAAGATGAGAGTTTTTTTAGGTGTTTGAGACCCATTTCTTCGACGAATGGTGGGGGTTAGAGAAGTAGACATCACCACCCGAATGATGTCAAAAATTTAACCAAGGTCTGCAGATATAATTTCAATTATAGGTTTGAAACGAAAACGATGGAAAGGAATAGTAAAAAAATCATCCAGGCAAGGTTCAACAGTGGAAGATGAAAAGAGGAAGACTTCCCATTTTCTATCGATATGGCTGTAATTTGTTCTTTTTGATTTGAATGTCCCATTTTAAACCATGTAAATTTTCCCAATTTGGATAAGACCATGAAAGGAATCTGGTAAATCACTGAAGGCAGAAAGATGAATTGCATCATTGGCACAATAAATGAGGTCAAATTCGAAGACCTCTCTGGAGGCCCGAGTATTGTTTAATGATCGAACGATTGTTTTTGCAAGCACCCTACCTTGTATTGACCATTTTTTATGGTAGGGACTTAGTGCCATGAATGGAATGGAAACAGGTGCAACATAGGACACCTGAGTTGATGATGAAGTAGAACCTTGGGTCGAAGCAAGATCATGTGAGCAGGGGCCTTGTAACGCAGAAGAGCTCGCTTGGAATGTGGACGGTTGCGCAAGTTGAATAATTTTGGGTCCCCAATCAATGTTTCATGATGTTCAAGAACTTCAAGTTCAAGAACTTTTATAGTCTTGAAAAGAAGGGATGAAAGAGGAAACCAATTGGGCATTAGTTGGAATGTCAGTGGGGAACATTGGGAAGGAAAATAAGAACATAAAGGATGGGGTGAAGAGTGTGAACATACACATATTTTTGGAAAAGTGTGCAAGTGGCTTCTTTGATAATAATACTTTTTCCTAGCTACAAGTCACCAGAGACGACATGGGCATTGTAAGCAAATGGGAGCAAATTTCTATGTGGGAAGGCACTGCCAAAGAGGGAAACACAGTAGGGTTCGGATGATGTCTTTGTCAAAAGAAGAAGGTCAAGTTCAACTACTTGGACTGATGTTTGGATCATACTAGAGCTAGCTAGCAACAAAGTGGTGGCATTCTCTGTCATGTTAGGCTTCATGATGAGGATGGAAGGAGGTGTCCTAAAAGGTGAAAGCTAGTCAGATGGAAGGGTGAAGAGCCATGATCAATGTAGAATAATGGAGAAGAGCATGATTGATAATTCCATAACATTAAAAACCACAATTGATAATTCCATAGGGTTAAAAAGTTGGTTTATTATTCATGGTTGGCACAAGAATGCATTTTGAAATCAATATGCCTTCAGCACATGATCCATGCATTTGTTTTGTAAAATGAAAAGGTTATGGTTAGAATGAAGGAGATTATTAGAAAAAAATGTTAATTGCAAAGATAATTTTATGCCATTTAGTGTCATTTTGTTCACAAATATGATGCAATGAATATAACAGGAAGATCAAATAAATTGTTCCTTATATTTAAAGGAGCATTTATAAGGAAGCCCAAATATTAAGCAATGAATATAATAGGAATATCAATTAAATTGTTCCTTATATTTAAAGTAGCATATATAAGGAAGCCCAGTGACATGTCAATATAGACCATCCTAATGTTGCAAAGTATTGTTCATAATAAATTTGGAATTCGAAGTCAGGTTAGCTCTGAGACTGAAATTTAGTGGTATTAGTAATTCACCATACCTACTTTGGGTAAACAGGAAGAAAAATATAAATTTGAAGATCATTTCTAGTGATATGTATAGGTACAATAGAAATCAAGTCGGAAATTGCTGGCCATGGAAGGTATATGTCAACAAGTGAAAATTGTGCTTCAAAACATCAAAAGTTCGAATTGATAAGAAATAAAAATAAGAAAATAATTTGTCCAAGCGAATTAAAAAAAAAAGAAAATAAATCCAATTTAGAATACACAAAAGTTCACATTATGAAGAAAATAAAGATAAAAACCAATTTGTTGATTAAAGACTATATGAACAATGGATCAATATAAGAATGCCTGTGAAAAAATGGAAGGAAATTTGAATATCAACATAAAGGCTCACAATTTAGTTCTAGGTTTCGAAAAATGATGAAATTGAGGGGCATCTATCCCATTATAACATAAATTGGAAAAGGAAATGAAATGAAATCCAAAAATTCTTGGAACTTTAAATATTGACATCAATAATGTATCCATTTGAGTCACAAAATATGTATTAAAATAAAACTAATCCCTGAAGAAACAAATCACAAAACTGCTCTTCAACCCTGGATTACTATGAGAAATGTTTTCACAAAACTACTACATCTAAGAAAATAGCCACAACAGGAATAGAATTAACACAATTAATTAAGTGGGACAAAGCATAAACTCGAGTAAATTTTCCCATAGTTTTCCCATTTGAAAGCATGCAAGGATTCCCAATTACTTAAAACATTGAAATCTGCATCAATTATCAATTGATGGTACACATGGAGTAACTCGAGTATTAACTCATTCTAATAGCTTGAAAACTAGAAAGTATTAATAAAATTGTGTGGAATCCATAGAACAATTCTTTGAGGTCAAATTTCAGACTTCTAGAGTATTTCAAGGGCGAAAATGATGATGAAGGCATTAGATCCATGCAAAAACATTTGAAAAGTGATGAATGCTAGGCTATGATGATGTTAGGTGCCTATATTACTAGTATATTCCCTTATTTTTGTTAGTGTAACCCCCTTATTGTTATTTTTGTACCCCTATAACCCCCATATTGTTATTATTGTGCCCTTACATTATTATTGTTAGGTCAGCTAGGATTACAATGTGGCCCCATGGATTCCTATATATAGATAGGAGGTTTTGGTCATTTGAATAATCCAAGAATTGTTCATTTATGTAATGTATTGGAGGTTTCCCCCTTGAAGTGGCTTATTTATAAGGCGTTGATCTCTCTTTTCTTCTATTTTTGGAGTTGGTTTCATAACATTTGGTATCAGAGCTTTGGATTCTAGGGTTTCCCTGCTCCAAACCTGTCATCGTGGAATTTTTGCTATAAATTTGTTTCTACAAAGGTTCAAAAGCTTAAAATTTTACAAAGAGAATCCAAAATCTTGAGGAATGTCGTGTACAAATTTTAGATCTTGGTTCGTAATATGTTCGAAGATATGATCTGTGGAAGTTATGCTTTTTTTTAGTCTCCCAAATTTCACCTAAACAGGTCATCATGGAATGTTCGCAATAAATTTTTGTATACGAAGGCTCATAAATGAAATTTTTATAGAGTGAAGCCACAATCCACAGAAACCTCCTGTAAAAATTTCAGATCTTGGTTCACAATATTGTCGGAGATATGATATGTGGAAGTTAGGGTTTGTTTAGGCTCCTGAATTTCATCTCAAAGAGATGACCTTGGGAAAATCGTCATAACTCTCTCTTTGAGCATAGGATTTGAATTCTGTAAAAGGTGGTCGTAAGTAGATGGACTATAGTTTCCTTTCTATCAATTTTAGAGCTAAAAGATTAAATAGTGAGATGTGGTACGCACAGTGAGATGTGGTACACCATACAAGTGTGCTCTACTGAACCAGTCCATAATGAGGTCATTGTGGCAGATTCGACATAAATTTGTCTTGAATTATCCAAATCAGGTCAGACTTGTGGAATTCAAAAGAAGATTTAGAGGGATACTACAAGATGAAAATTTAGATATTTAATATCCGCAATTACAAAAATAATTCAGTTTCAATATCGAGCTCCTCAAAAGCAAGAAAAAGGTGTGTATTTTTTTTTCAAATTGCATAAGTCTTGTTTGAAAAATTTATTTTAAGTGATTCCAAGGGCTTATTGAGCATAGTATTGGGTTCTAAAATTCCCCCTAAAAATAATTCAACACCCATTAAGCCCTCGAAATACTCTACTATGACTCATGAAGATGAAGAACTGCAACATGATCTGTCAAAATTACAAGAGAAAGTGCACCAAATTTTTCTCTCGCAAATAACAACAAAAAATTAAATGGAAGTTTTGAAGAAAGGCGTGGAAGCGGAGATGGATGGATTGAAGAATAATATGGATGGTTTGAAGAAAGGCATGGAAGCTAAGATGGATGGCATGGAAGCTGGCACAGAAGCTAAGATGGATGGCATGTAAGAAAAAATGAAAGACAACATGGAAAACATGAAGAATGATTTAAAAGCAGACATGGAAGGTTTGACAAAGTTGATACAAGAAATGTTTCCTAATGCCGAAAATATAGTAGAGGAAACTCATGACGAGAACAAAATAAATGTTAATCGTGATTTCATAAACTCTAATGTTGGATTGAAGAACCACCATATTCCAAAGATGGATATGAGGAATTTTGATGGCAAGGATCCCGTAACATGGATACTTCAGATGGAGAAATATTTTGATCTCAATAATGTGAAAAACACACAAAAGGTACACATTGCAACTTTACATTTAGAAAAAAATACATTTGTATGATATCGATGGCTTTACTCCTATAAAAAAATTGTCACTTGGTCAATTTATACGGAGGAAATGATAGCACATTATGAGGATACAAAGAGCAACACATTCTTTAGCCAATTGATAAATCTCAAACAAAAGGGTTTAGTGGTGGAGCACATTGAGGACTTCCAAATATTGAATATAAGGGTAATTGATATTCCAGAGGAACACAGGATTGATGTCTTCATAGGGACTTTAAAGGATAAAATTCAACATGAAGTTTGTGTTTGGGAACTTGATTCATTGGAGAAGGAATTCAAGTTGGCAAGAAAAACTGAATGTAAAATTATGGCGACAAGGAAGCCTACCAATCACATCTATAAAGATGGAAGTGTTGCTACTCCTATACTTCCACAACATACAAGGTTGACACCACAACAATTGGAAGAAAAAAGAGCAAAAGGGCTTTGCTACAGTGGTGATAGAAAATACACTAAAGGTCATAAGTGTACTGAGAAGAAATTATTTTACATAGGTTATGAAGAGGAGGAAGAAAATGGACAAGAAACTTCAAAAGAAGAGGATATACACCAGGAACTAACCCTAGAAGAATAATAAATGAGTACGGCCATATCGTGTAATCCATTGGCAGGAATTACCACTCCTCAAACTCTCAATATAGAAGGACATATCAAGAAGAAAAAGGTAATAGTGTTGATTGATTCGGGTAGTACCCATAATTTTATTCATTGTAAAGTAGCCAAGGAATTGAATTGTTTCCTATACCCAACACCAAAATATCAAGTGATGGTTGCAAATGGAGGAACTATAAATTGCTCTGGAAAATGCCATAATATCAAGCTAGCCATGGGCGAATATATATTGAATAGTCCAATGCTTTCCATTCCAATGGGAGGTGTTGATGTTGTACTAGGAGTACAATGGTTACAATATTTGGGGAAGGTAGCTTTTAATTTTCAAGAACTTTTCTTGAATTTTTTTCAAAAGGAAAGGAAATAGAACTATGGGGTATCGTAGGGAAGCCAGGAAAGATAATAAGCTCTAATGTCATGACAAAGCTTCTGAAGAAAGAACAATGAGGCCTAATTGCATAATTATGCTCACTAGAAGTTCCAACATCAAAATCATATATTTCTCCAGATCTACAAAAAGCCTTGGAAAATCATTCCAAGGTGTTTGAAACTCCCAAAGGACTCCCACCTATACGTGATCATAATCATGCTATTCATTTGATTCCAGGAAGTGGTCCTCCAAACATCAGGCCTTACAGATATCCTTATGTCCAAAAGAGCGAAATTGAACGTATGATTGTAGAAATGTTAGAGGCTGGTATAATTCAACCTAGTCAAAGTTCTTTCTTTGCTCTAGTAGTATTGGTGCACAAAAAGGATGGATCATGGCGCATGTGTCATGATTATAGGGAGCTCAATAAGCTCACTATTCAAGATAAATTTCCCATTCATGTGATTGATGAATTATTGGATGAATTACATGGAGCAATTTATTTTACTAAGTTATATATTCGTTCAGGATATCATCAAATTAGAATGAAGACTAAAGATATTTTGAAAACAACATTTCAAACTCATGAGGGTCATTATGAATTTTTGGTCATGCCTTTTGGCCTTACCAATGCACCTTCTACATTTCAAGGGTTGATGAATTCCATTTTCAAACCCTTCCTTAGAAAATTTGTGCTAGAATTTTTTGATGATATACTAATCTACAGTAGGTCTTGGAAGGATCATGTTCAACATGTTGATAGGGTTCTCAAACTATTGGAGGAGAAACAATTATATGAAAAAAGATCCAAATGTTTCTTTGAAGTACAAGAGGTGGAATATCTGGGTCATATTGTATCTCATGAGGGTGTTAAGGTAGACCCTAACAAAATTAAAGCCATTAAGGAATGGAAAGTTCCCACAACCATAAAGCAGTTGTGCGAATTTCTCGAGCTAACAAGGTATTATTGCAAGTTTGTTAATAATTATGGGAGAATAGAAGCAGCTCTAACAACATTATTGAAGAAAGATGCATTTTCATGGACTCGTGAAGCAACTAAGGCCTTTGAACATCTTAAAGTGGCAATGTGCCTAGCACCAGCCTTAGCTACGCCATACTTCACAAAAACCTTTATTATGGAATGTGATGCCTCATTAAATGGAATTGGTGTTGTTTTAATGCAAGAAGGAAGACCCATTCCTTTTGAAAGTCGTCCAATCAAAGGAACTTATTTACAAAAGGCTATTTATGAGAAGGAAATGTTGGAAATACTACATGCACTAAAGAAATGGCGACCTTACCTAATGGGAAGACGCTTCAAGGTAAAAAATGATCATGATAGTCTTAAACACTTTTTGGAACAAAGAATATCTTTAGAAGAGCAGCAAAAATGGGTCACAAATATGTTGGGTTATGACTTTGAAATCATCTACAAAAAAGGGAAGCTAAGTGTTGTTGTAGATGCACTCTCAAGAAAGGATGAAGAGGTGGAAGCATTTCTTTGTGCCATTTCTATTATCCAACCAGATTGGATAATTGAAGCAAGGGATGAATGGAAGAAAGACAAAGAAGTGTGGACACTCATTCAAAAGTTGCAGCAAGATCCTAGTACATCTGATAAATTTAGTTGGAAAAATGATTCCTTATGGTACAAATATCACTTATATATTTGCAATAATTCCCAACTAAAACAAAATATTCTTTTGGAATTGCACACTTCTCCTTTAGGAGGACACTCAGGATTTTTAAAAACTTACCACAGGGTAAAGAAAGAATTTTTTTGGGATGGCCATAAATTTGATATTCAAAATTTTGTGGCGGAATGTTTGGTTTGCCTACAAAACAAAGTTGAGACAATTAAGACCCTGGGTCTTCTACAACCTTTATCCATTCCAAGTCAATGTTGGGAGGAGATTTCAATGGATTTTATCATAGGTTTACCTAAGTTTGAAGGAAAGAGTGTCATCATGGTGGTAGTTGATAGACTTACCAAGTATGCACACTTTTGTGCATTATCTCATCCATTTAAAGCAAGTATAGTTGCTACTGCATTTATGGAAAAAATTCAAAAGCTACATGGAAACCCGAAGATTATTGTAAGTGACAGAGATCCAATTTTTGCAGAAAATTTTTGGACGGAATTATTTTCTTATTTGGGTACTCAACTAGCTCATAGCTCATCTTATCTTCCTCAATATGATGGTCAAACTGACATAGTGAATAAATGTTTGTAAATATATCTTCGTTGTTTTGTATCTGATAAGAAAACACAATGGGTCAAGTGGTTACCTCTCGCTGAATGGTGGTATAACACTTCCTTCCATACTGTAGAAAAATGACCCCATTTATGGCACTTTATGGATATCATCCACCATCCATCACACCTTCTTTAAGGGAAAATTCTAGGGTTCAAGCAGTGGAAGATCACATTGAGCATCAATAAGAAGTTCTCCAACTCTTAAAGGATAACCTAAATTTGGCACAAAATCGAATGAAACAACAGGCAGATCGACATCACAGTGAGAGAAATTTTGATGTAGGAGACTGGGTATTTTTATGACTACAACCATACAAACAAATGTCCCTTGAGCAAGATAATAAGGATAATAAATTATCGCCAAAGTACTATGGTTCTTACAAGGTGTTGCAAAATATTGGTACTATGGCATACAATTTGGAGCTTCCTTCTCCTTCGCGAGTGCATCCAGTTTTCCATGTTTCATACTTAAAGAAGGTTATAGGGGACAAACTTCCAGTTCAAACAATATTTCCAGAACTTGATGAGAAAAGAAAAACGATATTGGAACCTGAAGCAGTCACGGAAACAAGAACTTAACAGCTACGAAATTGATCAATTTCAGAGTATCTCATCAAATGGAAGAACTTACCCATTGAAGATTCTACATGGGAGGATGAGAATTTTATACAGAAGCACCCGAAGCTACTCAAGCATTGAGGACAAAAATTTTTTTGAAGGAGAGGAGCATGTTAGGTCCCTATGTTACTAGTATAGTAACTTATTGTTGTTAGTGTAACCCCCTTATTGTTATTGTTGTACCCATGTAACCCCCATATTTTTATTATTGTGCTCTTACATTATTATTGTTAGGTCAGCTAGGATTACAATGTGGCCCCATGGACTCCTATATATAGAAAGGAGGTTTTGATCATTTGAATCATCCAAGAATTGTTCATTAATGTAATGTATTGGAGGTTTCCCCCTCGAAGTGGCTTATTTATAAGGCATTGATCTCTCTTTTCTTCTATTTTTGGAGTTGGTTTCATAACAGCTGAATAGAAAGTACTGGAAATGGCTGAGTAGGATAGATGGAATGGAGGTAGGTCATGGGACGATTTTTAAAGTAAGGCTTAAAAGCCTTAGGTCTAGGAGAAATGTCTGCCCAATCCACTTCCAATCAACAATGTCAGACTATTAAAAACTTAAGCTTATGCTAGTGACATGTATAGGTACAATAGAAATCAAGTCAAAAATTGTTGGCCATGGAAGGAACATGTCACCTAGTGAGTTGCACAACATACAGATGGTCTAAATGTTTCGAAACTCTAACTCAAAAATCCAGAAGTTCGAATAGATAAGAAGTAAAGATAAGTAAATAATAATAATAATAAAAACTCTAAGCCAAATAGGGAAAAAGGAAAATAAATTGAATTAAGAATAGATAAAAAGTTCACATTATCAGGAAAAAAAAAGAGAGGAAAAAACCAATGTGTTGATTAAATACTATATAAAAAATGGATTGATATAATAATGTCTGTAAAAAATGAGAGGAAATTTGAAGATGAACATGAAGGTTGTTAAGTTAGCTTTAGGTTTGCAACAATAGATGAAGTTGAGGGGCATCTATCCCATTAGAGAAGAATTTTATAAAGGACATGAAATGGAAATTTAAGAATCCTGGAAGCGTCAATATTGACATCACGAATATAACCATTTGAGTTACAAAACATTTATTTAAAGAAAATAAGCCCTAAATAAACAAATCAGAAACCGCTCTTCAAACCTAGGTTAATATGACAACATTTGTCACAAATATATTGTATCTGAGAATATAGCCACTACAACAGTAAAATTATTAGAATGAAGTAAGTAGGATAAAGAAAAAGTTTAATATTGGAAATTGGAATGATCCGAAGTACTGCAACAACTCTAGTCAGTTTTCGCATTTGAAACCATGTAAGGACTTGTAGCAATTAAGAAGTTTAAAACACATAAATTCGCATCAATTACTAGTTTATGGTATACATGGAGTAACATGAGTATTAAATGATTCTAGTAGCTCTAAAAAAGTGAGATTAGTAATAAAATTTTGTGGAAGCCATATAACATCTTTTTGAGGTCGAATTCCACACTTCTAGAGTATTCGAAGGGCAACAATGACGGTTAAGGTATTAGATACATGAAAAAACATTTTAAAAATGAAAAATTTCATACTATGATGAACACAAAGTAGTGGAAATGGTTGAGCAAGACAGATGGACTAGGAGGTAGCTCGTGAAAAAAATTTCAAGGTAAAGCTTAAAAGCGTTAGGCCTAGGAGCAATCCCTGGCCAATCGACTTCCAACACAGCTTTTTTCTTGCCAACTTTGTGGCCAACCTTCAAAATGTTTTTTCCCTCCAAGCATCCATATCAAAAAAATAACTACTCAACAAATCTAAAAAATATCACAGATTCTACATGGGCACTTACAACCTTGTTTCAAGAGTAAAAATGCATGCTCACTGTGGTACTTATCACCCTATTTTTTGATACATCATGCCACTGTCTATAGCTTATTGTGAGTACATACATGTTTTTGTCAATTAAAAAGTTCCTTGAAAATTATGCTGACCCCTAGGTAGCCCACCCTATCTTCTGCGACACCACGCCACAACAGATGAATCTTTCAGGATTTGGCCTATGTGGACTTCAGATGTTTTGTTCGTTTTACTTTATCTCATATTATGGTGAAATCATGATTTCACGATAGATATTTTTGGTTTTTTAATTAGTTGTTCTTGAGGCATGCTCCATTTTGGTTAGTTTGCTTTTTTGGTAATGAGTTGTGCTCGAAGCACGCCCCATTTTGGTCATGATATATGTACTGAAAAATAAAGAAGGAATATACAGGGAAGAACCCCATAGAAAAATATTTAAGATACAGAATCAAAGAGAGGCAAAACGTTCATAATTTTGTCTAAGTTTTTGGTCCTACCTATTGTTGTGTTTGAATAAGCATTTTTTCTTTGAACTATATATTTTGGAAGTCTATTTTGATGCATATATAATGTATAGACTATTGTGTTCGGATGGATTCCATATAAAAATGGTGAACAATATGTATGTGTTTTTCTCCAATGTGTTTTAATTTAAATTTATATGAATTCTACTTCTAGGATTCTAGGTGTAAAATTAGTTGGATGCAATTGTTGTGATTCAATGAATATGTTTTACTTTCTTTAAGAGAATGATGACACTCATGAATGACCAATTTTTGTGTGCAGCCTTAAAAGTGCTCCATGGAATCTAATCATCTCGCATTTCACTCACCTTTCCACTTCTTCTAGTTCTCGATGAGTTGGATTCTTGAATAAATTAAGCCCAGTTTCGTTGAGAATTGTTTCTTGAATTCCTCAGTCTGTATCCTTTCAAATTTGATATGTTCACTAATTCTAGACTAGCCCTGTCGATGCAACCCAGTATTAGAGGTTCTTGAAGCCCTTTTCTTATCCTTTATGTCCATGAGTAATTAGTATCAAGAACCTTCATTATTATTGAACCATAAATTTGCTAAACCATATCAGTTAAATATGACTCATAGGAGCTGTATGGAAATATTGTAATCTTATGATTTAATATTTCTTAGGCACTGGTCCCTTAGCAACCCAGAGGTTGTCTCTAGGAGTTACAACACATACATGTTTTTGTTAATTAAATTTTTTCTTGAAAATCATGCTGACCCCTAGGCAGCCCAACCTATCTCCAAAGACACATTTTACCTAGGCTTATATGCATGGAAAACCACAAAGCTACAATTTGGAAATATTTTCGCTTCAAAATTTGTATTCATGCTCGTTTGAAAATTCACACCATACAAGTTTCTCTATAATATTAAACCTAGGCTTCCCTCTATTGATTTGGTCTTCACACTCATGTCTATCTGTTTCTTTAAAAATTAAATAACAAGAACTGATCATTTTAAAACTTCACAACCCTGTATAATTTCGTTAATAGAAATATTTGATTGGTTCAATGCTCATTGGAGTGCATTACTCTACAGGAAAAAATTTCAAGTCATTGAAAATCCTTCATTTCTCGGGGAAAATAAAAGTGCATTCCTAATGCCAATTAAAAATGGTGTTTTTTATTAGGTAGGATTTTTTCTAGGATCTATGCATCTTGTTTATTCGTTGTTGAGTATGGCAACTCGAGGATTTCTAGAAATTATTTTCAAGAAATATCAAGAGTTAGCACCTTCTATAGGAGAGGAAGCATAATAATGGTTTCTTGAAAATTCCATTCTAAATAGAGGATGAATTCCTCGTTGCCACTATCAACGTGCATATGATGGTGGCAACCACCTTGCCTAATATAACATATCTAATTTATCTAAAATTTAAAGGGGTGTAAGGGTTGTAAGGCCATCTTGAGCATCAAGCAATCCTAGGGAGAAGAGGTCTTGAACAAAGCCTCCCAAAATTTAACATTCCAACACAACAAAACCCTTCAACATGTGTTTGGCCCTAATTTTTCCAGAACTCAAAAGCTTAACATGAGTGACCTTACCTTGAGGGAAAAGGATTATCTGTGAGACCATTTTGCAAATATATTCAGAGAAAATATGGTGGACTCAATTGCAAGTTTGTTTAACAAAGATAAGAAAGAAGTTTTAATGATAAAAGAAAAAATAATAGCATTGAAAGAGGCTTTGAGAGTTGAGCAAGCGACATCACGTGATGGCTTATCTTAAAAAGTTAAGGAAAGTAAGCTTATTTGCAAAAGGAAGCATAAAATCACAAGAAATTATCAGAATTAGTTACAAAGTCCTTATGTCAGCTACTATGCTAGAAATCTCTTATATGGACCTTGCAGATCTGGCAAGTGAAAATATTGATCCTGTTAGCCACCTATAAAAATTTGCCATATCAAATGGTGGCTAAATCTTTTTTAGCCTTCAAGAAACAATTCATGTCAAAATTGTAAGTTCTTGAAGTCTTATGATGATAATTACTCTTTGAGTTAATCTTCACTGTTGTTTTACTATTAATCCTAAAGAACCTGCTGATTACCAAGAGAAAAATTGCTTAAGAAACTCCATTTTCCCTCATTTCACTCTCCATTTTCATCTACAAAAACCTTCATTTCGCTTCTAAACCATTCCAAAATCCTCTTTAAACCTTATATCTCCCTTTATTTGGTTTAAAAATACCTCCTCTCACCTATCGGAACCCTTACTTGGCCTCAAAAACCTTTGTTTTTGGCCTAAAAATCACTCTTCTGCACTATATAGGTCTTAGGCCCCTGAGGGCTTATTTTCTTGAAGCCTCTTTCCTCATATAACCTTAGCCCCGCAATCAGACACTTAAATACATAAAATCCCCTTCAAAAAACCTTTCCTTCTTCTATTTTTTCCATCCCCGACATTTCGATTTTAAATGATGTGGACCGTTGATCTCTGCAGATCAACGGCCATCGGGCGCCCGTCTTTTTCCCATCCCTTTTCCCCTTTCAAGATTCTCCGCCTCATCTTTAAATCTCAATCCTTCATTTCAACGATCCGACGATTGGGACTTAACCCGATACCACCAATAAACCCATCCATAACATGACAAAATCTACGTCACCATAGACCCCACTCCATTTTTCACCCTACATCTTACCCCCCATCGCGTTTTTTCCGCGCCGTTCGATCCCTTGATGATCATCCGATGGCCAGTGATCCATATCACGTAATTTTTTGCCCCACTCCATAGTGCTCTAATTTTGCGTGATAAAAGTTGTTTTGAAAATCCACGTGTTGAACGATGAATGGAATCACGTTCCAAAAGTTAATACCGCCTCCCCCCCCAAATGCTGCGCGGAAACCACTGATGGTTTTCCTGAAACCACTCCTTCTCAATTCACGCCCTAATTAAAAATTAAACCCCTGTTTCATTTTCCACCATGGTTTTTCTTCTTACACTACTGCATCTATTCATCCTCACAACTCCAGACCGCTTCCATAAACACTCCAGCACAATTTTACCACAATTCGCAGGGTTTTTATAATTAGTTTTTTGTGTTTTGCAGGGTTTGATGGTATTGCTCTGTGTATTTCCACAGTCACATACAGGTGACCAGTTCAGTCTATAATGACGATTCTTTGAATTATAACAACGAGTAAAAGGAACCACCGGATTTCCAAATTCAGGTTATCAGTGGATCACGACCCCTGATCTTGGATGAAACCCTCCAACTGACAGAAAACCACCTATGCCAGTGAAACAAAGCAGTAAATTGTATCAGAATGAAGAATAAATGATAAAGGGATTAAATCCAAAGCTTGAAGATCAGAGTTTTAATCCACCGAATAAAGAGATTAAAACAATGTTAAAGAATGAAGACCCGAAGATGAAGATCAAGGCTAATTAAGCCTAAACACAGACCAAAAGCAAATTAAAAAGTTTTTTAAGGTAAAACAGAGAAAAACATCAATAAAAGAGGCCTCTACTGCCACATCAGAGGCTATTTATCCTCTTCAGCTACCAAAGTGCCACATGCAGCCTTAATAAATCAAAGGAAGGCATAATAATTGCCTTAGTCAGTGATATTTTTATTAAAGACAGCCATAGTTATTTCCAGCCCGTCTGAAAGAGTTTAAAGTCAAAAAAATCTGCCAAGTAGCTAAAAATTAAATGACAACCAATTAATACATGGAAAAGATCAGAAATATTCTATATTGAGCTTCTCAAAGACAAAGAGGCATTAACTTGTTTTAATTGAACCTAGAGACCTTTTCTTTCATCCCACCTTCTCTTTCTTCTATAAATACTTCTGAAGAAGATGAGATGTTGTTGGTTGTTGGACTTTTGATGTAATAGTTGCTGTATCGAATCATTGTTGAATGTAAATAATTTCTGAAGCTCTGAAGCTCTGTTAAGTTATTGAAGAAGTTAGGCTGAGAAGAGAAGTTGTTGCTGTTCTGAAACATTGGACATTGTAGTTTGTAACTGGATTGACAATCAATATACAAGCTAATTTTTGGGATCCTGGTCTATATCGTTGGTGAAGTACCTCTTATTGTTATTGTTTCCTTTCATGTATGCCATTTTGTTCACTTTTATTTGATAAAGAGCAGCAAGCATCGAGCTGGATTTACTGTTAAAAGTACCCTACTCTCACTGATAAGCTTTATCTATATGTTTTCTACTAATTGTGATATTTGGGAATGACTTAAATTAAGTGTAAACATTATCAAGGAATGTTGGTTAGTCCATGTCTTGATGTGAAAAACTTGAAAGGAAGTTCTTGAATGATATTTTCATTACATGCTAAGTAGAGTTAAACTAGAAAGTTTATGGTTTGCCCTGTCTTCTAGTTCTTTCTCCAAAGGTTGTTTGAAAGTTTCCCTAAGAGTATGCTAAAAGCAAGGTTTGATTTTAATACATATGACCTGATCTTAAGCTGCACTTTGTTTTCTTATCTGTTTTCATCCCTTCTGAAAATAGTGTAGTGAGATTACTGGATTTTTGTCTAATAAGTTAGCTTTAATACAAGCTTTCCCAAAGAAGTCCATGGTTAGCCCTGTCCTTTGGTTGGTTTCAAATAGTTGCTTAAAAAGGATTTTCTTGTATGGAAAGTTGATAAATCCTTGTTGAAATTATTGGTTTTTTCCACTTTCTCAACACTTTTAATGTTTCACTCCATCATTTAATCTAAAGGATCTTTTGATATAGATGAGTTGCCCCTTGGATCACTCTTGAAATTGTTGCACAATTAAAACCTTTTCTGACTCCATTGCCCAATGGATTAAAGCTACTTCACACTAATCCTATCTGCTGAACACTTCTCAATATACTTGCATCTTCACCCTTCAGAGACTCTTTCATTTTGTGATATTCCATCCAATTAAAGATCATACCTGACCAACCAAACAAACAAAACCCTTGTTCTTAATACCTAGCCTAATATCATACTAAAAGCCTTAAAGCTCACATCTTTAAACACACCTGTAGAGAGATCCCTCTCTGAATTCAGGAGGGCTAGATCCTAGAATGGCAAAGCGGTTTTTATGTAGGCTCTACAACGTTTGTATTTTCCAATCTTGCAAACTACGAAGGCCTAACATTCTGGCGACTCCACTGGGGACATTCTGAGTAAAATACTGAAAACAAAACACTCAGTATTCAGTGCAGTATAAGTAGCTTTCTTCAAGCACTACCAAGCATGTTGGTAATCATGATAGGACTTGTTTGAATTAGTGACAAACTAAGTAACCCTTAGGATTCTCATAGAGCCTTATCAAACCTTGAAGGAATCAGCCAGCTAAGCCATAAGAGTAAACTCTGTTTGTCTCATCACCGTAGCTAAGCGTTGAAACAGATTTAGGACACTCTCATAACCCATAGGGCTAAAAAAACTCAGAAAACCCAAAAATATTCTAGATTAGTATTCAAACATTTTAATGGTGGTGGACCATAAAACATTTTACCTTTTAAAGCTAAAAATTTCCACCTGTTGACTCCACAATCCTAAATAGACCTAAAGACTCCACTAGGAAACCCTTTACTATCATAACATCATACAAACTCAGTTAAGAAAAATTTGAGGATTAAATTTTCCTTGCTAAAGATCAGTTAGCCTACTAAATATTGTCATATTTGGTTAAACTTTTCTTATTATTGGGTCTGAAAACATAGCATAGTGGCTTCTAGAAGAGTTCATACTAGAGCCTATCATGACCCAAACCCTCTGTTGGGGCCCTTGTTTTGAAAAATTTGTTTTAAATATTTTGAATTGGAAATAAAGGACAGATTTTGGGTTGCGGAACGAGGGCATATGGCAGCCGCAACCAAGTCGCAACTACAGTAAGTAGTGGAGCTACCGAAGTTGCGAGGGAACAGGTACATAGCTGAGGAAAGCAGATGCATGAGTACAGATAAAGAGAATATACAACAGAAGACAGCGAGAAGAACACACAGATAACCAGAGAGAAGTCAGAAGCAGCTGAAGAAGGACGCGAGAGGAACCAACAGTTGTGATAGCGGGTGAATAAATAGCCGTCACCTGGGTGGAAGAATATATAGAGAGTGACTGAAGGAGAAGGAACAGACGCTGCAGTAGGAATGCAGACCAAGCATTATACCTCTGTAGTTTCTAAGTTTCTATGATTTTACCTTTCTGTTCCGCAAGGCATCTGTATCGGACTTGTAAGCTCTCATTGCAAAAGCTATGTAACTATGGGTTTGGCCAAAGAGATCAATATATTTGCAGGTTATTGTCTCATTATGTGATTCACATGCATGCATGATGGTTGTGATGACTTAAAATCTTATTTTCTTAATACCTGTATGCTTTCTCAATGTTCTTGCATACATGATTCTGTTTATGTAATCGATTCGCTGTTAATCATGAGTTGCGGATCCGTTCCTTGCTATTGATCTATTCCCCTTCTGCATGTGGTTGCGACACACCTCGGGTGAGACTCTCTGCTCTCTGGAGTAGGATGAAAATGCCGGTGTGATTCTAGACTACAGTGGATTCCTTTATTGGCCACAACTCCTGAACCCGGGTCTTGCTTGCGAGACCTGATTCCTCGCCAACAAATGGTTCCGTTGCCGGGACCTGCATGTTATGAGGGGAACTAGATCATGGTATCAAGGATTTTCGAAGGGTAGATACGACGATGGTGGGATAATCATCTCGACCAATTTAATGCTCAGCAAGCAGAGTTGACCAAGCAAAAGGAGATGGCGATCAAGGATCTCATCCTTTTCTCAGATTCGGCCAGTGATACATACGAGATCTTCTGGGGAAAATTCCCTAACGACCTCTACAATTATTTGCGGAGGTTAGAGACGAAGGTGCCTAGGGATGGCTCGTGGAAGATAAAACGCAGGTGGGTACACGGGGATCTGGTGGCTCTTCATTGGTTGAACACGGAGTTGACTCGAGCGGTGGATTTTTGGGTAGAGACCACTTTGGACGGATATATTGTGGAGTTCGTTGCCAAGTGCTACCAATCCTTTTCGAAGGCTAAAGCTAAATTCTGCTCTGGGATAAGAGGCAAGCTGCTTAAGGAGATTCCACTGTGGATTAAGGCCCTGATGGTGGATGAAGGGCTGATGGAATTCCAAAAGGCGAGTATGGAAGCGTAAACCTCCGGTGTTGGGGGAAGGGCTGAAGGGACAGATGCTACGCAGAATGTGAGGCGGGGAGTGGGGAATGGATGCTGAGGCCGCACGAAATTTGAGGGAGCGACGTGCACATCAGCGGGCGTAGATCGCTGATAGGTGGCGAAAAAGGGTGATGCGAGATTTAAAATGACGGGAAACCGATAGGAAGAACCAGAAGGAGGCGCTTCAGAGGATAGGAATTATGGATGCGGATACCCGGGAAAGAGAAGGGACCGCTGTGGGAGTGCGGTGGGTGCATGGGAGCCCAGCTAAGCAAGAAAGGGAGACGGTGACTGACGAAGACGATGCAGGTGTGTAGCCCGAAGAGAGTTCCGATGGTGAATGGTACATCGTGATGCAGCGGTTGTTTCAAGAGCGGATGGCATTCATCTCTACAGGCAGCCCTGATTCCAACAATCTGCATGGCAAGGATCCCTACCTTCCCTTGGTACTTTATCAACCTTTAAGTAATATTTTCGTTAAGTTACAAGCATTGCGTCAATTGCACAGTAGTTCATTGTCGACAACGACACACGTTAGTAGCAGTGTCACTAGTAGTATTGAATTCTCTAGTGGAACAGTCACGCAACTAGGACCCGGAGGATTTATCTTGGTCAACCCTCCACAAGTAACTATGGCTGGGTCTTTCACCCAGTATCCAGAGTTCTCTGGCTGGGGCAATGATGATGTAGAGCAAAATTGGTATCTATGCAAAGCCATATGGATGGCTCGGCAGACGCTGGATGCAGGGAAGTTAATAGAGTTCCAAATCACGCTCAGAGAGAGGGCTCTACGATGGTTCATCAAGTGGTCTGAGGCTCATCCTAATCCAGTAATTACGGATGTTAAGCAGGATTTTGTGCGGTAATTTAAACTTTCCCAAACGGACCAACAGGGCCTGTCCGAGCTCTGGGAAATTAAGCAGAAAGAAGGAGAGACCGCATGGGAGTTGATGCGGCGATTCAAGGATGCGATCGAGAAACTCAACTACCCGATCGATCCAAACCATCAGAGGGACTGGTTCATCAAGGCTTTGCTTCCCTTGACGCGAACCCCCCTCACCCAACAAAAGATTAAAAACCTGCAGGATGCTTTGGAGCAGGCCATGAAGATCGAGGCCATGGCGGGCTACCCTCAGGAATATCGGGGAGGGCCGGCCCTGTAGGATCCGTCCCTGGTGGGATTGCAACATCAGATCACTAGCTTGACTGAAAAGCTCAAGGAAATGTAGCCTATAAGACCAGCCAAGCTGAACGTTTGGTGCACTCACTGCCTGGTCGAATGCCATGTCGCAACTGAGTGTCCTCGGCTACGTGGCACGGGGGTGGGACCCTTTGTCGCGGCAATCCAGGGGGGGCCACCCACAGGGGGTGGCACGGCGTTGAATCCGCAGGGGATATACCAGCTGCAACAGCCTTATGTGGGGTTCCCCTCTCAACCCAACCCAACCACCACGGAGTATTGTGAGATTTGCCGGACGGTGGGGCATCCACCTCGGATGTGCCCGATCCTACAGAAGTACTCCAACGTCCCAAAAAATGTATATTGTGAGTTTTGTGCTTCTACGACTCACAACATCGAGTAGTGCAGGGCTCTCGATGCACTCGCAGACCGGTTGGACCGACCATCCTATAGGGTGAATGAGGTTTCCAGGGGAAGAGGAGGCGGTATTCGCGGAGGCCACACGGGGGCCAGTGAAATGCTACAACTGCGACCAGGAGGGCCATGTGGCCCGAGAATGTCCCCTTCCCCGATGTCCTTGGTGTTCCCAATGCCGTGTGAATGCCCATGCAACAGAGGACTGCCCAGAGCTCATCAAAAAGTGGGAAGAACGGGCACGACAGAGGGGCACGAATTTGGTAAACGCCGAGCCAAGAGGGAATGCGGCTCTGACCATGCAGAACGTCGATATTGTGACAAGAGGGGGTAAGAAAACGGGGGAGGACGCTCGCGGAAAGGAGCCGGTACGAGTTGTTAGGCCAGAGGCACAGAAGAAGTATTTCCAGGAGGCAGTAGAGGCATTTTCTCAACTGAGAGAAGCAGGAGGCCTGGAGGTGCCCCTGCCGATAGATCCTGGGCCACAGAGCGCCCCAGGAACCCTGATTGAAGAATGGCTCTAGCTATTCCTCAATATTGTTGACAATGCTGCGCTGTGGCATCAACTAAAGCATACATTGGAAGGGGCACTGCAGGGGAGTATAGGACCGGGGGAACCGGTGAACGCAGCCCCCCAATCTGTGCAGTGCGTCAAGCGGAACAAGCGACGAAAGAGAAAATAGTTTCGGCTTAACACGTAGGTGGCGAGATTCCAAATCAATGATACCATGCTGGACTTAGGGTCCGACGTCAACATCCTGCCGCGGAAGACGTGGGAGGCTCTTGGGAGGCCACAACTGACCTACTCACCCATCCAACTCAGAATGGCAAACCAATACTGCATTCTACCGATCGGCCCACTAGAAAGTGTCGAGGTCGACATTACAGGGGTCAAAACCTATATGGATTTTGAGGTTATTGATATTATGGGAGACAAGGATCCTTACCCCGCCCTGTTAGGCATCGATTGGGATTTTGAGAATTACGCTATCATCGACCTCAAAAAGGAGCTGATGATCTTCAAATATGGAGAGGTCTGGGTCACTCAGCCTCTCGACCCGTATCAAGGCCCACGATATACAGAAACGATGGATAACCGGGAGGATGCTCAGCTGCTGGACCATCTTTATCAGATGACCGCAGGGAAGCTGGAAGACTATATTAACCCGACCGCAACCGGCTCTGTCAGTTGGCGCAGTGTCCAGAGCTCAGAGGTGGGATTGGAACTCGCCTTGGAGGACTGGCAGCAGGGCGGGTATGAGACCAGTACGCGGAGATGTGCCGCCATTTACCGAGTCCGATGGATTGGTGCTGAGTTCAGGGAATACCCCACCCTGTCAAACATGCAAGCTGTCAATACCTTTATTACTAAGGTCGAGGACATGGTGCCAGAAGGAAGCAGGATACCCCTTTTGGACGTCACACTACAGTCTACATCAGCCAGGTGGTGGAAAAATCACCGCAACACTCTGTCACGGTGGAGTTGTGTGGCGGAGGTTTTGAGGGCGTGATTTAAAGAAGATGAAGGCCCTCGAAGCAGGCAGTGGTACCACGAGACTTCCGATCCACAGGACCACCTGCGAACCTGTGAGGAGCAGTGGCGAAGTATAGGGTACCTAGAATAGCTGTGGGTTCATCAGTTCATCCACTCTTTAGACACCATTCCCCACGCATGGTACTTGGAAGAAGAGCGGGAAAGAGGGACTAGTTCCTGGCCGAAATTCGCAAGAAAATTTGTTCGGTGCTTTTCTTTCGAAGGAGAAACAGAGTTGGAGTCCCGGGCACTGCACGCTATCCAGCGGGTATTTTTTCTCCATGACCCGCAGACAGGCGGGAGCATGCTTGTATCCCGTCCTAAGGCCATGTGAGAGTTGGTTTGCCAACAGATTGACGACGATCCGGAAGATGACGGTCTGGAAGACCTGCGGCACCTGTACTTTGAAGAGATGGAAGGCGAGTGGAGCCTCAAAGTTGAGCCAAACACTGAAGGCATCCATCTGCTCCCGCTGAAGACAACGAAATGGAACATCGGTACATATGAGAAACCCAAGCTGCCCACGGTTGGAGATTACTGGGACGAGGAGACGACAAAGGAAATTTTCAGCCTCCTCCAGGAATACGAAGACCTGTTTCCTTCATCTGTTGCAGACTTGAAAGGTATCAAAGGTGATCTTGGGGAAATGTGCATTGTGCTAAAACCAGACGCTAGGCCCGTGAAGCACCGACCCTATCGGTTGAACCTGCGGATTAAAGAAAAGGTCAAGATGGAGATTGATAAGATGTTGGCAGCAGGTCTAATCTTTCCGGTGGAAGAAGCAGAGTGGGTGAGTCCTATCGTCATTCAGAATAAGAAGGATAAGTCAGAAATCCGAGTCTGTGTCGATTACTGAAGTCTGAACAATGCCTGTATCCATGATCTATTTCCCACTCCTTTCAACGACGAAGTATTGGCTCATGTTGCAGGAAACAAAGCTTACTCTTTCACTGATGGGTTTTCAGGTTATCATCAGGTGCGTATTGTGGAAGAGGACAAGACAAAGACCACCTTCACCACCAAGTGGGGATCTTTTGCATACCACGTAATGTCGTTTGGCTTGAAGAACACCCCGGCCGTGTTTTCCCGGATTGTCATTGCTGCGTTCCGGGAGTATATCCACAAGTTCCTGGAAGTCTATATGGACGACTGGACCATCTACATTTTGCTGAAGAAACACGTCACCCTGTTGCGTATCATGTTCGATCGGTGTCGCCAGTTACAGATTTCCTTGAACTTGAAGAAATGCATTTTTGCATTTCCTTTCAGCACGTTGTTAGGACACGTGGTGTGCAAGCAAGGGGTCTGTGTCGATCCCGCAAAAGTAGCAGTGATCGTCCACATGGAAGCCCCCGAAATGGTGAAGCAGTTGCGGGCACTGCTCGGGCACACAGGATATTACAGGCGGTTTATCCGCAATTACGCAAAGATCACTGCTCCGTTAGAAAACCTCCTGTGGAAGTCCGAAGTCTTTTAGTGGACAGAGGAGTGTTGGATGGCTCTTGACACTCTGAAGGAAAATCTGGCGACGAAGCCTATTCTAGTTCATCCAGACTGGGATAAGCAGTTCCATGTGCATATCGACGCTTCTAGTATTGCACTTGGGGCTGTCTTGGCGCAACCCGACGACATGACAGTTGACCACCCAGTCTACTTCGCCAGCCGCAAACTGTCCAATGCGGAGAAGAATTACACCACGACCGAGAGGGAAGCCCTGGCAATGGTGTACTCGCTCCAAAAGTTCCTCTACTATCTTCTAGGGGGCAAGTTCAAGTTCTTCACGGATCACTCTGCTTTGAAGTACTTGGTCAATAAGCCTGTCTTGGAAGGACGGATTTGTCGATGGCTTCTACTCTTCCAAGAATTCACGTTTGAAGTGATCGTCAAGCCCAGGCAGTTGAACGTCGGGCCCGATCATTTATCCCGGTTGGAGACGGGGGAGGGCGACGGCTCTCTCGATGATCAGCTGCTAGATGCTGACCTCTTCTGAGTTAAAGCTGTACCAGATTACTTGGCCGACATTGCCGCCTATCTAACCACGGGGCAATGCCCTCAGGATTACACCCCGCTCCAGAAGTAGCACTTGGTCGTCCGTGCCGCCGACTACCAACTGATTGCGGGGCAGCTATACAAGCTGGGCCTTGATGAGGTTTTGCGCAGATGCGTACTTGACCACGAACATGAAGCGGTAATGTGGGAATGCCACAGCGGTGTTGCGGGAGGGCACGTGGGTGCGAAACCTGTTGGTGTCCCGTGTTTTGATAGATTGGAAAATCAAAAGACAAGGCAACATCAGAACCAATATTTAGAGTTCCAGGATCTAGTCCTCCTGTTCTTAGAGAGGGATCTCTCAAATGTTTGTTAGCAAAGATTTATCTTATGTGCTTTAGAATATTGATTTTAGACTAGTTATTAAGTACAGGTTTTTGATTTTTGTTTGGTTGGGTTGAATTGATACAACAGAACATGAAAGGTCTAGGAAAGATAGACAGAAAGAAGAAATGTCTGGTTCATTGGGCAATGGATTCAAAATAAGGTCACGACTTACTCATCAATGGATATGGGATATCAAAGGGAAAATCTAACTTTGGCCACAGGATCCTTTTTTTTTTGGAATGAAGTGAACATCAATGATTTGGAAAGAGAGGTTTAATTATCAACAAAGGGAATTTGAAAGCATAATTTAAACAATAAAGAGTTTTTTGATAGACAGGGCTAACCATAAATTCCACAAATCACACCTTTAAGCAAATGATGATTTCAAAACAACTTTTAGAATGAAATCTAAGATTCGGGGAACACCCTATTTCCTCAAAGATTTAATTCTAAATGACTTAGAAAACATAAAATATTCACTGATAATTGCATTCATAGAAGAGGGAACACCTAAAAAACATCTATGATTACAACTATAAAGACCTTCAAAACAAATTTTCAAGCAATGACAAAGGGCAAGATCAAAACCGACCTCCTTGACTAACTTAAGACAATGGTACTTCAAAGGGAGACTTCAATAACAACTTTCAAGTGATAGCAGACAAGCAGGGAGAACCATAAGTCATGCTGAAACCAACTATTTGAGCTATTAAAGAAATAAACGAGCATAAAGACTAAAGAGAAATTTTAAAGCCTCTAAAATTCTCCAGCAGAAGAAAGTGAAGGGTGAACAGGTCTAAGGTGCTTCCAGGAGTCATTTCTTAGCCTAAAACTTTCAACCTACTGTAGTAAGAAATTATGGAACACAATGAAAACAGGAGAAAACATTAAATAGTTAGAATACTTCACCAACAACCAAGTTCATGGATCCAATGATAGAGCCTTCTCAGGAACAAGCATGTAACAACATCATCAAGGCTTCCAAGACTTCAATTTGTTCTTCAACTTCAATAGACTATATATTATTGAAAGAGTTTCAAAATTACAACTTGTAATCAACAATAACCAACAACCCACCACCTCTCATCTTCTACAGAAGTATTTATAGGAAGATGAGGAGGTGAGATCTAACAAAATATCTCAAGGGCAATTAATACAGAGTGAAGACTTCTCGGCCTTTTGAGGGGCTCGATGAAGAAGTTTACAGGTGGTTCTCTGTATTAACTGTTTTACAATTAATACTAAAGTTTGATGAGAACTTTGTTGACTTAGAGGCTCTGCATAAATGTGGAGTAATTCTGCAGATATTTGTTGCACTACTTTCCTATGGTAGAATTCACTTCATGGCAGCGGTGGAGGCAGATATTTCCTTAATAAATAACTGCGGCCTCTGTTTTGAATGGTTTGAGGCAGCAGGTGGCTCTTGCAGTAGCTGAGGAATCAATTCGCCTCAAATGCAGATGGTGGAAGCCTTTCTGTCGGATCAAAACCCTTAATATTGTCTTTAAACTTTATTTTAAATGGGGATTAGGCTTTTGATAACTGTATTATCCGTAATCCCAGTAAAATAGTCTTTAATCCTCTATTCTGATATATCTTGGTCTTCGGCACTGATACTCTTCGACTATGCCAGATTGACGGTTTTTTGCTGGTGTGCGAGGCCACACAGGGTTATGTGGCATCAATGCTTCAAGGAAGATTGATGAAACGTGGGTATAACCCCTGCGAATTTTTTTCTTTGTCAATTTTGAAGGTGGGAGGATCGTCACCCTCTGTCTTCAAATTTCTCTCAGACGTAGTGAAAAACCTTGAAACCCTGCAAAATACGAACAATTTTGTTAAGAAATCCTGCATATATAGGTTTTGCTGCATTGGAAGTCGTGTGAAGAAGCGGGGCCGTTGGATGGCATCATCCAACGGTCGGGGTCAATTTGGAGAGATCATAGAATGGGCGGAAGAAAGATTAAATCTGGGCCGTCACTTGCACAGAGATCGACGGTCGGGAGCGGAGGTTGAAATTCAAACGGAGAGAATCTGGGCGATGGATTTTGGACCGTCAATCTACAAATCAGATCGATGGCGGAGATGCAATTTCCGCTATACGATGGCCCGGTTATCGTGGGTGTATCTTGGATGAGTGATAGCCGTTGGATGGGCGGGTTCAGATCTGACGGCTGAGGTCAACATCGCTGGGCGTCCTGGTCCGAGCTTTAATGCGCGATGAACGGCGGCTTTGCAAAAGGTACGAGGGACGCGTGTCAAACAACGTATGGAATCGCTGGCAATGGGAGGAAAACCGCCCTCCGCTGAAAGGCTGTGCGATAAATACTGCGTGGTATTGGGCAAACGACTTATGGACTGTGGGGACCACCGGGAGACGAACTCCGCACCATCCGATCTACGAAGTAGATCTACGGTGTAGATTTAATGGTAAATCGAACCGGCGGAAAGGTTTATAAAATAAAATAAAACCCGAAAAACATAATTGACAAAGGTTTTTATGTTTTTGGGCGGAATATTCATTTGAAACGGATAAGCGACCGATAGGCTCAGCAGCTGGTTCTGGCACTCGGGCACATGGATGAAAAAGGGTTAGAGACTTAGACTGAGGGGGCTTAAGTCCAGAACATAAAAAATATGGATTTTCATGGCCTTTAATGGTTTTCAAATGCATTTTAAGGATTCCGACAAGGCTAAGAAGGAGTCTTAGGACCTTATCACAACTTTTACGAAGTGGAACAGGGAGAAATATGAAAATGAGGTTAATTTGGAAGAAAAGGAAAAAAAAAAAAGGGTGAAGGGAAATGGTGCTTGCAGCAGTATTCTGGCTTGGAAATCAGCAGGATTTCTGAGTTGAAGGGGAAAAGTAGTGACGATTGTCCAAACGATAGGATTTCATAAAAAATACTTGAAGCACCAACAATTTCAGCAGTGAAATTGTTTCTTGAAGGTTGTCCAACATATTTAGCCACCATCTGATATGATAGGATTTTATGGGTGGCTAACAGTGGCTCCACTTGGGGATGGTGCCTTTTTGAAGGCATCAAGAACTGCAGACTTGCATTCTCTAGGAGGCTGACCTGTGCCTGATCCATTAGGTTGTCGTCCTTTTGTGGATGATCTTCTTTTGCTCTGAAACATATTAGAATTCGTGGATCCACAATGAAACTCCATCAATACAACCTGTCTACCTACCCAATCCTACTGATCTAACATTTTTACTTCATTCAAGTGCACTTGGATTGGCAAACTCTTTTCTCAACATTTTATTCTTTTGAAAGCGTAAAACTAATCTAATTCTACTCCTTATTTCTCCCTGAACTCAGATTAAACAGTTGAGCTCAGATGTTTTTCTACCTAATCTACTGTCTGTTGGGATTAAGCTGTCCAACAGACTTTCATTCTCTACATTTATACAACATAGATTTAAAAACAACCAAGTCAAGATTAAGCTGTTTGACTTGTTGTGATCTATGGCATAAAAACAAGCTGCACATAGACATTATTTTGCAAAAAATTAAATCAAAATAGAAGGCTTAAGATCTGAAAATACAAAGCATTTCCTTCTCTTTTTTACAGCTCTGTTTTAACTTCGTTTGAGCTGTTATTTCTTAGATAGATTGGTCCAGATTTTGAGCTATTTAGAACCAGATCTTTACATCCTTTGACTCAGAATTTAAAATAGATTTGAGTCAATCTCTCCTTGAGACTTTTAGGTTCAGGTTTTGAGCATGTTTGAACCTTTAATTTCTATCCTAAACTATCTACTGATAAGCCAAGATTAAACAATTTGGCAGATCGAATTCACTATCCTATCAGCAGAAAATTTAAAGCTAATTAGTCAAGATTAAATTATTTGACTAACTAGAAGTGTGTTTTGAGGAGTGGCATTTTAGCTTGCACACTTTCAGATTTGTTTTCTTTTTTTCTTTTCTTTTTTGGTATGGGGTTGTACCTTTCTTGTTTTGACAATCTGCCCTCTTTTCTTTTCTATTGTTTTTTGTATTTTTGATTCTCATAACTTTGAATGCAATGTATAGACCATGATATTTACAATGAAAAAATAAAATACTTTGAAACTCAAGAGTCTTGGAATAATTAATGTTTGAGCATCCTGCCATTGACAGGACCTCCATATAGATCTTCTCCATCCAATTCTTTCAAGAAAAATGCATTGCGACCCCTCTCAGCATGGATAATATATGGCCCTTTCCACAAGTTCTCAAACTTGCCATGTTTTCCCTTCTCTTCCCTTCTTGAATCCCATTTAAGAACAACATTCCACACTTGGAAATTGTTTGCCTTGGTCCTCCTATTAAATAGCTTCTTCATATTTTCTTGGACTAGCTATGTTCTTTCATAAACTTCTTCTCTGGTCTACTGCAAATGGATGGTTTGATTGATTCTCCTCTGCATAGCATTCTCTTCAACCTGCACTTCTTGAAGGAGTTTCATGACTGGAACTCCCAATGAGGTAGGAAAAATTGCATCCATGCCATAAACTAAATGATAGGGAGACATATTTATTGATTTATTTGTAGTCAACCTATCAGCCCATAAAGCATGAACCAGCTGACTGTGCCATGATTTCTGATTTTGTTCCAACAATTTTTTGATGATATTGATGAGACTCTTGTTGGAGGATTCAGCTAATCCGTTTCCTTAGGGATAGTAAGTAGTGGAATGGTCCAAGGTTATGTGTTATTTGTAACAGAAGTCAACCATATTTTTGGATTTAAAAGTAGCAGCATTTTCTGTTATGATTTTTCTGGGACAACCGAATCTGGATAGGATATTGGTTTCAAGAAACTTGATAATGACAAAGTCATTAGAATTTCTGGAGGGTATAGCTTCTATCCATTTGGTGAAGAATTCAGTGGCTGTGAGGATCCACTTATGTTGAGCTGAGGAGGATGGATGAATTTCTCCAATGAAGTCTAAACCCCATTGTTGAAAAGGTGCCTCAACTCTAATAGGATGTAGAGGTAAGGGAAGGAGTTTTATTTTGCCATCAAAGATTTGACATTTGTGGCAAGACATGACCAACTTCTAAGTGTCTGAAAAAGGGGTAGGCCAATAGTAACCTGATCTGAGAATTTTGTTTGTTGTGGCCTTCCAGTAGAGGTGTCCTCCACATTCTCCATCATGCAATTCATGCATGATCTTCCCTGCATCATCTTGAAGTAAAAATTTAAGAAAAATTCCAACATCATTTTTCCAATATAACACCCCATCTAATATGAAAAAACTCAAAGCTTTCTTCTTTAAAAATCTAGCTTTAGTTTTAGACAAAGAAGGAGGGGTATTTAGATATAAAAGCACACAAACAATGTCAGCATACCAAGGAGAAATTAGAAATGTTTCTTCAATAAAAGGAGCAGTATATTCTTCTATTTCTTCCAACACATATACCATATTCATGTCTAGTACTTGGAAGTTAGACTCAGCCATAAGTTTTGCTAATCCTTGCCCTTTAACTAGCTTGGTGGGCCGGATTTCTAAGTCATATTCAAGAATAGTTGCAATCCATTTTCCCCTTTTACCATCAGGGTCTTGACTTAGAATATCCTTGACAACAGTACGTGGAACAAAAGCAATTATGTGAGAGTGTAAAATGTAGACCCTAAAGTCCTTTAAAGCTTTCACTAATGCTAAGGCTTGCTTCTCCATGATGTTATATTTGAGAGGAGCATCTCTTAAGGCCTTAATAAAGAAGGATATTGATTGTTCTTACCCCAAATCATTCTTTTGAAGTAAAACTGCGGCTATTGTATTTTCAGATGCAAAAGAAAAGATGTAAAAGTCTTTGGTAAAATCAGGACTAATCAGGACTGGTGTTTGGGTAAGAGCTTGTTTGACCAGTTCGAATGATTGTTTAGCTGGTAAATTCCATTTTACACCCACATATTTCTTAAGCATGTTTGTAATGTTTTTTAATAGCTCAGCCAGGTTGGGGATAAACCTTCTCAAAAAATTTATCTTTCCAATGAAAGATTGTAATTTTTTGAGGCTTCTTGGATGGCTAATTTGCAGTATGCCATCTATCCTTGTAGGGTCTATCTTGATTCCCTCTTCTGAAATTATGTGACCAAGAAGTTTGCCTTCTTGGAGACCAAAGAGTGTCTTCTTGGGGTTCAATGATAAGCCGAATTTCCTACACTTCTCAAAAACTTTTCTTAGGTGAATCAAATGTTCTTCGTCTGTTTTTGAGAAAACGGTTATGTCATCAAGGTAAATGATTATGAAATAGCCAATATCTTCAGAGAAGGCTATGTCCATAGCCCTTTGGAAGGTGGACCCTGCATTCATTAATCTGAAAGGCATTTTGACATACATAAAGGTGCCCCAAGGTGTGGTAAAAGCAGTTTTGATTTGATCACTTGGGAGCACTAACACCTGATTGTAACCTGAGAACCCATCTAAGAGGGATATTATTCTTGACCCAACTACCCTTTGAAGTATATGGTCCATATTGGGTAAGGGGTAGTTTTCTTTTAGAGAGGCTCTGTTTAAATTTCTGAAGTCAATACAGAGCCTGATTTCCCCTGTCTTCTTTCTAACAGAAACTAAGTTTGATACCCATTTTGAAAATCTAATGGGTACTATGATCCCAGCAGCATGCATCTTTTCAATTTCTGCCTTAACTAAAGGGAGTAGAAGAGGGTTTATTCTCCTTAGTTTTTGTTTAAAAGGCTTTTGATTTTCTTTCAAAGGAATTTTATGCTGGATGATGCTGGTATCGTATGATTTTAGGTCTTTGTATCCCCAAGAAAAAACATCTTTAAACTCTTTGAATAGCTCTATATATTGAAATTTTATGTGAGCTGGGAGAGTGATGGATAGTTTGATCATCTTGGGTTCCGTTAGACTGCCTATGTTATGTTCTTCTACATTTGTTTCCACAGGCTCCATTCTTGGCTCTTTGGCTACATCATTTAAGTCAAAAAGGTGTTCTAAAGGTGTTAGGTCTCTTGGAATATTATCATTTTTGCATTGTAAAACTTCCAAGTCTTCTTGGTTTGCGTTGTCAATTATCTCTGCTTCAAAAGGATTCTCAGAATGATTTATATCAGCAGTATACATCATTTCACCTTCTGGGATTTGTTCAATATATAAGCAATTTTCTTCATGGCTGGTTTCTGATATTGGTATGCTGAAATCATTTTCTGATTTCAAGAAATCATCTATGTGTTTGTCAGATTCAAACACCTGCCAGTGATCTTCGTTATCAGGCACAGTAGGCCTGTGTTTTACCTTTACACTGAGTTTTTCATTTATCTCAGGTACTTGGAAATTGCTGGCTTTGAAGGCAAGTTCATTTGCTAGATGATTAAAGGTTCTAGGGATGAAAATGAGTTCATATTTTTCGAAGTTTTTTAATAAATCTAGGGCAGCATTTCGATACTCCCTAAGCTTTGGATTTCTAGCTGAGTATTCTCCTTTGATTTTTTTTATGATAAGTTCAGAATCTCCTAAGATTTTTATCCTCTGGGCTTGTAATTGTTTAAGCAATTGTTAGCCTAGGAGAAGTGCTTCATACTCAGCAATATTGTTAGTGCATGGGAAATCCAATTTATATGAAAAACTCTGATTGGTATTTTGGATCCATACACCTGCTCCTGCACTTGTTTTATTACAGGATCCATCAAATTTTACTGTCCAAAGTATGTTTGACTCATTTTCATTTTCTTGTTGCTGTTGAGTGTCAATGTTTTGAAGTTGATTTGATTGTTCTGATGGAATTATTGGGTCTATGTTTAGCCGATCTGGTAAGATGATTTCATCTTCATTACATAAGATAAAGGAATCTAAACTTGATTGAATAGAATAGATTGGAGTTTTGTTTGGTTTATCCACGTTGCTCACCATGTATTTCATGTGAGATTCCCTGTATAGTCTTCTGTTTTGGTTAAAAACAGGGATGGTGGCATAAGACATGTTCATTTGAAGGCTTCCCTGAAGTTTGGCTCCCCAGAATCTTGATAAGAGCATGCCATACTTAGGGGGAATGTCAGCTACAACTATATCCATTAATAAATTCTTAGCAGGGATCTGAGCTAGATTAACACATAAGTCTTTGATTAAACCCAAACATTTGACTCTGCTTGAGTCAAAAGAATACAGATCTTTGTATGGTTTGGTAATCTCTAAGCCTAAGATTTCCATTACCACCTTGGGCATTAGATTGTGTGAAGCTCCCGAATCTAACATGGCATTGTGTAAAATTTTCTCATGTATGTTCAAACTAACATAGAAGGGAGGGACGGGTCCTTCTTGATATTTTCCTTCAACTTCTGGACCAAACAAAAACTCAGGTTTATCATCTGTCAAGTTCAAAGTGTCAGTATCACTTCCTAAGTTCAAAGCTCTCAAAACTTGGTTTTTTTACACTTCATGGGTTACTAGTTCAGCTAGGGGAATGGTGAATTTTATCTTAGAAATCTCTCCCTCAAGGCTGAAAGGAATAATTGACTTATTGATATTTACATCTGTTTTTTCAATTGAATTCTTTTCAGCAACCTTGGCTTGCTGAACCTTGTTTGGACTGGTAAGTGGAACAGTTTTATTAGGACCACTAGCTGAAGTGCTAGGGGTACTGTGCTCAACATTTGGCTGGACACCTTTGTCTTTGTTTAAGTCTGGTTTCTTGGCCAAAATGTTGGTTTTCTCTGCTGTCTTTTTGGGCTGGTTTTCTGCATTTTTCTTGACAGCAGTGCTAGTGTTCTTATCTTTTGAATTATCTATTCTTCCCTTGCTCCTAAGATCATATTGTTTGTGCACTTCCATGATTGCATTTTCAAATCCTAACCTATAGTCATCAGAATCTTCATAGGTGTTTGCATTTTGATCAGAGGAGAAGAAACCTTGTTCTTCCTCAGTGAGGAAAACATCGTCCCCATTGTCTGATCCAATCAAGTTTACATGTGACTCTTCCAACCTCTCAAACTCTCTGTCTTCCTCATATTGATCTACATAGTTTTTTTGAAAGGGAGGTCTAATCTGTTGGTCACTTTCTTTTTGCTTATCTTGATTGTTGTCTCTTCTATCATTCTGATTTTTATTTCTGTTTGGGTTGTTTTGAAGTGCGGTTTGGTGTTGATTTGCTTGAGCTTTCTTAATTATGCTCATCTCTTTCATCATCTCTTCCATCATTCTCTCCATTTTTGAGCTTGAAGTAGAAGGAGGGGATTCCTCTCTAAAAGATACTCTCTTCTCAGTTTTCATTCTCGCTCTCTTTTCTATTAAGTTGACTTCCACAGAAAGAGCACCCCTTTGCATATCTTCAAGAGTTGAAAAATCTCTTTCTCTTAGTGAATAGGTCATGTCAGAGTCAAACCCTTCAGGGAATTTGTTCAAAGATGAACCCTATGGAGGTTTTATTTCTGGGGAAAGTGCATTATATACACTATTGAATCTAGTGCAATAAGCTTGCGCACTTTCCCCGGGGTTTCTATGGAGGTTATTGTAATCAGAAAGGACTTGAAGAGGATTTTTCCTTACTTCCCATTTGTTTAGGAACGTTTGATGGAAGGCTTGGAGATCATTAACACTACGGGGGGCTAAAGCTTTAAACCATTTTCTTACTCCCCCCCCCAGACTTTGAGAAAATAATCTAAGCTTGATAGAATCATCATCGATCTCATTTCTGTCAAAGTAGTCATCCATATTATCCACATGTTGTGCTGCAGTTGTAGCATTATTAGAATCGTATAATGGAATTTTGGACTGGTAGTCCTGTGGGAGATTTACTAATGGTACAGGAAGGACTAAGGGAGCATACCATGTTGCCATAATGTGTGGTGAGGGTGGATTAACAAGAGGGAAAGTGGGTTGAGACGGAGTGGTTTGGACAGTGGATGTTGGATGGATAGATGTGGGTGTACCATGGATAGATTTTTGAGCTGACCTTGGATGAGAAACACCTAAATTAAGAAGAAAATGTAAATCAGGTGGTGTGGTTTCTCTACTACCAGGTTGTTCACTTGGTTCTAGGGACGAAAGTGAAGACTCAGGGTCTATCTGAATTATATCATCAAGTGACCTAGTTCTAAAATGATTTCTTAAGTCCACTTGTGATTTGTGTAGGGCTGCAAGATTTTCAGGGACTGAATTAGATCTCAAGGGTGATCTAGAAATAGTTGAAAATTTAATCTTAGGAGACTTCCTAAGTATACTTTCAGGGTTGTAAACCTCGACAAGTGGGTTTGGGTCAGGGTAGGCTCTAGTATAAATCTTTCTAGGAGCCACTATGATGAGTTTCTCAGACCCAAATAAACAAGAAAAGTTCAACCAGATATGACAAAATTTGAGAGGTTAACTAGTCTGTTCACACAATTTTAATCCTACAGTCCTCTAATCAAGCTTTAAATGATGTTATGATGATAAGGGTTCTTCCCAGTTGAGTCTTAAGGACTGTTCAGGATTGCGGAGTCACCAGGTGGAAGATTCAGGGTGTTTCTAGGAAGTCTACTGTCCACCACAGTACTTGTGAAATATCCCTTTTCAAGGGTATCCCAGAACACAGCAAACTCTAACCAGAGATTGACTGGGAGGGCATTCACCAGATATTTCACCTCTAAAAGAGGATGAGATCCGAAGGCTACCTGGCCCTTTCTAGACTCTGTCTAAGAGTATAGGGTAAAACACAACAAGAGGTAAGTGAATATGTAAGAGTGAGTGTTTTACTACCAATCTGAAATATTTTTGTATTTTCAGAGTTATTTTTTCTTTGTGTCGCTTCTTAAGAATATGCTCCCTTTGTTTCAAAACTTAGCTACGATTGTGAGACAAAGACAGGGTACTCTTATGGCTAAGCTAGCTGATTTTTCAAGTTTAGATAAAGGCTTATGATAATCCTAGGGTTTACCTAGCTTGTCACTGATTCAAACAAGTTTTACCATGATTACCAACCCTTGGTAGTGCTTGAAAAGGCTGCTTTATACTCACAAGGTTTATAAAATGTTTAAAGGGAAACTAAAATGATCATTCAGTTCGGTCCCACCGTGATCGCCATTATGTTGGTGTCTCGTGTTTTGATAGATTGGCAAATCAAAAGACAAGGAAAAATCAGAACCAATCTTTAGAGTTCCAGGATCTAGTCCTCCTGTTCTCAGAGAGGGATCTCTCAAATGTTTATTAGCAAATATTTATCTTGTGTGCTTTAGAATATTGATTTTAGACTAGTTATTAAGTATGGGTTTTTTATTTTTGTTTGGTTGGGTTTAATTGATACAGCAGAACATGAAAGGTTTAGGAAAGATAGACAGAAAGAAGAAATGTTTGGTTCATTGGGCAATGGAGTCAAAATAAGGTCACGACTTACTCATCAATGGATATGGGATATCAAAGGGAAAATCTAACTTTGGCCACAGGATCCTTTTGTTTTTGGAATGAAGTGAACATCAATTATTTGGAAAGAGAGGTTTAATTCTCAACAAAGGGAATTTGAAAGCATAATTTAAACAATAAAGAGTTTTTTGATAGACAGGGCTAACCATAAATTCCACAAATCACACCTTTAAGCAAATGATGATTTCAAAACAAATTTTAGAATGAAATCTAAGATTCGGGGAACACCCTATTTCCTCAAAGATTTAATTCTAAATGACTTAGAAAACATAAAAGATTCACTGATAATTGCATTCATAGAAGAGGGAACACCTAAAAAACATCTATGATTACAACTATAAAGACCTTCAAAACAACTGTTCAAGCAATGACAAAGGGCAAGATCAAAATCGACCTCCTTGACTAACTTAAGACAATGGTACTTCAAAGGGAGACTTCAATAACAGCTTTCAAGTGATAGCAGACAAGCAGGGAGAACCATAAGTCATGCTGAAACCAACTATTTGAGCTATTAAAGAAATAAACGAACCTAAAGACTAAAGAGAAAGTTTAAAGCCTCTAAAATACTTCAGCAGAAGAAAACATAAGACAGTGAAGGGTGAACAGGTCTAAGATGCTTCCAGGAGTCATTTCTTAGCCTAAAAATTTCAGCCTACTGTAGTAAGAAATTATGGAACACAATGAAAATAGGAGAAAACATTAAATAGTTAGAATACTTCACCAACAGCCAAGTTCATGGATCCAATGATAGAGCCTTCTCAGGAACAAGCATGTAACAACATCATCAAGGCTTCCAAGACTTCAATTTGTTCTTCAACTTCAACAGACTGTATATTATTGAAAGAGTTTCAAAATTACAACTTGTAATCAACAATAACCAACAACCCACCACCTCTCATCCTCTACAGAAGTATTTATAGGAAGATGAGGAGGTGAGATCTAACAAAATATCTCAAGGGCAATTAATATAGAGTGAAGACTTCTCAGCCTTTTGAGGGGCTCGATGAATAATTTTACAGGTGGTTCTCTGTATTAACTGTTTTACAATTAATACTAAAGTTTGATGAGAACTTTGTTGACTTAGAGGCTCTGCATAAATGTGGAGTAATTTTGCAGATATTTGTTGCACTACTTTCCTGTGGCAGAATTCACTTTATGGCAGCGGTGGAGGCAAATGTCTCCTTAATCAATAACTGTGGCCTCTATTTTGAATGGTTTGAGGCAGCAGGTGGCTCTTGCAGTAGTTGAGGAATCAATTTCCCTCAAATGCAGATGGTGGAAGCCTTTCTATCGGATCAAAACCCTTAAGATTGTCTTTAAACTATATTTTAAATGGGGATTAGGCTTTTGATAACCGTATTATCTGTAATCCCAGTAAAACTGTCTTTAATCCTCTGTTCTGATATATCTTGGTCATCAGCACTGATACTCTTCAACTATGCCAGATTGACGGTTTTTTGCTGGTGTGCGAGGCCACGCAGGGTTATGTGGCATCAATGCTTCAAGGACGATTGATGAAACGTGGGTATAACCCCTGCGAATGTTTTCCTTTGTCAATTTTGAAGGTGGGAGGATCGTCACCCTCTGTCTTCAAATTTCTCTCAGACGTACTGAAAAACCTTGAAACCCTACAAAATACGAACAATTTTGTTAAGAAATCCTGCATATATAGGTTTCGCTGCATCGGAAGGCGTGTGAATAAGCGGGGCCATTGGATGGCATCATCCAACGGTCGGGGTCAATTTGGAGAGATCATAGAACGGGCGGAAGAAAGATTAAATCTGGGCCGTCACTTGCGCAGAGATCGACGGTCGGGAGCGGAGGTTGAAAGTAAAACGGAGAGAATCTGGGCGATGGATTTTGGACCGTCGATCTGCAGATCAAATCGACGGCGGAGATGCGATTGCCACTGTATGATGGCCCGGTTATCGCGGGTGTATCTTGGACGAGCGATAGCCGTTGGATGGGCGGGTTCAGATCTGACGGCTGAGGTCAACATCGCTGGGCATCCTGGTTCGAGCTTTAATGTGTGATGAACGACGGTTTTGCAAAAGGTACGAGGGACGCGTGTCAAACAGCGTATGGAATCGCTGGCGATGGGAGGAAAACCGCCCTCCACCGAAAGGCAGTGCGATAAATACTGCGCGGTATTGGGCAAACGGCTTATGGACTGCGGGGACCACCGGGAGACGAACTCTGCACTGTCCGATCTGCGAAGCAGATCTACGGTGTAGATTTAATGGTAAATCGAACCGACAGAAAGGTTTATAAAATAAAATAAAACCCGAAAAACATAATTGACAAAGGTTTTTATGTTTTTGGGTAGAATATTCATTTTAAACGGATAAGCGCCCGATAGGCTCAGTAGCTGGTTCTGGCGCTCGGTCACATGGATGAAAAAGGGTTAGAGACTTAGACCGAGGGGGCTTAAGTCCAAAACATAGAAATATGGATTTTCATGGCTTTTAATGGTTTTCAAATGCATTTTAAGGATTCCGACAAGGCTAAGAAGGAGTCTTAGGACCTTATCACGGCTTTTACGAAGTGGAACAGTGAGAAATATGAAAATGAGGTTAATTTGGAAGAAAAGGAAAAAAAAAAAAAGGGTGAAGGGAAATGGTGCTTGCAGCAGTATTTTGGCTTGGAAATCAGTAGGATTTCTGAGTTGAAGGGGAAAAGCAGTGACGATTGTCCAAAGGATAGGATTTCATCAAAAAGACTTGAAGCACCAACAATTTCAGCAGTGAAATTGTTTCTTGAAGGTTGTCTAACATATTTTAGCCACCATCTGATATGACAAGATTTTATGGGTGGCTAACAAAACTGACCGCGAGAAAGGTGCTCCAAGCTGGACTGTGGTGGCCAACGGTACATGCCGATTGTAAGAAATTTGTGAATTGATGCGATGTCTGCCAGTGGACGGGGAGGCCCTCTCACCGGGACGAGCTTCCGTTACACCCAGTCCATGTGTTGCGGCCATTCGAGAAGTGGGCTGTCGACTTCGTAGGCCCCATCGCCCCGGTTGACAGACACTCCAAGGCCCTCTACATCATTACCGCCACCGACTACCTCACTAGGTGGGCCGAGGCAGTGGCGGTACGAGACTGCACGGTGGATACCGCCACCCGGTTCATTTTTGAACACATCATCTGCCGGTTTGGCTACCCGCGAAGTTTAACCAGCGATCAGGGTACGCACTTCATTAATGCCACGGTCAAGTCACTGTTAGACACATTCATGGTCTAGCATCACAAAAGCAGCCCGTACCACCCACAAGCTAACGGTACTGTGGAAGCATTCAATAAAATTCTTGAAAAAGGCTTGACTAAGATTTGCAATGCCGAGTGCGACGATCGGGACGAGCGCGTATCAGCTGCATTATGGGCCTACCAGACTACGGCGAAGCACTTGACCAATCAAACGCCATTCCAGCTCGTGTATGGCTGGGAAGCTATGATTCCCACCGAGTTCATTGTCCCAAGTCTTTTGATTTCCACGTCTCTCAAGTTTTCGGAAGAGGCCTCGCTCCAGGAGCACCTCCACGAATTGCAGGAACTGGACGAGGCCCAATTCCTGGCCGAATTTCACCAGAAGGTTCAGAAGGCTAGGCATAAAGCGTGGCATGACCGCCACATCAAGAAAAAAACATTCCAGGTTGGCGACAAAGTTCTCTTATATGACAGCAGGTTTCATAAGTTCCCAGGAAAGCTCCAGATGCACTGGTTGGGACCCTACTTTGTCATCGAGATTCGAGATTCGAGAGCCGTTCGGTTGGCTCAGCTAGATGGTACTGTTTTTCCTGGGTGGGTGAATGGCACACGCCTGAAACCCTACCATGAGTAAGATTCTTTCACTTTTCACCAATAACTCTCACACCCGAGAGCACTTGTAGAGTAGCGTAGTTGAATAACTCTCCCGCAACCGGGATGAGCATAGGTAGTGTTTCTTTATTTATGCATAGTGTGTCCATAACCGCTCAGTCATGGGGACCACACCGCAACCGACTGTGGTCGGGGAGGGGCGTGTCCAGCGTGTCATCCCTGTAGGATCCATAAATGTCTCAATGTCAGTCCAGCTCATTTCTCTCAAGCACTTGTGTCAATTCGTAGGATCGTCTAGATTTGCATCATTAATTACCATAATTGGAAATAACCTCGCCGTAATCATTTTTCCATCATCCGCAGTAACCACAGCCGTCACGTCCGCCCATTTCCCCATGCCACCGTCAACAACTGTCAGAATACACATTGGCACGCGATTGATCAAACGATTATCGCAGGAAAGAATGATAGCAGGAATTAACTCGTTATGGCGTCTCATCAACTTCACTCGTGCCAGGTAATTACATAACTTGCATGGAGAAAAGCACGAGAATGCCGGAACAGTTGGAATTAGCAATTGCAGCAGAACTAGAGCAGCAGAAGCCTCCAGACGCACAGCACCGAGAGAGGACATCGGGACGAATTATGCACGTCTATCAGCGTCGAGAAACAATGCCGAAGGCCCTTCCAGCCATCTTTGAACCTGAACTCGACAGCCGGATCCACAAGATAGAGTCCCTTATTGAGAAATATGACAGTGCGGCTTTGATGGATGCCAACCTTTCGGATTCTTCCGAATTCCCAGCCCTCCACTGGCAGGTGTATATGGAGCACTAATACACCATAGCTGGGAAATCAGCCAACAGAACTTTACCAGCGTTTCGGGGCCTTCAAAAATCGTCTCTGCTGAACTTACGAAATCTTCCGGTCTTCGGGACCACAGGACCGGCAATGCAGTGCACTCGGTTCCTCCTGAGCCGAATCCAGAATGGGTCCTTGTGGCTGAACAAGGAAATTCCCATCCATGCTGAAGATATTCATAGTCTTATTGGGCTTTCAAAGACTGGCGCAGATGTCTCGACTGCCTGTCAGACCGCCTCCAAGCGCGACGGAAATCGGGCGATGCAGACTTGTATAGCAAATATGGCACCCGGCGGGGCGGGAAGGGAGCCAAGATAGAGCTCATCAATAAGCCTGAGATCAAATTCACCTACTACCTCATTTCCAGCAAGACAATGAGGCACTACACAAAAGGTGAATGCACTCTGGACACTATCTCCATTGACGAGCACTGTGTTCAGGGCGCCCAGCTGAATTGGTGTTCCTTCCTGTTGAAGGAACTGTTTAACGCGTGCGAGGAGAATTAAAAGTGCGCTACCCATTTCATTTACAGCTATTTGATTGTTTCCCTTGCCATGTGGAAATGGCATACGCCACTTGTCCAGGTGTCCGTGGAAATTCCAGAGGGCCAGCCTCTTGCGATGAAGTTTGTTCCTTGAAAGGCGTCGGCTGATCCGAGCAGCAAAAAAGTGAATGCCGATGCATTTCGGTCCCGGTATGGGTTAATGACGGACGTCGTAACCAGCCAGCAGTGGGTGGCCAAAAACCTACTTGATGAGTACAGTGAGAAAGTGTGGTTTGGGGTCAGCCACAGGCACACTTACATCCGCCCTACTTGCGTGCCGGCGGATACCTTCCGCATGAAGCGATTGAAATTCCAGCTGGAGGATGCTGCATTCCACAATGAAGTCTGTGGGTGGCTGGGGGTCACAATGGAAGTCCGCAACGGGGTGACCAGGTACAACTTTGAGAGGATGTTACCACAGCAGCAGCCTGCCGAGACAGACGTGGAAGCACCGCCACCAGAACTCCCTCTGCCGCTTGTCCCCATCGTCCGCCACTTCAATACACAGGTGCGCAATTTTAATGCGGCAGCCCAGGTTATTTCAAGCAGTGCCGCTCCGTTCCCATTATTTTCTGAATTTCAGATTTCTCAGTCTACCTTGCACCCCCCTACCACTCCTCTTACCTCTCCCCTCCCTACTGTTTTATTTACCTCTGCCAGCCCAATCATAACTCCGATGGGAGAGAGGAGCCAGGCCCTGGATCAATTTGAACCACCTTCGGCCAAGCGGGCCCGCACCACAGAATCAAATCCAGTGGTGGACCTCACGGACGATGATCCCCCACTACCACCACGTACAGGGGTGCTGATCCAGGAAGAACCCCTTATCGACCCTTCAGAGTTCATCAATATTCGCCCTCTATCTCCATCCATCGTTCCACCTCCGTCTACCGTTCCACCTCCACCCACCACCTCATCCGCCCCATCCAATTCATCTACTACCGTGTCCGACCCACTCATCCGGGATCTCCTTGGTGGGGACCACGGGGCTGAAGTCGACTCTAGTATTGCCACAGTAGTACCACCATCGACCCTGTGGGAGAACCCCAGGTTTCTCTGTCTGCTATATTTACTCAGATGGCCAACCTGGTTGACAACTCGGCTGAGGCCCAGCTTGAGCCTATGGACCCTCCACACACTGGCCATACCGATCAGCAGGAATGGCCAGATGTGAATATGGCCAACTCAACGCAGCAACAAACACCGTCGTCCCCTCCAGAGCATTCGAATCGCTCCGTTGCCAGTGGGAAACCCCTGCAAGAAAGGAAGCCAAACCAGGGTGATTCGGCACAGTCAATTTGGAAACATGGGGTACAGCACAGCTGTACTTATTTATTCAGAGGGCGGCCTAACAGATCGAAAGGCTTCATTCGGAGCTGCAACAGCGGTGCGACGAGCAACAACCACAGATTGTGGTGCTTACTGAACAACGCGACCAGCTTATAACGACGCAGGAACAGCTGCAAGATCAGATAGCCAACGTCACTCAGGTGTTTTCAGACATATGGCCCTCTGTCAGGGCTCATTATACCCCGCTGCTTGCCGATGTCGCGGAGAGGAGTGTCATCGCCCAGGCTTTCCACATCTAGATTGCCCTCAATGGTCTCCACAGGGAAAATACGAAGCTCCATGCAACATTAGCCGCACGACCAGTGCTGCCCGATCCAACGGCTGTCTATTCAGCCCAGGTTGCCGCCAAGCAGGGCCAGGCAACTCAAATGCAGGAAACACTTAATTTTGCGGCGCGCGAGGCTCACGACCTCCTGAAGGGTCTTTAGGAATGCTCACTGGCCCTTACAGTCAAAACGCAGCCGATCTTAGCCAAGCTACAGCAGATTTCCAAGGAAATCCAAGAGGATACGGACCTCGTGCGGTTGGATCAATTATATGCCCAGGCTAACGATCTCGAAGTACAGATCCAACAAACAGAGACCTGCTCAGCAGAGGCCAAACGGGTAATTCATGAGCTCCGCCTGCCTCTCTAATTCAGCGCCAGGACAATGCAACAGCTCGCATCCGAGGCCGAAACCCAGATTAGCACGATGTTCGAGGCTATACCGGCGCCCATAGAGGAGGCTACTGTCACCAATCTTGCCGAAGAAACAGATTCACTACTACAAGTGTGGCAGCAAGTTGTGTCAACCTTCACCGAGCTTAAAGCTACCGTGTTCCGCAGAGTCCAGGAGTTGGGGCCCTTGTTTGAACAGCAGCCTGAAGGCACACAGTGAGAACAGGGCATGGGATCCAGCGGGGCAATGGAGGTAGATACTGTGATTTGTGATTGACTCGGGGACGAGTCAAGAAACTGTGGTCGGGGCCTGTTGGGGCCCTTGTTTTGAAAAACTTGTTTTAAATATTTTGAATTGGAAATAAAGGAAAGATTTTGGGTTCCGGAATGAGGGCATATGGCAGCCGCAACCAAGTCGCAACTACAGTAAGTAGCGGAGCTACCGAAGTTGTGAGGGAACAGGTACATAGCTGAGGAAAGCAGATGCATGAGTATAGATAAAGAGAATATACAGTAGAAGACAACGAGCAGAACACACAGATAACCAGAGAGAAGCTGGAATCAGCTGAAGAAGGACGCGAGAGGAACCAACAGTTGTGATAGCGGGTGAATAAATAGCTGTCACCCGGGCGGAAGAAGATATAGAGAGCGACTAAAGGAGAAGGAACGGACGCTGCAGCAGGAATGCAGACCAAGCATGATACCTCTGTAGTTTCTAGGTTTCTATGATTTTACCTTTCTATTCCACAAGGCATCTGTATCGGACTTGTAAGATCTCATTGCAAAAGCTATGTAACTATGGGTTTGGCCAAAGAGATCAATATATTTGCAGGTTTTTGTCTCATTATGTGATTCAAATGCATGCATGATGGTTGTGATGACTTAAAATTTTATTTGCTTAATACCTGTATGCTTTCTCAATGTTGTTGCACACATGATTCTATTTATGTAATCAATTCGCTGTTAATCATGAGTTGCGGATTCGTTCCTTGCTATTGATCTATTCCCCTTCTGCATGTGGTTGCGACATGCCTCGGGTGAGACTCTCTTCTCTCCGGAGTAGGATGAAAATGCCGGCGTGATTCTAGACTACAGCGGATTCCTTTGTTGGCCACAACTCTTGAACCTGGGTCTTGCCTGCGAGACCTGATTCCTCGCTAACACCCTCCGGAGATAGTTGATAATCCTGAAAGCATACTTAGGAAGTATCAAAAGGCTCAAGCTTCAACTGTTATTAGGCTACTCCATAGAGCTAATTCTGTTCTTGAAAACCTTACAGCTCTACAAGATTCACAAGTTGACTTAAGAAACCCATTCAGAACTAGGTCACTTGATGATATAGATCAGATAGATTTTGAGTCTCCACCTTCATCCCAAGATAGAAGTGAACATCCCGGTAGCAGAGAAACTACTCCACCTGATTTACATTTCCTTCATAATTTTGGTTTCTCTCATCCTAGATCGGCTCAACAATCTCTTGCCGGTCCATCTACATTCGTTCTTCACACACCCACTGTTCAAACCACCCCATTCCATCAACCCCCTCCTATTTTACATCCTCCACCTATAAACCCCTTACTTTTTCCACAACCTCCTATCATGGCAACATGGTATGCTCCCGTAGTCCTTCCTTTACCTCTAGTCAATCTACCATAGGACTATCAGTCCAAGATACCATTGTATGATGCTAGTGGTGCTACTACTGCTTCACAACATGTGGACAAGATGAATGACTATTTTGATAGAAATGAGATTGATGATGAATCTATCAAACTCAAATTTTTTACTCAAAGTTTAGGGGGAGAAGCAAGAAAATGGTTCAAAAGATTAACCCTTAACAGTATTAATGATCTCCAAGCCCTCCATCAGTTATTCTTAAACAAATGGGAAGTTAGAAAAAAACCTCTCCAAATACTTTCAGACTACAACAATCTCAAAAGAAACTCTAGAGAAAGTGTTCAAAATTATTGCACTAGATTCAATAGTGTTTATAATGCACTACCCCTAGAATTGAAACCTCCACAAGGTTCAGCCTTGGCCAAATTTCCTGAAGGATTTGATCCTGAAATGGCATATCAACTAAGAGAAAGAGATCCCTTGACTTTGGAAGACATGAAAAAGGGAGCTCTTGATGTGGAAGTAAATGTGATTGAGAAAAGAGCGAGGATGAGAAATGAGAAGAAAGTATCATTCAGGGAGGAATCTGCACCCTCCACATCTAGCTCAAAAATGGAAAGGATGATGGAAGAGATGATGAAAAAGATGAGAATACTTGAGAGAGTACAAGATAGAGAAAACCAGTTAGCTCCCCAAAACAGAAATCAATCTCAAAATCAAAATCAGAACTTTAGGAGAAATCAACCTCAAAATAGACAAAGAGAAGATGATCAACAAATCAGACCTCCTTTCCAAGAAAACTATGTAAGTGAGGTTGAAGAAACAATTGAACAAAAAGAGGAAGATGATATAAACATGTTGGGAGTAGGTAGTGACCACTTTGATGTTCCAATTAATAGAAAAAAAGGTCTATACACACCCTATGATGATAAAAGAACAGAGGATGAACATTATTATCAAGAGCTAGAAAATGTCATCATAGAGACCCCAAAAGAATATGACCTTAGGAGTAAAAACAATCTTGAAGCTCCCAAGAACAAAACCTCTGACAATTCTACAAAAAACAACCCTGTGAGAAAACCCAAAAACATTAAACAAAAAGACAAAACAGTGGATATAAATTCTGATCAAAACAAAGAGAAAGGTACTCAAATTAATGAAAAACAGAGTGCATAACTCAGCAGCATTAGTACTTTAGCTAGTGCTCCTATTAAAACAATTTTGACCAATGTAAATAGAGGAAATCTGCAAACTGATTTTGCTGATAAATTGGTGATTAACAACGCTGAAACAAACATTATAAAAAGTCAGCTGCCTTTTAGTTTGGAACAGGAAATTGCCAAGATTAAAATCTCTATTCCCCTCACTGAATTAGTCACCGAAGATGTCTATAGATCACAAATTTTGAAAGCTTTCAACATAGGAGAAAATAATGTCACTGTCAACCTCAATGATGACCAACCAGAGCTCTTATTTTGTCCTAAGATTGAAAGAATATACCAAGAAGGGCCAGTTCCTCCATTTTATGTTAGTTTGAAAATTCATGACAAAATTTTACACAATGCTATGCATGACTCAGGGGAATCTCACAACTTAATGCCAAAAGCAGTAATGGAGAGTCTAGGCCTTGAAATCACCAGACCATACAAAGATCTATATTCCTTTGACTCCAGTAGTGTGAAATTTTTAGGTTTGATCAAAGACCTTTGTGTAAACTTAGCACAAATTCCAGCCAAGTGTTTAGTGATGGATATTGTAGTGGCTAATGTACCCCCCAAGTACGGTATGTTTTTATCAAGATCATGGGGAGCTAAGTTACAAGGAATAATGCAAATGGATATGACATATGCTACCATCCCTGTTTTTAATCAAACTATAAGACTTTATAGGGAATCTCACATGCAATACATGGTCAGTAGCCATGAGAGACCGGAAAATTCTCCTCTTTATTATGTGCATACAGGCCTTGACTCATTTATTATTTTCAATCACGAAACATTTAATGAGAAAGAAACCTTAACTGATTTAGTGGCCACCCCTCACTGTAACATAGTGGCAGACACAGAAAAGGAGGAAGACAAGACAAAATTATCAAGGCAGTTGCCAAATTAGAAAATTTTAGCAAACTAATCACAAGTCTAGGGCTACAAAACAGCCATCCATTGGTTGTCAACTTTGAGATTCAAGAGAATAATCCTCAACATCTCAAAGAAAATGAGGAACTAAATCAATTTCAACATAGTGCTGACTTACAAAAATAATCTAAAAGCACAATAGATGAAGCGGATAGTAGTCAAACTAGTAAATTTGAAACTAGACCTCTTTGGAGTATGAGTTTTGATGGTTCTCACCGTAAGAATAGTGCAGGTGCAGGAGTGTGGCTTTATAATACAAAGAACAATCATGCTGAAGGACACTCATACAAATTAAAATTTCCTTTTACAAATAACATATCTGAATATGAGGCACTTCTTCTAGGCTTTCATTTATTAAAAAAATTAGGAGCCAGAAGGATAATTGTTCATGGAGATTCTGAAATAATAATTAGGAAAATTAATGGGGAATACACTGCAAAACATCCTAGATTGAGAGCCTATAGGAATGATACCCTGGATTTACTCAAAACATTTGATGAATATGAACTTACCTTTGTCCCCAGAAACCAGAATATGCTGGCCAATGCACTAGCCATTTCTGTTAGTACTTGAAAAAGGCCTTATGAAAGCAAAAAACACACAATTCAAGAGAAATACAGACCATCCATCCCAGACAATGAAAAATACTGGCAAGTGTTTGAGGGAGATAAACAAATAGAAGACTTCTTACAGTCCAGAAATGAATTTGAGCTACCAAGTTCAGATTCAGATTATGAACAAGATTGTCCTAGGGAAGAAAATTTACTTGTTAAAGAAGCAAAGTCTCCAGAGATTGCTGATATAAATCTGTTATCTAATAAACTTTAACATACCACAGAAATTAGTGCAGATGTAGAAAAAGGAGACTTAGAAATGCTGCAATCTAACACTCAAATCTTGCCAAAAGGAATGGTCCCATTAGAAGAATTGTTTGATTTCAATGACGTTGCCAAAAAACCAAAATTGGAACCTATTGAAACTGAAGTAGAAGAATGTAACATAGGCAGTGACCAAAAGCCAAAAATGATCAAACTGTCTAAAGCATTGCTAGCTCATATCAAACTGAAATATATTGAGCTGTTGAAAGATTTCTCTGATGTATTTGCATGGATTTATAAAGATCTTAAATCATATGACACAGAGATAATTTAGCATAAGATACCCCTCAAAGAAAACCAGAAGCCCTATAGACAAAAATTGCGCAGAATAAACCCTGTTCAATTACCCCTGGTTGAGAAAGAAATTAATAAAATGTATGATGCTGGAATTATAGTCCCTGTTAGATATTTAGATTGGGTATCCAATCTTGTGTTAGTTAGGAATAAAACTGGAGAAATAAGACTTTGTATTGATTTTAGGAACTTAAACAAAGCCTCATTAAAGGAAAACTACCCTTTACCCAAGATGGATCACATTTTACAAAGGGTAGTTGGTTCTAAAAGGATTTCTTTGTTAGATGGTTTCTCAGGTTACAATCAAATTATGGTACATCCTGATGATCAAATCAAAATAGCCTTTACCACACCTTGGGGTACTTTCATGTATGTGAAAATTCCCTTTGGTCTAGCGAATGCTGGTGCTACATTTCAGAGAGACATGGATATTTCATTCTCAGAAGAATTAGGCCTCTTCATCATTATTTACCTTGATGACATCACTGTTTTTACCAAAACAGATGAAGAACACCTAGAACACTTGAGAAAAGTCTTTGAGAAATGCAGAAAATATGGGTTATCTTTAAATTCAAAGAAAACAATATTTGGTCTCCAAGAAGGAAAATTACTTGGACACATCATATCAGAAGAGGGGAAGATTAATTTCTTGAGAAGGTTCATACCCAATCTGGCTGAACTCCTTAGAAACATAACAAATATGCTCAAAAAGGAAGAAGGAGTTAAATGGACCTTAGAAGCAAAGAAATCATTTGAACTAGTAAAACAAGAATTAACCAAAACACCAGTTCTCATTAGTCCTGATTTTACAAAGGATTTCTTCATTTTTTCATTTGCATCAGAACACACAGTGGCTGCTGTCCTATTATAGAAAAACTTGAAAGGACAATAGCAGCCAATTGCATTCTTTAGCAAGGCATTAAGAGATGCTTCTCTGAAGTACAATATCATGGAAAAACAAGCCTTTGCCTTAGTCAAAGCCTTAAAAGACTTCAGAGTTTACATTTTACATTCCCACGTAATTGCATTTGTGCCAAATTCAGTTGTAAAAGACATTTTAACCTAGGATCCAGATGGAAAAAGAGGAAAGCGGATTGCTGTCATACTTGAATATGATTTAGAAATCAAGCCCACTAAGCTCATAAAAGGCCAAGGATTAGCAATATTAATGGCTGAGTCTAATTTTAAACATGTTAGATGCATTAGATGAACAGGAGGAGTTGTCAACTCCCATTATTGAAGATCATTTTCTGTTTTCATATTGGTATGCTGATATTTTGTATGTTTTGCTCAATTTAAATATACCTCCTGGTTTGTCTAAAACGAAGGCAAGATTTTTAAAGTTGAAAGCTGTTAATTACTGCATTTTGGATAAATGTCTATATTGGAGAAATGCTAGTGGATTATTACTTAAATGAGTTCCATGAAGGAGAATGTGGAGGCCACCTATATTGGAAGACAACTGCCAATAAAATTCTTAGAGCTGGTTACTATTGGCCCACCCTCTTTCAAGATGTCCACAAAATGATTATTGCCCGTCACAAATGCCAACTCTTTGAAGGAAAAAGAAAACTGCTTCCCTTACCCTTGCATCCAATCACTGTTGAAGCTCCTTTTCAGCAGTGGGGTCTAGACTTCATTGGGGAAATTCATCCAGCCTCAGCTGCCCAACATAGATGGATCCTCACTGCAACAGACTACTTTACCAAATGGATAGAAGCCATCCCTTCTAGGCAAGCCACTGACTCTGTCATCATAAAATTCCTTGAAAATCATATCCTATCTAGATTTGGCTGTCCTAGAAAGATTATCATTGACAATGTTGCTGCATTTGGATCCAAAAAGATGGTTATGGTTGAATTCTGTCATAAATATCAGATTACATTGGGCCATTCTACTGCTTATTACCCTCAAGGTAATGGGTTGGCAGAATCCTCAAACAAAATTTTGGTGAATATAATAAAAAAATTGCTGGAAGACAATAAGAAATCATGGCACACCAAGCTAGTACATGCACTATGAGCTAACAGATTCACACTTAAGAAATCAATTGGAATGTCTCCCTACCAACTAGTTTATGGAGCAGATGCAATTTTTCCAACCAGCCTAGGAGTGCCAGTCATGAAACTGATCCAAGAAGTACAGTCTGAGGATAATGATATGACAAGGAGAATACATCAGACTATACATCTTCAACAAACCAGAGAAGAAGTCTACAACAGAGCACTACATAAACAAGACAACATCAAGAAGTTGTTTGATAAAAGGACAAAGGCCAGTGATTTCAGCATTGGTGAAAAAGTTTTGAAGCGGGATTCTAGGAGAGAAGATAAGGGAAAACATGGAAAATTTGATAACTTATGGCTAGGCCCTTATCTAACTCATTCTACTACTGGTAAAAATGCTTATTTCTTGCAGGAAGAGAATGGAATTGAAATTTTTGGAGGTCCTGTCAATGGAAGGATGCTCAAACATTATTTTTCTTAACTATACCAGTTTGAAGCTTTTTCATTTTCCCTCATTGTAAATATCATATCTATCACTGCTTTCAAAGTTATAAAAAGAAAAATACAAAAACAATAAAAATAGAAAAGAGGAAAAAATGAAAACAAGAAAGGTACAGCCCCATACCAAAAAGAGAAATAAAATCTGAAAGTGTGCAAGCTCAAATGCCACTCCTAAAAACACACTTCTAGTTAGTCATACAACCTAATCATGACTAATTAGCTTTTCAATTTACTGCTGATAGGTTAGTCAATTAGATCCGCCAAACAGCACAATCTTGGCTTATCAGTAAGGTAGATTAGGATAGAAAAACAATGGTTCAAACAAGCTCAAATCTTGAATCTATGAGATTGATGGAGAACTGGTTCTAAAAAGCTCAAAACATGAACCAGGAAAGAAAGAGGAAGCAGCTCAAAAAAAATCAAAACCAGAGCTGAAGAAATAATGAAGGAATTTTTAGTTTTCAGATCTTAAGCCTTCACTATTTTGTTTTAAATTTTCTACAAATTTTAGTCTATGTGCAGCTTGTTTTTATGCCATAGACCACAGCAAGTAAGACTGCTTAATCCTGGCTCGGCTGCTTTTAAATTTCTGTTTTAGAATTTAGAGAATAAAGGTCTGTCAGACAGTCTAATCCTGACAGATAATAGTTAGGTAGAGAAATTGATGAGTTCAACTGCTTAATCTAAACTCATGGAGAAATAAGAGTAGACTTAGACTAGTTTAATGTTTTCAATAAAAGAATAAAATGTTTATGAAAAGAGTTTTCCAATCTAAATGCACTTTGAAGAAAAAAAAAATGTTAGGAAGTAGGCTATGTAGGTAGATGTTTCGGAAATACTTTTCTACTGATATATCAAGTTCTAAGTCATTTTTGTTAGCAGCTGATAAAAATATTATCAAAGTGCAGGGCACTGATCAGCTTCCAGAGAAAATTGTCTGAAGTTCTTGGCACCTTAAAGATGCCATCCCCATGTGGAGCCACTGTTAGCCACCTATAAAAATTTGCCATATCAAATGGTGGCTAAATCCTTTTTAGCCTTAAAGAAAAAATTCATATCCAAATTGTAATTTCTTGAAGTCTTATGATGATAATTACCCTTTGAGTTAATCTTCACTACTGTTTCACTATTAATCCTAAAGTACCTGCTGATTACCAAGAGAAAAACTGCTTAAGAAACTCCATTTTCCCTCATTTCACCTCTCCATTTCACTCTCAATTTTCATCTATAAAAACCTTCATTTGGCTTCTAAACCATTCCAAAATCCTCTTTAAACCTTATATCTCCCTTTATTTGGTTTAAAAATCCCTCCTCTCACCTATCAGAACCCATACTTGGCCTCAAAAACCTTTGTTTTTGGCCTAAAAATCACACTTCTGCACTCTATAGGTCTTAGGCCCCTGCGGGCTTATTTCCTTTAAGACTTTTTCCTCATATAACCTTAGCCCCACAATCGGGCGCTTAAATACATAAAATCCCCTTCAAAAAACCTTTCCTTCTTCTATTTTTTCCATTCCCGACATTTTGATTTTAAACGATTTGGACCGTTGATCTCTGCAGATCAATGGCCATCGGGCGCCCATATTTTTCCCATCCCTTTTCCCGTTTCAGGATTCTCGACCTCATCTTTAAATCTCAATTGTTCATTTAAACGATCCGACGATCGGGACTTAACCCGATACCACCAATAAACCCGTCCATAACACAACAAAATCTACGTCACCGTAGACCCCACTCCATTTTCTGCCCTGCATCTTACCCCCTATCGCATTTTTTCAGCGCCGTTCGATCTCCATTGTATCAAATATAATGAAAACAAGTTCAACCCCGTCCACAGTGCACTACTTCTACACGATAAAAGATGTTTTGAAAATCCACGTGTCGAGCGATGAATGGAATCGCGTTCCAAAAGTTAATACCGCCTCCCCCCCAAATGTTGCGCGAAAACCATTGATGGTTTTCTCGAAACCACTCCTTCTCAATTCGTGCCCTAATTCAAAATTAAACCCCTGTTTCATTTTCCGCCATGGTTTTGCTTCTTACATTGCTGCATCTATTCATCCTCATAGCTCCAGACCACTTCATTAAACCCTCCAACGCAGTTTTACCACAATTTGCAGGGTTTTTATAATTAGTTTTTGTGTTTTGTAGGGTTTGATGGCATGGCTCTGTGTATTTCCACAGTCACAGACAAGTGACCAGTTCAGTCCAGAATGACGATTCTGTGACTTATAACAACGAGTAAAAGGAACCAGCAGGTTTCTAAATTTAGCTAATCAGTGGATCACGACCCCTAATATTAGATGAAACCCTCCAACTGATAGAAAGCCACCTATGCTAGTGAAACAAAGCAGTAAAGTGTATCAGAATGAAGAATCAATGATAAAGGGATTAAAGCCAAAGCTTGAAGATCAGAGTTTTAATCCACCGAATAAGGAGATTAAGACAGTGTTAAAGAATGAAGACCCGAAGATGAAGATCAAGGCTAATTAAGCCTAAACACAGACCAAAAGAAAATTAAAAAGTGTTTTAAGGTAAAACATAGAAAAACATCAGTAAAAGAGGCCTCCACTGCCACATCAGAGGCTATTTATCCTCTTCAGCTACCAAAGTGCCACCTGTAGCCTCAATAAATCAAAGGAAGGCATAGTAATTGCCTTAGTCAGTGATATTTTTGTTAAAGACAGCCACAGTTATTTCCAGCCTGTCTGAAAGAGTTTAAAGTCAACAAAATCTGCCAAGTAGCTAAAAATTAAATGAAAACCAATTAATACATGGAAAAGATCAGAAATATTCTCTATTGAGCTTCTTAAAGACAAAGAGGCATTAACTTGTATTAATTGAACCTAGATACCTTTTCTTTCATCCCACCTCCTCTTTCTTCTATAAATTGAAGAAGATGAGATGTTGTTGGTTGTTGGACTTTTGATGTAATAGTTGCTGTATCAAATCATTGTTGAATGTAAATATGTTCTGAAGCTCTGAAGCTCTGTTAAGTTATTGAAGAAGTTAGGCTGAGAAGAGAAGTTGTTGTTGTTCTGAAACATTGGACATTGTAGTTTGTAACTGGATTGACAATCAATATACAAGCTGATTTTTTGGGATCCTAGTCTATATCATTGGTGAAGTACCGCTTACTGTTATTGTTTCTTTTCATGTATGCCATTTTTTTCACTTTTCTCTAATAAAGAGCAGCAAGCATAGAGCTAGGATTTACTGTTAAAAGTACCCTACTCTCATTGATAAGCTTTATCTATATTTTTTCTGCTAATTGTGATATTTGGGAATGACTTAAATTAAGTAGAAACATTATCAAGGAATGTTGGTTAGTCCATGTCTTGATGTGCAAAACTTGAATGGAAGTTCTTGAATGATATTTTCATTACATGCTAAGTAGAGTTAAACTAGAAAGTTTATGGTTTGCCCTATCTTCTAGTTCTTTCTCCAAAGGTTGTTTGAAAGTTTCCCTAAGAGTATGCTAAAAGCAAGGTTTGATTTTAATACATCTGACCTGATCTTAAGCTACACTTTGTTTTCTTATCTATTTTCATCCCTTCTGAAAGTAGTCTAGTGAGATTATTGGATTGTTGTCTGATAAGTTAGCTTTAATACAAGCTTGCCCAAAGAATTCCATGGTTAGCCCTATCCTTTGGTTGGTTTCAAACAATTAGGCTGAGAAGAGAAGTTGTTGTTGTTCTGAAACATTGGACATTGTAGTTTTTAACTGGATTGACAATCAATATACAAGCTGATTTTTTGGGATCCTAGTCTATATCATTGGTGAAGTACCGCTTACTGTTATTGTTTCTTTTCATGTATGCCATTTTTTTCACTTTTCTCTAATAAAGAGCAGCAAGCATAGAGCTAGGATTTACTGTTAAAAGTACCCTACTCTCATTGATAAGCTTTATCTATATGTTTTCTGCTAATTGTGATATTTGGGAATGACTTAAATTAAGTGTAAACATTATCAAGGAATGTTGGTTAGTCCATGTCTTGATGTGCAAAACTTGAATGGAAGTTCTTGAATGATATTTTCATTACATGCTAAGTAGAGTTAAACTAGAAAGTTTATGGTTTTCCCTATCTTCTAGTTCTTTCTCCAAAGGTTGTTTGAAAGTTTCCCTAAGAGTATGCTAAAAGCAAGGTTTGATTTTAATACATCTAACCTGATCTTAAGCTACACTTTGTTTTCTTATCTATTTTCATCCCTTCTGAAAGTAGTCTAGTGAGATTACTGGATTGTTGTCTAATAAGTTAGCTTTAATACAAGCTTTCCCAAAGAATTCCATTGTTAGCCCTGTCCTTTGGTTGGTTTCAAACAGTTGCTTAAAAAGGCTTTTCTTATATGGAAAGTTGATAAATCCTTGTTGAAATTATTGGTTTTTTCCACTTTCTCAACACTTTTAATGTTCCACTCCATCATTTAATCTAAAGGATCTTTTGATATTGATGACTTGCCCCTTGGATCACTCTTGAAATTGTTGCACACTTAAACCCTTTTGTGACTCCATTACCCAATGGATTAAAGCTACTTCATGCTAATCCTATCTGCTGAACACTTCTCAATATACTTGCATCTTCACCCTTCAGAGACTCTTTCATTTTGTGATATTCCATCCAATTAAATATCATACCTAACCAACTAAACAAAAAAAACCCTTGTTCTTAATACCTAGCCTAATATCATACTAAAAGCCTTAAATATCACATCTTTAAACACACTTGTAGAGAGATCCCTCTCTGGATTCAGGAGGGCTAGATCCTAGAATGCCAAAGCGGTTTTCATGTAGGCTCTGCAGCATTTGTATTTTCCAATCTTGCAAACTATGGAGGCCTAATAGATCCTTCCTTGGAGGAAACATTATACGATGACATTGATCGGCTTACTGGAAAAAACTATCATTCCGATGTACCTGAAACAATGAACGGTGTTTCTAGGAAACTGCTTGACGGCACAAAAATATTTGAATTGGATAGAGATGCTGATGAAGAATGTTATTTTCAAGACAAACAAAGCTTATTGTCACCTGGTTTTTGAAAGCCATATGAAGTTCTGAAAAAATCGGAGGGACACTGCTCTAATATGTCCTGTGAACATGGTCTATCTCAGGTTATTGTTCCTTTTACAAGTAGAGGCTATGACATTATGGATTTAAAAATGACATGAGATATTTTGGATAATAATGTGTTGCTTCATTCTGTTGGGGACGATGATAATCTGGGCAATCTAAATGAGATAAAATGTGACAACTCATCTGGAGTAGAAATGAATGAGTATGCTATATAATCATATTTGTCTCAGTATCCTGTAATAGATCCTGAGAATAATAGAAAGAATAGTAATAAAAATAGTAAAAATTTGGGTAGTCAAAGCGATATTGAGTAGGTATATGTATTTGAAGAGAAAACTGAAAATGAAAGACGTAGATGCCTTTCAGTGATTTGTGAGGAACATTTCATAGAAGTAGCAAATATCTGTGAAGCTCAAGAGAAGAAAAAAATTGCTGACTTTTGGATTCTATGTTCTTGTTTTGAAGATGAAAATAATTTGAATAACATGTTTCACAACATCCAACATTATTTGGATGATATTATCATTGCTTCATTAAAACCATTGATTAGGAGAAAATGATTCTCAGTTTTGCCTCGAATACCAAGCTTTCAAGAGAGGACATTATTTCTATCACTAGCATTTCAGCAAACATGAGCAATTTAAATCAACGTAGGGAAGTAAAGGAGAAAGTAGTTCATTTAGTCCAAATAATGCCTCCTCTTATTGGTGCAAGGATTTAATAACTCAAATTAAAAAAAATTCTACAAAACCTGAGATAGAAGGTACATTTTTATTTTTATTTCCTTCGACATTCTACTGAGGCTTATGAAAATTTTCTTAATAGAGGGAAAATTTGAGGTTTATACGGCTGCTTCCAATGTGAAACGAGGATGTTCCAACCATACTAGGAAACTTGTAGAGCAAAATGTGGTCAGTACTTTGTTTCACATTGTGTATCTACGTGCGCTGAGTTACAAGAAAGGAGAAACATATTAACTTCCTTTTGCCTTACACTCGGACACATGGATTGCTTATATGAAGTCATCTACAATGTACTTTGGTGGTGCAAGAAGGACTCCATCTGGATTCTCACTATAATCCATTCAATTTCTATGCATTGTTGGAAGAATTTTTTGCAAGTCAATAGAAGCAATTTACTGGGGAACATAATACGTTTTATTATCCTACTTCTTGAAGGGAATGGTAAGGGAGTTTCACAAAAAATGAAAAATAATTTTTTTCTTGATAGTGTCCACTAAGCTCAGCTCTCACCTGGTTTTACCATGGCATTCACATGATAATGATTTGATAAAATAAAAATATCAACATTCTTATTTCAATCCTAGATTTATGAAATATTTTGGATCTTTACTTATAGTAGTAAGGTCAATTTGTTTACCTGACCTTGCTGCTGACCATTGAATTTTGGAATATTCAAGATACATACATCTTTAAAATATATTCCAAAAATAAATTCAACAGAAAAATGCAAACACTTCAATTCATATTCAATTCCCTCTGCCCATTCTCATTGAAATCCACATTTCTCTATGTTCGTCACCACTGAGCTGCAGTGCACCCTCAGATTCGGCAACTTCGTCTAGAGGTATAATCGGTTTCAAGATCAATTAATTTTTTCTCTACTCAATCGTTTAACTGAAAACCAATCAAAAAATTCTAGAATTATGGCATCTAGCCTATGAACTTTAGCAGCTATGAGTTGTGTATTTCCAGTATGTTGAGTTATACATTGTACGAAGTTGACAACACTAGAAATAACAGTTGCCAACTCTACTTTAATAACAAAAAATTTACTTCCAGAAATAGAAAGAGAAGTTGCTTCTACATTCATTAAAGGTCTACTACAAACATAAGGATTAGTTTCATTTTCATCAAATACTATTGCATTTGTTACATCCTCTAATACTTTCTCAACTATTGTTGCATTTGTTACATCCTATGATACTTTCTCAACTAGTGTTGCATTTTTTACATCCTTTGATACTTTCTCAACTATTGTTGCATTTGTTACATCCTCTGATACCTTGAGAAAGTATGCATCCTCAGCTTTGGTATCGAGGATTACATTGAGCTTATCTTGAAGACTAACTAAAGCAGATTCATTCAAAAAAAATCTGAATAACTAAAGCAGATTCATTCAAAACATTTTTAGCTTGCAAAGAAGTCAATTTTTCTTGCAAAGGAGTTTTTTTTTTTTACCAAATTAGAGCATTCTCGATTGGCGGTTAGAAGCTCGAACTCTCTTTTCTCAAGAGTTTCTTCCAAGGAAGCCTTATCTTCTTGAAAAAATGAAGCACTTAAACCTCCTACAACATTCTTCCCAGTCAATTTATCTTATTTTTCTATTCTTGTCTCACTGAATCTAGCAGAAGGCATGGAGGCCAATTTCTCCATATCAAGAAAATCATCCATCAAGTCAAACTAGATGATGCTATTCACTTTTGATATTATAATTTGGATGAGTCACTGAGGCCTCTGCCCAAGGAAGACACACACTATGGCTTTTTATTCCCTGTGAAATCGGGGATCCCTTCAAGGAATACATTGCTGGCATGGGGTATTCTATGTATTAGGATCTGGTGGAGTGGATTCAGAGCTCTCCCATTTCCAAGAACAAGAGCGACGGGGTGGAGGATATGCTAATTGGGATCTGGTTGAATGAACATAATAGAGTACACAATAGATTCAATGTTAAACCTGCCATGGATAACTTTCCTGTAAGTAATATTCATGCCTGTGTAATTAAAAAAAAAAAAACACTTACTTGCAACCATATTTGCTTGTTATTTGCTTGCCCTCATTTTTTGCAAAAGAAAATTCCAAACATAAAAAAAACATATAGACGGGACTATGAAAAGTAAAAGGGGGTTTTAAGATAAGTGTGGAATAAAATGACGAGAGAAACACTTTCCATAGACCATGTAGCTCATAACATGAGGGACAGGTGCCCTACAACTCTGTGTTCACAACACAGCTGCAAACCCTCGGTCTTCATAACACAACAAGAAGCCCTGAATGAAGCCACCCAACGATCCACCGTAAACCTATTTGTCACTATATCACTATCATGTTTATTTGGTTACATGGGGTCATATGGATCTCTCGGGGGCACACATGGGCACTATTTTTGTGGATTCCCTTCTCTCGAGGGCTACATTTCAACCTTTCGAATAAGGGCCTTGCGCCTGCTACGAGAGGTGTTAATTCTTAAGTAGAGGATTTTGAGGAAATGACGGTGGATGGAACTTAGAGGTGTGTCACTGTTGACTTGAGGGGTCCTAACCCAGGTTCATATTTTATCGTGCAACCAAAAAACTTTCCAACTACTGGCCCTTTCGATAATGAATTTCTTGCGCAGATCAAATTTTCACCCAAATCATTATGGGAGGGTGCTGGAACCAAGTTTCCGCACCCCGAGGAAGAAAATAATGTGGTGGCCCTAAACATGTTGATTGAAAAATTTATACATATCAAAAAAATATGTGTGCAAATACAGAACAATACTTATCAGATCGGCTAGTCACAGACACAGATAATGCATAAACAGATAGATTGCAGATTGACTTCGTCGCAGATGTATATGAACATAACCAGATCTATGTAATATTCAATAACTTAAGCAGATTTATCCATGTATTTAATTATCAATATATATTCATGCGTAAGTAACATACCTACTCGTGCAGATACAATTAAGCATAACAGAAGTAAGCGATCTTAGAATAGTAAACGGATAACACAATGCTTCGCCAAAACAGGTCTTTGTATTAGATTCCAAAAAATTAGTACAACAGAATTTTCCCTTACAGTTACCCTTCCATGCACACATCCAGCAGAATCCACACACAGCCAGGACTAGGTCTCCTCGCACATAGCCAACAGGAGCCTTTCTACCCAAACCAAAACTTACAAAATGTATCACAGACGCATAAACGTACTTAGATAAAAACATGAATAACTCTTACTTAGACTCTATCTATGTTTTTATATCCATCTTAGCGTGTAGATACTATGGTCTCAAACCATGATTTGAGGCCCACAGTTTACCCTTGAAAACCTTTTTACATAAAAGAGGGACTTTGACTCGCCCCAAATACCCTTGACCTTTTCTTGTAGTGCGCATATGAAAAAATATAAAAAAATATATCCAAAAATGTACCCCAGGGGACCCTGCTCCAACAAGCCCCCAACACAAACCTGTGACTCGTCCTGAATCACTGCGGGGTCTGGTCCTTCATCTTGGCTTGGAGTGCAGTGACAAAATATTTTAGTGGCAACACCATGTCCATACTCTGCACAACAACTCCCTGCATTTCAATGACCAATTTCTTTGTAGTGGGCCCTTCAGAAGCTAATTCAATGCTCCTATGTGTTTGGTGAATGGCCTTCAACATGATATCCAATGTATGTGATAGTTGTAGAGGCTCCTCGGCCCACGGTTGAATTATTGCCTCAAGAAATTGTTTTTTCAGGCACAGGTCCTCAATTTAATTTTGAATTACCCTACCCTCCTGTAGGTGGGAGAGGCGCTATGTAAGAACGAGGGTAGGCTCCACCATCCCAATATCAGCGAATTGTTGCTCCTTGACGTGCAAATCATTGCACAGCTATTTTACCACAAGGTCATTCTGAACTGAAGTCCAGACACCCATGGCCTCATCCAAAATCTAATCGCAGTATGTGACTATGGAAATGATGTTATCAGTAGCCTGATTTACTTTAGAAACCCTCTTTGCTCTGACTTCTAGTGGAGTTTCTGGTTGCAATTTCATCTGCAAGTCAACAATCTGTTGCTCAAATTCAGCCCGGACCATTTGGAATTTTACGCGCAAGGCCTTTAAGGAAGCAAACAGTCCTTCTAAATTCTCTTCTCGGGAAGTTGTGGCAAGGACCCTTGGTACGTCACTTCAGAATTGGTTGATTTTCTCTTTGAGCGCAGCGCGCTGAGCCTCAGCTACGCGATATGCTTCCTTTGCAGTCTATTGTTTCTGATGTGCTTCAGCAACCTACTGCTGCAATTATACTGCAGTGGTGTGGGCATGGGATTTGAGGAATTGGAGCTAATCTGTAATCACACTGTGTAGAAAATGTAATTTTCTTGCGGGAAAAACATACAAGTTAACATTTATATCTCCGCAACCTCTTAATTGTGCACTTATTCGAGATGATTCTACATGGATGGTCAGCTCAGAAATTTGAATCAAAAGAAAATTCGTAGTTGCAGGTAGGGTGTTGTTGAGCAGCTACACACTGGTTGCATGCACGCTTGCTTGTAGCTGGCTTGCTTGTGCAACTCTCACTTGAATCAGGCTTGCTTGAAATTTCATCTCCTGGATGCCAACCTACACCCCTTTGAGTGTAATCCTGTACTGTGTTTCCCTGTATGTCCATCTATCTATGACTGTTATGACCGCATTTTCTATTTCATTGAGGTCGTCTTCAATCAACATCAGGATCTCTTCTCCAGTTTCTTTGGAACCTTTTCATTTCTTTCTCGAACCTCCCGCAACCTAAGAACCGTGACTTGTGCCTTTGGAAGTCTGCACTTCCACCTGCTCCTCAGTTTCTTTTGGCACGACACCATTCTTCTCAGGTGCAGTGTTTGTTTCTAAATCAATTGTTTCACTGATTATCTTCGGCGTGGACTCTTTTTCAGTTATCTTCTCCATTGTCTACATACTAGCGCGAGGCTTGGTAGGCATCTTTGGAATGGGTGTTGATGCACTAGGCTCCAGCCAAGCTAGAGACCACTTTGCAATGATGCGCAAAAAATCATCCTCAGTGACGAAATAAGGAAATTCATACCACACTCCTTCGACTGCACCCTTCATGCAGATGTGCATGTTGTGGAAGGTTGCCTTAAAAGTTGGTATCATTTTGTACTAGTCGTACAATGTTAGAGACAACCTTGTTTTCAACTTGAAAGAGCGAGGCGTCAAACAACACCTAGAATATTTTATTCTCCATAATGCGCATGGGTACAGAAAAATTCCATAATGTAGTGTATCACATTGCTTCGCACATCTGCGGTTCGATCTCAGGAAATTGTGTTTCCTATGGGGTCTTCCAACCAATGAGGGTTATCAGCCGCAGGAACCAATCGTAATATAAATGCTTTCCCTCCTCTTGTGCTTCATTCACATTCTCCAAAACTTCCTTGCATAAATATTGAGACCAGTTATAGATAAATCATTTTTCACATTGTCCCGCAAGTGCAATTACTTGTGCAGTGCTGGCCAAGATGGGCATCCCAAACGAAACTGCTATATCATTGATCTCACTTGCTATAAACCCTCGGCTATGGAGCGAAACTTGGTACTTCGTCTTAATTTGGTCAGCCACCTGCTTTAATTGTGCTTTTCCTCCAAAATCCACCATGGGATATGGGCCTTTATTAGGCAGGCCTGTGATCCGATGGATCTGTGCAACATCAAATAGTATGCACTCTCCCAGCCAAAGTGCTTCATCATGCACGAGTGCAAGCAATTGGTGCATGCATATATCATTTATTGGGTTGTGCCCAAAGTGTGGGACCTGAAGCATATTCAAAAGCCCTGCCTTATGTAGGCCTAGCACCCATCACTGTGGCTTAAGGTGTAGTAGGCCCCCCTCATAGGGCACATGATCCAGATAGTGCTCAAGAGAAAGCTTAGGAAACTTCTCTACATATTTGATGTCTAAATATTCCATTTTCAACTGCGGCACTTTCGTGAACATATCACCTTCAACCATGACATTTTTAGGAATTAACGTCATGTTAATACTTGATTGCACTTTGTCCATATCTTTTGGAACTCCGATTTACGCTTTGCGTGGTGTGACACAGGTCAATAATTATGAGAATGGGGCCACTTTGACCACATCCTCCTCCTCCATGATAGTCTTAGGGAGCTCCGCCATAGGTCACTTTTGGTGCTCAGCTGCAATGGAGTGTGGCTTTGGATACTTCTCCCTGGGGCATTTATGGGTTCCCAATGTCTAACCTTTATTAGACTTTGTGGGCATAGGTGTGTCAACAACTAGCATAGCAGGATCCTCTCAGGGGCACATAGTTGTCATGCTAGGTGCAATTACGTAACCGAAACCCCTACGATGCAAATCCTCCTCAAATCCTAGATCCAAACCAGACATAGACACTGAATAATCTGTAGAAATTAGAGAACTCAAGGTTGACGATTCACAAATAAATCAAAGGGAACTATTGTGACCCCATAGTTCATATTTATAGTTTTGGCACATCTTCAACGATCCCTTATGCATTAGTGTGTCTCCATAAATGAAAAAAAGGTCCCAAATATGGAAAAATCCCCTCATTAAATGCAACCTAGACACTCCCTTAAACGGTAATAAAGTTGTCTTTTCCAGATTTACTGTTCCAACGGCTAGATTTTGGCACCTTTGCGACCTAGTCAACCTCATCATGAAACTGCCATGCACGCGTCACACCTTTCTGCACATTTTCCATCACTATTGTGTAGATCTGATACTCCGGCCATAAATTCATTCGATGTGCACAGGGTCATCCTTGTATGGCTTCAATCAGCTTCCATTGAAATACTCAGGAAGATTTTCTCCGCTCAGTGTGGCCAGCCGCATTGCACCTCCTTCATTGATCTCCTCAAAAATATATGGTCCTAGCCAATGCATCTTCAACTTCCCTAGGTGGCACATGAACTTGTTGTCATATAATAAGACCAAATCATCTTCCTTAAACACCTTTTTCCTGATGTTACTATCATGCCATGCTTTTTCACGTGACTTTTGAACTTGCTGGTGATAATTGGAAATAAAGCGATCTTCTTCAAGTGTGACAAAATTTGACAATCGTTCCTCCATAGCATCTACTTTGGCCATATTCGTGAATGATTAATTGCCTAGACTAGGAACAATGTACTCCATCAGCAACACAGCTTCTTGCCCATACACCATCCTAAACGGTGTCTTACTAGTCAACATTTTACATGTGGTCCAATATTCCCAGAGAACTGCGAGCACGCAGTCATCCCAATCATTCCGGTTAGCATTGAAAACCTTGGTAAGCCCAGTCTCCAATATCGTTTTGAATGCTTCCATCGCACCATTCACCTGTGGGTGATAGGGAGTGCTCTTCTGATGATGTATCCATAATTCATCTGTCAATGCTTCAATGGTTTCATTCACAAAGTGCGTACCTTGATCACTTATGAGAATATTAGGACATCCAAAGCGAGTCACAATATTCTCAAAGATGAACTGTGCAGCTATATTTGTAGTATAATCTTGCACATGCTTAGCTTCAGCCCATCTGGTTATATAGTCAATCGTAGTTATTATAGAATGCACACCACTCTTCTTGCCCAAAGGGTAAATAGGTCTGACAAAGTCTATGGCCCATTTCTCAAATGCTTGCAGTGCCATCTGTGGATGCAGGAGCATTGTTGGCTCGAGGGGTCCTGACCCAGGTTCAGAGGTTAAGGTTTTCCAACAAACCCCTATACTAATGGCCCTTTCGGCAGTGACCTACTTGTGTAGGTCAAAGTCTCACCCGAAGTAGTATGGGTGGGTGCTGGAACTAGGTTTCCGCACCCTGAGAAAGGATAGGTAAGGCAAGTAGAGCTGTGTCTGGCTTAATAATGACTAGATCGCCTAATTCAGAGTTAGATCTATAGGCCTTCTTCGCATCTACATGCGCAAGGTTAGCTATGCTCCAGTGCTCAAAAAATTATACACTTATAAGATAGTAGCGCAGTATTGCATAAAACATAACAAACAGATCCAGATGTAGTTAAACACTTACATAGTATTATCACAGCTTAACACATGATACGCATAACACAACAGTTATCACAGATTCGCATAAACAGTGCACATAGATTTAGTACTCAAAACAACCTTTCTTATTCATCAACCCGTCAATTCCTTCTTACAACACCCAAGCCCGACCTGCGCACACAACAGCAGGGTCTGCACACAACAGGACTTGGGCTCTCCACGCACACAGCCAACCAGATTCCCTTCCTAAAAACCCAAACAAACCTATTAAGCCGTAATCTGCATCAAGAGCTCATCATCATCCTACCTTACAATTCAAAATGTTCCTCTATTTATAACAATCTAGCCTAATATTTCCTATGGTCCGCAAACCGTGGCTTGCGGATTCTAGATCTACCCTTTAACCCATTACAATGCTTTCGAGGCTTTGTCCCACCCCAAACCCCTGTGCTAGACTAAATATAATCAAAATTATACAAAATCGGACCAGTTTCGCAGCTTGTAGGGGACCCTATTCCAACAGTCCCCCAACACAATCTTGTGACTCGTCCCGAGTCACTGTGGTGATGCATTTTCTACTTCCGCACAGAGGGCATTGATGGTTGTGATCATTGGAGGTAACACTTCTTGACTTTGAGTAGCAGCACTTTGGGCAAGGTCAACAAGTTTCTGGGAGGTCGGTCCTTCAGTTGCCGCAGTGACACTCTCTAGTATCTGAGTTAGTCGCTTGATCACGCCATCTACATTCTATGAGATATGGATGGCTGCAGAAATCCAAGGTTTCAGACGTTCTGCCAGGACATGCTGTTTGCACCAAAGTTCCTCAATATTTTCCGGGAGATCATTGCTGGCCTTTAACCATGCCAAGCGTTGTGCAGGCGCCAAGGTGGGAAGCGTAGCCTTGACCTGCTCGAAGGCCTCTTCCTTCTGCCATAGGTCCTGATTGATTTTACGAGGACTGGGTCATGCTGGACCTTAGTCCATAGTTACATAGTTGTCTCTAGCAACTGGGCACCTTGGGCAATTTTCCCCGAAATAATGTTCGTCACGTCGGTTACTAGTGCAGCGCGCTGGACGCATACTTCTGGAGGCATTTCGGGCTGCAGTTTGGCCTATAATTCGGTGATTTGCTGATCCAAATGTGTTTTGATGGCGTGCATTTCCATCTTAGATGCTTTTAGTGCCACAACTAATTTTTCCACTTTAGCCCGAGGCATGGCTGCGGCTGGGATCTCGTATGTAACCTCCATGCAGAGCTAGTGGATCACTGTTTCAAGCTCCGCCTGCTGTGAAACGGCAAGGAGAAAATATGCGGCCTGCTGCGTGATGGTCTGCTCTACCGTACCCAGCTGTTGGTGTATTTTCTGGTCATGATGGTTAATCTCTTGAAATACAGCATTGTGGAGGCCTTGTAAGGTTTCGTGGGGCAGCTTAGCCAAGTCCAGTTGGATCCCTATTCCTGCTTGGAGCTGAATTCCTACCAGGGAAGCGCTAGGTAAAGAACAGAGATGACTCTCTTCCATAACAAGTGATGTACTGCTAGTTACCGAAGGAGTTCATGCCTAGCCAACGCTGTTCTGCAGCGTATCCATTTTTAACTGACGAGTGTAGATCTCATCCTGGAGGGCGTTGAGTGCGGCCTTATGTTGTGCCCCTATAGATTCCCACTTATCTTCTGTAGCCAGTGTGATTGCATCCGTGATTTTCTCAAGGTCACCATCAGTAAGGTTGACCATTGCATCATATTGTGCGCGGTGGGCGTGATATTTCTTTCGGGATCCTATTGCCAGCTCACCTAAACGCTTTGTACCATGGGGAGGGGTGATCTCTTTGTCAGACCCTACTTGAGGCTTGGCCACGGTAGTCTGTGGTGGCTGTGTATCCTTTTTCGTGGCTATGTTTGAGCTCATCTGGCTAGGCTCTGTGGTCTCCCTATGAGTGGTTTTGAAGCCTTTTTTCCAGGCAAAGGGTGATAGCTAGATTAGCAGATCAATTTCTTCATCTGCTACCATATATAGAAGTGTCGTCCATGTCTTGTTGTTTAGGCTACGGATCTGAATATGGTGCATGGTAACTTGGAAGGCTGCAACATGTTTGTATTTGTCATATACCGTCAGGGATAGCCGGGTCGGGAATTTATGGCTACTGCCACGCTGCTTTGGAAGAGAACCCAGAAAACTTTGTTATCCTCAATGCACTGCGCATCCTTAGAGTCCCATAAATGAGCATACCACGCTCCTTCACACATTCATTGAGGGAGGTCGGGGAGGACCGACTCCTCAAGGGTATCCCAGGTGACCAGTGCTATCAGGAGTAATAACAATGAATAGTAGAAGGACGTCCCCTACTCCAGGGATTCGCCAACATTCGCAAGAAATTCATCGTGCAAAAATTGGGCCCAATTGAAAGAGACTCCCTTCACACACCAGTCGGCTAACTGAATAACATAGGTGGGGATGGTCGCAACCTAGTACTTCCTCATTAGTTTATAAACTAAGAGCCTAGTACCCATCTGGGTATCCAAGTCATCGATAGTCTGAATCACAAAGCCTCGCTGATTGCGATGCACATTGTAGGTATTTCACACAAATGTAGTGGTGGCTACATCGTACTTCTTGCCTACCTTCTCTAGTGGGTGGGGTCCTTGCATAGGAAGGCCCATAATATTGTGGATCAATGCAGCATCAATAGGGACTCTGTCCTGAATCCACAAGAAACCATCATGAATTAGGGCGAGAAATTGACGATCCAACCAATCTGTAACATTGTAATGGCCAAAATGGGGCTTCAGGAGTAGATTCAAGAGTCCAGACCCGACCAAGCCACATACCTAGTGGTGAGGAACCACCGTGACCCCATCATTTGTTCCGATCATCTCGAAGTACAATGCGGGGGCCAATTTAGGGAGGGTTTCAGAGTCTTCCAAGTCGTGATCATCCAAATTGACCTCATGGAGTCTTCCACAAGGATCACTGAGGACAGAGACTTCTCCCGGGGTTAGGGGGGTTTGTAGATAGGTGACCAAGCCATCTAATTTTTTTTGCATTTGTGTGGAATATCTACGTGGGCGAACAAAAGGAGGTAACCAACTGATCAAATTAGGAGGCAGAGAAACTTCCTATGCATCTTGATCCAGAGGAGATACCGGCGGGGACTTAGTGTGCCTTGGAGAAGTCCTAGGCTTCTCGGTAGCCCATTTCGCTACTTTCGGGGCTTTTCCTGAGCCTTGTGCTTTCTCTTTTCCTTTTTTTGTGACCGACGTAGAGGGAACTTCTTCCAATTCCGACTCAACTTCCAGTATCTCCTCATTGTCAGGCCCTGTCGGGGCTAAAGGTTCGGCCATCCTTGCGGGAAAGATATATCCCAGACCTGGGTGATTGCTATCAGACGAAGCATGTTGACCAGACATGAGAGTGATAGTGTAGATACGAACAATCTGATTGCTCAAGTTCTTCTGAGAGAAAAATGGTGAGTCCAAGCTATGCAAGTGAGACAGAACCTTGGGCGGACATATCCTACCCCTTCTATAATACCCAAAATCGTCCAATGGTAGGGTAAAATTTATCAAAGATGTGCCACCCAAGAAACGATAAAAAATCCCCAAAATTTTCTTCATTAAATTCCCGGAGGCCACTCCTTTTAATGGTAACTTTTTCTTTGTACCAAATGTCATCGTTCCAATGGCTAGTTTTTGCATCCCCTGTGTGCTTGGCCTAGCTACTACGCTAGGGTCAATCATCTGCATCTTTCGCGCGTCCTCCCCCAACACAGTCTTGTGTTCTAGGTAAATTATGACTGATGACAACGTTTCCTGACATCCGTTATCCCCAGATAACCTTACCGACAACGTAAGTGAGGTTTTCATAGGATCTATAGCTAGAGCACATTTCTGAACGAACTGCCTGTAATAACCAGTGTGGCCAAGGATTAACCGCAGTTGTTTTTTTGTTATCGGGGCTGCCGGATAGATGGGAGCTCTGCTTCTTGTACCAATAGCAGGTGTAGAGTGCATTTTAGTGCTACGTACCTCTGTGCGCAGCCTTGATTTGGAAGTAGCTTGTGGGTCAACCTGACCTCCTTCTGGGGTTAGGTCGCAGTAGTTGATTATCCCTGGCTTGTTCAGGTCCCTTGTGGGTAGTTCAGGGGCCATATACCCATACGATTTACTCCATGCTCTCGTGAAAGTATCCTGCAGAGCTGATGGTCCTTCGAGGCGCATGGTCAACATAGCGTGACATTCTTCCCAATCCTGAAACACTTCCTTCTAGGTGTCCCACCATTGCATAGGGTTCTTACGTATGCCTAGTTCAGTGGCCCCTAGCCTTTGTTCCCTTGGGACCGTAGCTTCGAATACTTGTAAGAATTCCTTAACATTACCCGAGCCGTCAAATTAAGGTAGGTCCCTTACCTCTGAGGAGACGCAACAGAAGTCCTTTGTGACCCGACGACAGCGCAGCGTAGAGACATTATGCAATCGGTTCTGCCAATTCTCTATCTCCACATCGGGATCAGACAAGAATTCATTATTCTCCTCCCCATAAGGTAATCCATCCATTTTTGAGGTGACCATGTACTGCACAGTTAACCTATATATATAGTCCATATCTTCCTCCTTGGGTACTGGTTCAGTGTAGCAGTTACCTTCCGCAAGGTCTAATGGTACGATCACCCTTGTATCGTTGTTCTCAAACACCATGCTTCTTTTTTTTAGATTAATGATACCACCCATATCGATGGCCCAATCCAATCCTAGTAGTGCAGGGTAGGGATCCACATCTTCTACAATATGAATGACTTCAAAGTCAGCCCGGGCCTTAACCCCTGCGATATCTACCATAATCACCAATAGCCTCCCCAAAGGTATGATCTTCTGTTGATTAGCCATGTGTAGCTGGATAGTGGACCATTCCAACTTTGGCTCGCCCATTCATTGCCATGTCTGTTTCGGTAATAAATTGGTGTTTGATCCAAGGTCCAAAATAACTCGGTCCATCTCGTAATCTTCGATTTGTGTCATCAACTGCATCTCCCTCCCAGTGTGTTTCTTATATCTGTATAATTTGTGCACTTCCTTAATATTAGGGGACACGGTAGATCACGTGGCGCAGCTATCTATTAATGCCTATAGATTTTGCACTAATTTTGGGTTACACAATAACTTCATACATGCCTGCAAGAAAGGTTTGACCTCCTCATTTGCCTTAAGGTTCGTAGGGAGTAGGGACGTAGGTGCCTCTATCCCGATGAAATCCCTTCAAGCTGTTTTAAACATTTCTCGTTCTTTGTCTAGGTCCAGTATTTCTTGTTTGCTAACTGCCTTATGGATCAGCATTTCAGTTTCAACCTTCTCCTCAGTCCCTCTAGTAGCCAATCCACTGTGCGTAACAACATTTACGCTTGGATCCTTATCCCACATCTCAGTCTTAACGCTCTGCACATTCTGCGTAGGTGGTAGCTGCTTCTCCCATATTCTTGTTATCAAGACTGGACAGTCTTCAAGCATATGGTCCAACTGTCTGCAATATCTGTAGGACTGTCTTGTAGGGTTCAGGAAATCCCTCACAAAGTGCCCTGTGTGTCCACAGTTATAGCAGATCAATATCCCTGTTAGGTTCCTGTGATTTGGCCGATTGGTGAGCCAAATGACGATGTAACATCAAACCAAGCTTTGGAGCCCAAGGACCTAGCCTTCCTGGACTCAGAGAGGGCTCTCTCTATATGTGTAAGGGATATCTGTGTGTTTGCTTATTTGTATTCTGATTTTAGGCTAGCTATGGGGTATGTTTTTTGGTTTTGGTTTTTTTTTAAGTTGTGAGGGATGAAACTGATCAAAGATATAACATAGATAACAAGATATAGATAAACTAGGCTATGGGGTCAAAAGGTCAAGAAAGCTATTAGATGACGATGCAAGGCTGTTGAAGGGCCGATTTGATTTCAAGGTAGAAAGGATCTTTGGGCAAAATGGAGTAAATGGACATCAAGTTTGTGAACAACAAAGAGTTTCAAGCATCACTGGTTTAATAGATAACATAAACATGGTAAAGAAAACCCTTAATCATGCAACATGTAACTATAAACTAATCAACACATCAAAACAAACATTCAAGCCATGCATAGAAGTATAAGACCCTCTAACTTTGGGAAATGGCTATCAGACTTTGGGGAAAACACATAAGATGGACTAACAACTCAAAATACTATGCCGGAACGCCTAAACACAGTCTTTAAGTTATTGGGCACTTTGACAAACAAGCTTTCATAGTTTTAGGCAAAGGGCTAGATCGGGACTAGGCCTCCTTGGTTCAAACAAAATGATAATCTTAATCAGTCAAAGAGATAGTTTCATGGTTGGAACTATGGACAGTCATAGGTAAGCAGGGCACACCATACCTCCTACTCAACATACATAGAACTATTAGTGAAACTAGCAACAATATCCTTAAGTTACTAAAGAGCAGTTAAGAATTCTTTAGTGCAACTAAGGAAGAAGAAAACATAAAAGCTATGAAGATTCAGGAATTTTGAGGTGCCTCCATGGGCATATCTAAAACTTAATCTCTACTGATCTATAGCAAGCAAGAAGCATGTATCATGAATGAAAACTAGAAGACAACAACAAAGCAAGAAACACTATACCATTCTACCATGTCATGGAATCCATCAACAATCCTTCATCATCTATCCAAGAACATTCAAGAGGCAATCCAAAAGCATAGCACAAGTATTTTCTCCAAAGCTCATATGACCAATATATTGCTTCTCTTCTCAAATTCAGCCTTGTTTACAAATGAGAGCTTGTGGAATAAATAGGCTCAAGTGAGGAAAACCTCAAGGTTCAACTTGCATCCTCATTGGCCTAATCAAAATATCTAAACTTGTCCTTGAGGCTTTGCAAAGCCCAAGGCACAAAATATCCCATAAAATATCTAAAAAAATGCTAAAAATGGGAATTATATTGACTTTACATCATTTTCCAAGTGCAAAAATAGCTAAACGCACATTTGGAAAAAGCAGATTTTTGAGGTTCAAAAATTACAAAAATACTTCAAATTTATATTAGAAAAAGGTCCCTTGACTTGCTGGAAACATTTGGCAGCATTCCTGGTGTCGAAATGAGGCTCATGATAGCTCGTTGGAAAGCTCTGATTTTCTACTTTTCGGTGCAACTGAAATCACTCTGATCTGATGCCCAGAAGTCCTCCAAATTTGCACCTATGTGTAAAAAGCCAGAAAAAGACAGTTTGCTGATAGACCGAGCAGAATGTGCAAAATGCAAGCCTTTTTCGCTGTTTTGAAGGGGAAAATGATCTCCAAATGCTCTGAAAATCGCTGAGGGCCTGCTCATGAAATTATGGCATCCGATGGTACCCTTCTCCTCCCTTGACAAATCCGCAAAATGAAATGGCGAATTTATGAGTTTTTGACCAAAAACCCAAAAATGCCAAAAAACCAAAAGTTTGTCAAAATGGGCCCAAAATTGGTATGCATGATCCTCAAAGGTCCTTAGCAACATGCTCCAAAGCTGAAGCCAAAATATCAAGTGCTGATGTGCCTTTCTTCTCTTTTCGTGCCGGGCGCTTCCCCTTTGCTTACTTCAGTTTTGCTTGGGTGGCCTTTAGCTTGCGCCGGGTAAACTGATTCAACTTTTGATAGTGCTGTGTCATCTTCCTTTGCAGCTCCAGGTCTCTGTTTGCCTTTTCAAGCTTCATCTCCAAGTGTTTATTGGCTCTTTCTAGCCATGCCTCCTTATTTTCTTCAATTTCTTGCTCAAGTAATGCAGTGAGGGGAAAGGCTTGAAGATGGGCCTGTTCTTCTTCCTTTTACTTTTTCAGGGCTCTTTTAAGCCCTATGGTTCTAGGCCTCTTCCGCCTAGGCTGGTCCTCTTCTTCATCTTCATCAAACTCACCGATAAGCTCCTCTATCCTTATGTGTGCTTTAGCAGCCTCATTTTTGTATTTGATTGCTCGTGCCTCATGGACAGCCAAATGGACATTCATTTGTTTATTTTGGATCTCCAAAAAGTGATTGAAGGTCTTTGCCCGATGAAGGTCATTCTCCAATGCCTCAATTTGGCCCTCTCGATGGATTAGAAGGTTTTCAAGGATGCGGGCTTCATTATCGCTGTCATCACTTTGGATTGGAATGACAACCAATGCACCTCCATGTTTTTTACTTTCTCCAATCTTGCCTTTCCCTTTGAAGGCCAATCTTACACTTTTCCTTCTTGGCATACTAGTGAGAGGTCTCTTGGGCGATTTTCTTTTGCTAGGGACAACTCTTGTCACTTTTGGAGTGGCAGCCTTAGGCCCTTTCTTTCTTGCTGTGATGGGCTTTGTTCTTTTGGCAGAAGGGGATACAATGGCTTTACCTTTGTCAACTTCTTGAAACTGCTGCTCTTCTTGAGGCTACTGTGTGTCCTCTTTAAGTTGCTTCTGCCCCTCAATATTATGAGGCTGATCTGCCTCAAATCCTTGTTGCCCTTGATCATCAACCTTATGCTGCTGTTGTGCTCGGATTTCCTTCTCATTTTGTGGCTCAAGAAGCTGCTCAAATTCCTGCTCAAACTGCTGTTCATGACCTTCAACATCAAGCTGCTACTCTTCTTCTTGTCCCTGCTGTTCACTTTCACTGAGATGCTGTTGTTTAGCACCTTTTTCTTCTTGCTCCTGCTGTTGCCCTTCATCTACAATTTGTTGCTCTTCACCCATCTCTTCCTGCTGTTTAGACTGCTGCCCCTGTTCACCAACATCAAGCTGCTGGTGTGTTTCCACCTCATGTTCACTATGTGGCTCAAGCTGCTGTCCCTGATCATCAAAATCATGTTGTTGATCTTCATCAGTTTCTTCATGCTCATCCCCTTCCTCTTATACCTGTTCATGTCTTTCTTCTTCATGTTGTCCTGATTGTTCTGTAGGAAAACTAAGCCTTCTAGGAGTAGGCCTGCTGGACAAAGGTACAGGGCGATGAACAGGATGGGTGGGAGATATATGGACAGGAGGAACAGTAGAGAAATCTAGGTGGCTGATAAAAACATCCCATGGAACCTCTTTTTTCTCTAGCTGGTGTAGGATGATAGTTTTGATCAAAAAATGATGGAAAAGGGAAGGTATTTGCAGAGATGGAGCCTTCTTCTGGACTGTGGATGCCATCTTCTCGAGGCTCTTGTATAAAAAGTAAGGGAGATTTAGCTGCCTGGTCCTAGTGAAATGCATCAATATTCGGACATGGTAGGCATAAACTCGAGTAAATCTCCCTTCACAAGTAAAATACTTCATTATGACCTTCATTAGAGGAGCATAGTTGTCAAGAAGATAAGAAAAAGGAAAAATAGCAGTGCAAGTATCTCTATGCTCAGGCTTGATGAAAGGCTTGTAATCATCCAAGTCAAGATGGGTCTGTTTGAAACATTTCTCGCCATGATATGGAATTTTGGTGGCTTTGGACACTGACCTCGGGGAAAACTTGAAATCAAGGTCTGCTACCTGGAAATGCTTGTTCTGGAACCTCAGGGCACATAGGTGTGTCAAGGGCGAGAAACTTTTGACTTCCTGTACCTTCTGGCAGAAATCTAGACAACCTACCTCATGAAAGTTGAAGAGGATGGATGGATGAGCATTGACCTCCTCTGTAGAGATTGGCTCATATCTTTTATGCAAACCACTTCTGTTGTCCTGCCTGGGTGGCATTTTGACCTAGATTTGTACTTTTAAAACACCAATTTACCACAAGGCTTTTGAAAATGCCTTCTTTACACCAAACTCTGCTTCAGCCTTCTGTCACTTCACTGTTTGATAATGTAGCAATGTTTTGAAGATAGTGTGAAATTCCTTCCTTTGATATAAAGCCCTGTCTCTTTAAAACAAAACCTTCTTCTTGCTTTTGTATATGAATCAGCAAATACTCATAATGACATACACAGTCAAGTCAAAGAAAACATGGTGAAGACACCTTCCTGTGGGTGGACAAAGGTAAAAATACAATCTTCTGAGCTTCAAAATACAGTTTTGTCCTTGTATGCCCTTTACCAGCAGATTTAATAAAAATGAGAACAGTCAACCAGAGTATATCTTATTCAGCCCAAATCCACTGTTATAGGACTAGGTGACAAAGTTTGAGAGGTTTCTTTAAGGTGGCAGTCAAGGTCTTGCAACAGTCATATTACCAACAAACTTCTTTTAAACAAAACACTGCTCCCTTTGGTGTGTTTCTCCACTAGTGGTTTTAGCAATCATAAACACAGTCAATCAACAAGTATCTTTCATAGTCAGAGGCTATTGTGTCATAGGATCAGGTGACAGAGTTTTCTAGAATTTGGTCAACCATTAATTCTTTTTCAACAAATACTGTTCTTCATGCTCTGTACTTCCTTAATTTTAGTTTAAAAACACCTTCTGTTTTCACCCCTTTAAACACCTTATTGCTCTTTCCTTCTTTCAAGACTGTTTCACTGTGTTTTGTGAGTGTTTTAATATCTTTCTCTTATCAACAGAAAAAATAGTTTGAAGGCAGTCAAAAAAAACTTTGTAGTAAGCAAACACTTCTTCTCAATTGGCCACCGCTCCCCCGTAGGACCACCCTACCCCACAAGCTTTGTCAACACCTCCCGCAGCAACTCACAGCTTTAAATACGCCTGTAACTGGCTCATGGTTGAGAAAGTAGCCTTGAGTCTCGCTTTCAGCAGCCTTAAAAACTTTGAATGACAACTAAGACTATGAGGATGATTACCCAAGCTGAAAATTAATGCCACCGTCTCAATTTGCAACACGTTTCGCTAACATGTTGTCTCCATCTCTTGCCCTGTTTGTATGCGCTCTATAGGCTTTTTGAAGCAATCTCTCCAACTCTTCTAAACCCCAAAATGACTATTATTCTCCTTTAACACATTTACTCAAAAATCTTGACTTCCATCCTGGCCCTTATCGCCTTAAACATTGTCTAGCAATTCGAAAATTGTAAGGGTGGAAGACAAAATACCTTTAGAAGACGGTAGCAGACTTTTCTCTAAGAGTTGGAATTGCTTTGAAGGCAGTTGGAGGCATAATCAACAAACGCGACGCGTTTGAACGAGAAAACGCCGCGCACAAGGCCGCCGTGGCTCGTCGGGCGCCCGGCGCCATGTACAAAAGGGGCCGCACACGCATGTGCGTCGCGCACACGTACGTGTGCGTCCCGCGAGCGCTGAGCTGGGCAGAAATTCTCCTGAGCATCTCACGCAATATTCCAGGCGCGTCGCGCGGTTATAAAAGCCTGGCAGATAGAAAAATCACCTGTGAACTCGTCTTCAACCTTTGAAATGGCAAGAGTGGATCGACTTTGCGCTTCTTGGGGTAGTCAAAAGGAGGTTCAACATTCTTCTCTCGTTTGATTTGGAGAAGGGTTTTTCTTCTGAAGGTTTGAAAAAGCCTTTGTTTTTAAATCAAAATTTGAAAACCCTTCTCTTCAAAATCTCAACACATAAAAGCTGTTCTATTATTGGATATGCAACATAGTGGTAAACACCATTTGTTAATAAGTGAGGCCCACTCCTAACCCTTATGAGAGGTCGAAACTTCGACTATATGCCTTCACTTTCATCCAATGATATTGAAACTATTAGTTTACAGGTTTTACCTTGTGACTCAAAGGTCATGAAAATCTTGCAGTCATTTTGGGGATCTACTGCTTTTACCTTTATTCAAAATGCAACAGTATAGCACTACGACTTGTTTTTACAGGAAACCTGCTTTCCTTTGTGATAGTGGCATGAAGACTTTTCTTTGACTAGGTTTCAATACCTAAAAACATGTCATGATCTTTGTGCATATGTGGAGATTAGTAAACCTATCTGCAATACCCTTTTTGCTAAAGAAGGAGCTGAAATGTCGCCTCAATATCCCCTTTCATATCCTGGTCTATCTTTATTATCTAAAATAATACACCTGTAGAGGATATTTTATATCGCAGGAGGTTTTCTTTGGCATTCTGACTGAAGTCCCTTTTCTCTTTTGCAACATAAAATAACATTTTTGCTTTGGATGTTATGGGTATAGTCTTGTCCACTGTGTAAACTGAATTAGATGGCAGATGCTGCTTGGCTGTAGATGCAACTGTTAGGTGTCTTTGAGTTTTCCTCTTTGACTGTAGATAGAAGACAAAACAGGGGATGATACACCAAAGTTAAAAGAAAATGAAACAAGGAGAGCTGCCCTTTTGTTTCCTGTGAAGGAGGTATTCATTGTCTCATTGCAGTGCTCTTTGCTGAGGGGAAAACTGAACTGTCACCAACTTGCCTTGTTCAACTTATGATAAGTCATTTGAAAGATAACCTTTGTGAGTAGGGAGATTAGTACTCTTTGAAAAACAACCATTATTTCTTTTTCCTGTGTAATGACATGACTTTTCATCCTTTATTTAATTTGGTTTTGTTGGAGCAGCAGGCTGTATATAACTAGAATTGTTTTCACTAATGACATGTCTCCCCAAAGTTTTAGAACTTCATATCATGACCTTTTTATACCTCTGTGTTGAGAAGATAAGTATGTGGGCTGTGAAAAAGCAGCTATGATTACTTACAGACACCAATGTTCCTTTTGGCCACTTTCTTCTAATGGAGCTCTGAAATCACCAAACTTGCTGCATCTGAAGGATATACATGTCTTTGTGGTGGAGTGTGGATTGCAAAAACTGGACTTACACTGGCGCTTTGACTGATACCAAGATGTCTTAGGTCTGGGACTATATATTACTTTCCTGCCTCTTCTTTATGTTCATCCAGAGACCATGGACTGTATTTCACATTTCAACAGGAACAAAAGAACATACAGGGGTCTTTTCACTGAAGTATTTTCCTGCTCAAGACTTATTGAAGCTATTCATATTAACACCCCTGCAGAGATATTTGTTATGATAGCTTTGATTGAGGAGTCCCTTTTTATGCTCCCTGATGATGACTGAAACCTCAAATGATTCTCTTTACCAAACCATAAACCCTGTTTTCTTTTGTCTTGCACATTTTAGATCTTAGTCCTGTTATGATCATTACTCACACTCAGAAACCTAGAGTCACTATTTTACTATCTAGTAAAAAGCAAACCTGTGCTTATAGTAAGTTTTACAATCCTTGAATTCAATATTGGCCATCGCCCTCTGCTTGTAGATGAAGGAGGCGCCTTAACTCTCTGCTTGTAGATGAAGGAGATTCTTGGCCATGACACATTACTAGTTTGTTTGACAGTGGGGTCTTTCTTCTACTGTGATTTCATGTTGAATGGAAGCTGCAAGGTCTTGATAAATAACTCCTCACTCTGCATATGTATCTCAGGCTCATGTTTGACATTGAGAAGCAGTTGTTCTTCTAAATGTGTATTCAAGAATTTTCTCCTGAGATGAAGTTATATTTCCTGCCTTTATAAAATCCATAAAACACTGTAAAACACCTAATAATCAGCTTGAGACTGTGGTCTATGCAGTGTTGAGACTTAGGGGTGTGTAAGTAGCGCAACTTAGGGCTGTAATCAATTTCATTTGCAGAGTGGGAGGTCTGTCATGAATGGTCTGTATCAGATGGAGGTTTTTGGCTTTTTGATGTTTGCCAAGGGTAAAATGCCTTAAAGCGCCACTTCCTAACTTAGGGGAGGCTTTTGAAACAGTCATTGGGTTGTCCTTTTAGAGTTGATGGGCAGACAAGTAGGGCTAAAACTAGATAGGATAGTGATAATGAGTTTTAACCTTGACATGGGCGGACTGAAAAGTAGGAAAGGCGAAAAAAGTTTTATGAGGGTTTTCTAGATGAAAAATTGACATATGGAGATCAGCTTTTAGAAAACTCAGCTATGGATCTAATCATCATTAACAAGTGAAAAATACTGATGACTAACAGTCGCTCCATTTGGGGAGGGCAGGTCCTTATCAGGAGGTGTCCAGAATTCATATTTTTGGCTTATGAAGACCAGTGCCTTACCCATTGGTGCAAAATTTCACCCTTCTTTGATGCTATTTCTGAAAAGTGACAGCATGGTTATCATCAATGATATTCCTACCTACCCCACTATCTTTCCTAGCATTTTTTCTTCTCTCTAGCGCATTTGAACTAGCAGCCTTTTGACAATGTATATTTTTCTTTTTGCAAAATGAACCTATCTATTTCTACTCTTATATCTGCCGGGAGTTCAGATTAAACTGATGAACTCCTTCATTACTCTACCTATGCTAGATCAACTGTCAAGATTAAGCAGTTTGACAGGATTTTGTTCTCTAATCTAAAGCATGAAATTTAAAATGATCAAATCAGGATTAGACAGTCTGATTTGTCATGCATTTGCGGCATTAAAGACAAGCTGCACACAAATATTATTTTGCAACAAAAGGGAAACTAGACAAGCGGGGCTAAGATGTACAATGTATTTTTCATCCCTCGCTTCTCTCTTTGGTTCTGTTTTAGGCATGTGGAACCAGAATCTCTCCCTAATCTAAACTCTGTGATAAGTCAATCTTACACAATGTTGACTATCTTTTGCACTCACTAACTTATCAGCAAATAAATTTAAACATGCTTAGCTATGATTAGGCTAGATAGCTGAACAAGACATTGAAGTACTAGTAGCGGCATTTAGACTTGCTCGCTTTCCGAAGGACTATTTTTTAGAACATGGGGCCTTTGTTCTATCTTCACTCGCCCTCTTTTCTATCTTTTAATGTTTTTGGCTTTTCTCACTTTTAATATTTTTGACTTTTCTATTTTTTCTATATTTCAAACAATGGTATGTACAATGAATGAAAGTGTTTCAAACTCAGAAATCTTGGAAATGACGGAATTTAAGCATCTTATCCTCGTAAGGATCTCCTCTCACCCTTGGCCCACTCAACTCCTGAAAAGAGAAATTTGGGAGGTTTTCTCTCTCTAACATGACACAGGGATTCATGCAAGAATCTCTGAACATCCCAGTATCTTCCCGTTGTACCTCTTTGAATATCTGATTTCCACTCCTTTCCTTACTGTACATTTTCCTCAAGTAATGCATGTACTCTTGGTCATTCTTGAAATAGATAATGACATCATCAAGGTATGCAAAAATGCAGAAATTTAAAACTGGGAACATGGCCTTCATGAACAGATTTCTGATATTGGGTGGTTTTGCAATTTTGATTTTGAAATTAGATCTACTTCCCGTAAACTGGAAAATATATTTAAGCTGTCTACTTTGCAAGGGAATCTTTTGAACATGACCTGAAACATCATCTTGCGAAAACACATGATTAAAAGCACTTTTAACTGGTATATCATGATCTTGGGTAGAAAAAACAGAATTTCTGTTATAGGGAAATGCAGTAGTATTTCTAAAATTGAAACAGACTCTTTGACCAGCTGTTTTATCCCTGATTATTTCAGTTTGGTTCAGATTGTTATGTTTTCTTTTGTCAAAGTTATTCTTTGAGGGAGAAGAAGTATCACAACATTTTTCTTTGTTTTTTCTGTAGAAATTGGTATTCTGCATGAGATTTCTGATTTTAGCATTTCTAAGTTCTTCATGAAAAGACAGAATATGAGCCAATTTCAGTAGCTCGGGTATGCTGGGACTGCAAATATCATTCTTGCTCATAAGAAGTTTATCAGGCATTTTTTTCTAGATTTTGAGCTGCTGGGGCTATAGTCAAAGTTTCATTTGCAGTGGATGATCCATATGATGGTAAATCTTTGAGGTATGGTAGAAACATTAAACTCCCTTGCTCCCGGGTTCCGAACAGGTTTATGATGTGTAAGTCTTCTAAAGCCTTTACCCAGAAAAAATTTCCACAGGTTACTGCTGGTGTTTGACTAGGGTTAGAGTAATTCGCTTGATAGTACATAAGGGTTTGCGCTTCTTGCTCTAATCCCACCTTAGAAGGGACATACTTACTTTCTTCATGACACAGCTGTTCATGATCATGGTAGTTTTGAGTGTCTAGTTCATCATAAAGTACCAGGGGCAGCTGATGTGGTGGATCTAAGTTTATTTCAGTTTCTTCTGACTCTTCCTCCATGTTTTCATCAATATGCATAATGAAAGAGTTCAGGTCGGAACGCAAGGAACACATTGGAATGTTGTCTGGCCTATCTTGACTGCTAATCATGTATTTCATGTGTGATTCTCGGTAGAGTATTCTGGTTTGGCCAAACACAGGAATGGTGGCGTATGACATGTCCAGTTGAATATTCCCTTGGAGTTTGGCTCCCCAAGATCTGGATAGAAGCATCCCGTACTTGGGAGGGATGTCTGCCACTACTATATCCATGATTAGATGTTTCACAGGTATTTGGGCTAGACTAAAACAAAGGTCTTTGATCAAACCCAGGCATTTGACTCTACTCGAATCAAATGAATACAAGTCTTTGTATGGTCTTGTGATTTCCAGGCCTAGTCTTTCCATTACTACCTTCGGCATAAGATTATGCGAGGCGCCGGAGTCTAGCATGGCATTGTGGAGGATTTGGTCGTGGATGTTTAGACTAATGTAAAATGGAAGAGTAGTTCCTTCTTGGAATTTTCCCTCTATCTTCGGACCAAACAACACTTCAGGAGTGTCATCAGCCAGATTAATAGTGTTTGCATCATTTCCTAGATTTAGGATTTTTAGTACTTGGGATTTATAAGAGTTTTAGGCAATGAGTTCAGTAAGAGGCATGGTGATCTTGATCATGGCGATTTCGCCTTCAAAGCTAAAAGGCAGCTGAAGTTTAGATATGTTTGTTTCAGCTTTTTCAGCCACAACCTTCTCTATGTTCTGAGTTTGTTGGCTTTGTTTCGAGATTTTGTTTTCCATAGTTGCTTCGGTAACATTTGTGGAAGTACTCGGAGAAACTGAGTCAGGATTAGTTTGGGTAACTTTAACTTTGTTTTGGTCACTCTTCTCGACCTTGATTTTGTCACTGCTTACTACTTTCTTGAGGATGGTATCAGGGGTTTTAGCTGTATCTGAGTTACCTTTCTTGGAATTATCTTGGTTTCTTTTGCTTCTAAGGTCATATTTCCGGTGAGCTTCTATTATGGAATTTTGAAAATCTATGGCAGGGTCGTCGAGATCTTCATAGTTGGTCTCATCTTGATTAGGAGAAAAGAACGCTTGTTCTTCTTCAGTGAGGTACACCTCACTCTCATTATCAGATCCTATGAGATTTAAATGATGTTCATCAAGAGTTTCTGTATCCCTGCCATCCTCTTCCACATAGTTTTCATTGAATGGTGGCCTAATTTGTTGGTCATTTTCCCTTGGTCTGTTTTGGGGCTGTTCCCTCCTAAAGTTTTGGTTTCGGTTTCTGTTTGGAGGGTTTGGCTGGTTGTCCCTAACAGGGGCCTTTTCATTTATCTTTTCCCACATTTTGGCCATGGTTTTGACTAAGTCATCTATTCTAGGATCTAGGGAAGGTGATGAAGTGGAGACCTCATCTTTATATGTGACCTTTCTTTCGTACCTAGTCCTAGCCCTTTTTTCTGCTAAGTTGGCATCTGCTTTTATTGCTATTTGTTGCATTTCTTCTAAGGTAGGGGGATCCTTGTCTCTCAGATGATATGTCATGTCCGGATCGAAACTCTCGGGGAATTTTGCCAAGGATAAACCAAGTGGGGGTTTGAAATGAGGTGGGAGGGAGTTATATACACTGTTGAACCTAGTGCAGTAAGCTTGGACACTTTCCCCATTTTCCCATTTTAGGTTGTTATATTCTGACAGGATTTGAATAGGGTTTCTTCGGATTTCCCACCTATTTCTGAAGACTTGATGTAGTTCTGGGATATTGTGGATGTTGTTTGGAGTTAAGCTTTTGAACCATGTTTTGGGTTCACCACCAAGACTTTGGGCGAATATTCTCATTTTGACGGTCTCGTCTTGTACCTACAGGTATTCATAAGCATCAGTCATCCTACTTATATGCTGTTGAGGTGTAGTGGTGTCTTCTCCAGTAAAGTGTGGGATTTTGTCTTGATATTTATTTGGCAGAGGAGCCAAAGGTGGTGTCAACACCAAAGGTGCATACCAGGCTGCCATGATGGGAGCTAGTGGATGATGTACAAGATGAGGACTAGTGGGATGAGATGAGGTGGTTTGAACAGGTGTGGCGGATGAACTTGGACTGGTGATCTGGTTTTGAGAGGATCTGGGATGGTGAGAGCCAAAGTAATGAAGAAGCTGAAAATCGGGAGGGGTGGAAGGTGAGGCTTCTCTACTATGGCTGTGTGATTGGTCTAGGGTTTCAAGATCGTCAAAGTTTATCTTACTATATGATTTTCTTCTGAGAAGAGTTTTTGATGACTCGAATTCAAAAGGTGAATCTGGTAGGATAGTGATATGTTTAGGTACTGATCTTGTTTTACGGATGGATCTACCAGTAGCTAGATGGTCAGTTTCGGAAGCTTGCCACAGAATCTTCTCTGGGTCATCTACTATGATAGGGGGGTTTGGGTCTGGATGGGATCTAGTGTTGATTCTTCGTGAAGCCAGATTTTGGATCTAGAGTTTAGAGAGAATGGTATTGGTGAATGTTCTAGATGAGTGGTCTCTCTAAAGTTCTACTAAGGTGAAGGATGGTCAAAATAAAAGGGATGGATTAGTGGAGTCGCCAGGTGGATCTGGGTTGTTTTTGTGAATATAGCTATGGTCCACCACTGGTAACTAATCTGGAAATGTTTTGGATTTTCTGAGTTTTATGTGCAGCCTATGGTTTAAAGTATCCTAGACTTGTTTCAACACTTCGCTAGGGTGATGAGAACAAAAAGAGTTTACTCTAAATGGGTCTATGGACTGCTTGCTTGTTTAAGTATTTAAAGGACCAAAAGAGTCTATAAGAGTTTGCTAGACTATCATGTACTCAGTGTCCTACCATGATCGCCATTATGTTATGGTGGCGATGAGGTGGATAAATCAGATGGTATTCTAAAATTTAGCAAGGTAGTAAGGCCTACTGGAGGCTAGTGGAGTCGCCAGGTGGATTTTTAGTTGTTTTGAGGTATATTTGTATGGTCCACCACCAATACTATCAAAAACCAATCTAAGGGAGTTTTTGTGGTTTTTTGTGAGTTTTATGTGCAGCCTAGGATGTAAGAGTGTTATAAACCTGATTCATCACTTTGCTACGATGGTGAAACAGAGAGTTTACACTAAATGATTCTAAAGGCTGATGGTCTGAGTTTAGGATTGAAGGACTAAAGAGTCTATAAGAGTTCGCTAGACTGTCATGTACTCAGTAAGTCCCACCGTGATCGCCATTATGTTAGTGTCCCGTGATTTGGCCGATTGGTGAGCCAAATGACGATGTAACATCAAACCAAGCTTTGGAGCCCGAGGACCTAGCCTTCCTGGACTCAGAGAGGGCTCTCTCTATATGTGTAAGGGATATCTATGTGTTTGCTTATCGTGTTCTGATTTTAGGCTAGTTATGGAGTATGTTTTTTTGTTTTGGTTTTTTAAGTTGTGAGGGATGAAACCGATCAAAGATACAAAATAGATAACAAGATGTAGATTAACTGGGCTATGGGGTCAAAAGGTCAAGAAAGCTATTAGATGACGATGCAAGGTTGTTGAAGGGCCGATTTGATTCAAGGTAGAAAGGATATTTGGGCAAAATGGAGTAAATGAACATCAAGTTTGTGAACAACAAAGAGTTTCAAGCATCACTGGTTCAATAGATAACATAAACATGGTAGGGCAAACCATTAATCATGCAAAATGTAACTATAAACTAATCAATACATAGAAACAAACATTCAAGCCATGCATAGAAGTATAAGACCCTCTAACTTTTGGAAATGGCTATCAGACTTTGGGGAAAACACATAAGACGGACTAACAACTCAAAACACTATGCCGGAATGCCTAAACACAGTACTTCAAGTTATTGGGCACTTTGAACAACAAGATTTGCATAGTTTTAGGCAAAGGGCTAGATCGGGACTAGGCCTCCTTGGTTCAAACAAAATGATAATCTTAATCAGTCAAAGTGATAGTTTCATGGATGGAACTATGGACAGTCATAGGTGAGTAGGGAACACCATACATCCTACTCAACATGCATAGAACTATTAATGAAACTAGCAACAATATCCTCAAGTTATTAAAGAGCAGTTAAGAATTCTTTAATACAACTAAGGAAGAAGAAAACATGAAGGCTATGAAGATTCAGGAATTTTGAGGTGCCTCCATGCGCATATCTCAAAATTAATCTCTACTGATCTATAGCAAGCAAGAAACATGTATCATGAATGAAAACTAGAAGACAACAACAAAGCAAGAAACACTATACCATTCTACCATGTCATGGAATCCATCAACAATCCTTCATCATATATCCAAGAACATTCAAGAGGCAATCCAAAAGCATAGCACAAGTATTTTCTCCAAAGCTCATATGACCAATATATTGCTTCTCTTCTCAAATTCAGCCTTGTTTACAATGAGAGCTTGTGGAATAAATAGGCTCAAGTGAGGAAAACCTCATGGTTCAACTTGCATCCTCATTGGCCTAATCAAAATATCTAAACTTGTCCTTGAGGCTTTGCAAAGCCCAAGGCACAAAATATCCCATAAAATATCTAAAAAAATGCTAAAAATGGGAATTATATTGACTTTACATCATTTTCCAAGTGCAAAAATAGCTAAACGCACATTTGGAAAAAGCAGATTTTTGAGGTTCAAAACTTACAAAAATACTTCAAATTTATATCAGAAAACAGTCCCATGACTTGCTGGAAACATTTGGTAGCCTTCCTGGTGTTGCAACGAGGCTCATGATAGCTCGTTGGAAAGCTTTGAGTGTCTAATTTCCGGCGCAACTGAAATCACTCCAATCCGATGCCCAGAAGTCCTCCAAATCTGCACCTGTGTGTAAAAAGCCAGAAAAAGACAGTTCGCTGATAGACCGGGCAGAATGTGCAAAATGCGAGCCTTTTTCGCTGTTTTGAAGGGGCAAATGATCTCCAAATGCTCTGAAAATCGCTGAGGGCCTGCTCATGAAATTATGGCATCCGATGGTACCCTTCTCCTCCCTTGACGAATCCTCAAAATGAAATGGCGAATTTATGAGTTTTTTGACCAAAAACCCAAAAATGCCAAAAAACCAAAAGTTTGTCAAAATGGGCCCAAAATTGGTATGCATGATCCTCAAAGTTCCTTAGCAACATGCTCCGAAGCTGAAGCCAAAATATCAAGTGCTGATGTGCCTTTCTTCTCTTTCCGTGTCGGGCGCTTCCCCTTTGCTTCCTTCAGTTTTGCTTGGCTGGCCTTTAGTTTGCGCCAGGCAAACTGATTCAACTTTTGATAGTGCTGTGTCATCTTCCTTTGCAGCTCCAGGTCTCTGTTTGCCTTTTCAAGCTTCATCTCCAAGTGTTTATTGGCTCTTTCTAGCCATGCCTCCTTATTTTCTTCAATTTCTTGCTCAAATAATGCAGTGAGGGGAAAGGCTTGAAGATGGGCCTGTTCTTCTTCCCTTTGCTTTTCCAGGGCTCTTTTAAGCCTTATGGTTCTAGGCCTCTTCCGCCTAGGCTGGTCCTCTTCTTCATCTTCATCAAACTCACCAATAAGCTCCTCTATCCTTATGTGTGCTTTAGCAGCCTCATTTTTGTATTTGATTGCTCGTGCTTCATGGACAGCCAAATGGACATTCATTTGTTTATTTTGGATCTCCAAAAAGTGATTGAAGGTCTTTGCCCGATGAAGGTCATTCTCCAATGCCTCAATTTGTCCCTCTCGATGGATTAGAAGGTTTTCAAGGATGTGGGCTTCATTATCATTGTCATCACTTTGGATTGGAATGACAGCCAATGCACCTCCATGTTTTTTACTTTCTCCAATCTTGCCTTTCCCTTTGAAGGCCAATCTTGCACTTTTCCTTCTTGGCATACTAGTGAGAGGTCTCTTGGGAGATTTTCTTTTGCTAGGGACAACTCTTGTCACTTTTGGAGTGGCAGCCTTAGGCCCTTTCTTTCTTGCTGTGATGGGCTTTGTTCTTTTGGTAGAAGGGGATACAATGGCTTTACCTTTGTCAACTTCTTGAAACTGCTGCTCTTCTTGAGGCTGCTGTGTGTCCTCTTTAAGTTGCTTCTGCCCCTAAATATTATGAGGCTGATCTGCCTCAAATCCTTGTTGCCCTTGATCATCAACCTTATGCTGCTGTTATGCTTGGATTTCTTGCTCATTTTGTGGCTCAAGCAGCTGCTCAAATTCCTGCTCAAACTGCTGTTCATGATCTTCAACATCAAGCTGCTGCTCTTCTTCTTGTCCTTGTTGTTCACTTTCACTGAGATGCTGCTTTTCAGCACCTTTTTCTTCTTGCTCCTGTTGTTGCCCTTCATCTGCAATTTGCTGCTCTTCACCCATCTCTTCCTGTTGTTCAGACTGCTGCCCCTGTTCACCAACATCAAGCTGCTGGTGTGTTTCCACCTCATGTTCACTGTGTGGCTCAAGCTGCTGTCCCTGATCATCAAAATCATGTTGATGATCTTCATCAGTTTCTTCATGCTCATCCCCTTTCTCTTCTACCTGTTCATGTCTTTCTTCTTCATGTTGTCCTGATTGTTCTATAGGAAAACTGAGCCTTCTAGGAGTAGGCCTGCTGGACAAAGGTACAGGGCGATGAACAGGCTGGGTGGGAGATATATGGACAGGAGGAATAGTAGAGAAATATGGGTGGCTGATAAAAACATCCCATGGAACCTCTTTTTTCTCTAGCTGGTGTAGGATGATAATTTTGATCAGAGAATGATGGAAAAGGGAAGGTATTTGCAAATATGGAGCCTTCTTCTGGACTGTGGATGCCATCTTCTCGAGGCTCTTGTATAAAAATTAAGGGAGATTTAGCTGCCTGGTCCTATTGAAATGCATCAATAGTCGGACATGGTAGGCATAAACTCGAGTAAATCTCCCTTCACAAGTAAAATACTTCATTATGACCTTCACTAGAGGAGCATAGCTGTCAAGAAGATAAGAAAAAGGAAAAATAGCAGTGCAAGTATCTCTATGCTCAGGCTTGATGAAAGGCTTGTAATCTTCTAAGTCAAGATGGGTCTATTTGAACCATTTCTCGCCATGATATGGAATCTTGGTGGCTTTGGACACTGATCTTGGAGAAAACTTGAAATCAAGGTCCGCTACCTGGAAATGCTTGTTCTGGAACCTCAGGGCGCATAGGTGTGTCAATGGTAAGAAACTTTTGACCTCCTGTATCTTCTGGCAGAAATCTAGACATCCTACCTCATGAAAGTTGAAGAGGATGGATGGATGAGCATTGACCTCCTCTGTAGAGATTGGCTCATATCTTTTATGCAAACCACTTCTGCTGTCCTGCCTGGGCGGCATTTTGACCTAGATTTGTACTTTTAAAACACCAATTTACCACAAGGCTTTTGAAAATGCCTTCTTTACACCAAACTCTGCTTCAGCCTTCTGTCACTTCACTGTTTGATAATGTAGCAATGTTTTGAAGATAGTGTGAAATGCCTTCCTTTGATATAAAGCCCTGTCTCTTTAAAACAAAACCTTCTTCTTGCTTTTGTATATGAATCAACAAATACTCATAATGACATACACAGTCAAGTCAAAGAAAACATGGTGAAGACACCTTCTTGTGGGTGGACAAAGGTAAAAATACAATCTTTTGAGCTTCAAAATACAGTTTTGTCCTTGTATGCCCTTTACCAGCAGATTTAATCAAAATGAGAACAGTCAACCAGAGTATATCTTATTCAGCCCAAATCCACTGTTATAGGACTAGGTGACAAAGTTTGAGAGGTTTCTTTAAGGTGGCAGTCAAGGTCTTGCAACAGTCATATTACCAACAAACTTCTTTTAAACAAAACACTGCTCCCTTTGGTGTGTTTCTCCACTAGTGGTTTTAGCAATCATAAGCACAGTCAATCAACAAGTATATTTCATAGTCAGAGGCTATTGTGTCATAGGATCAGGTCACAGAGTTTTCTAGCATTTGGTCAACCATTAATTATTTTTCAACAAATACTATTCTTCATGCTCTGTACTTCCTTAATTTTAGTTTAAAAACACCTACTGTTTTCACCCCTTTAAACACCTTACTGCTCTTTCCTTCTTTCAAGATTGTTTCACTGTGTTTTGTGAGTGTTTTAATATCTTTCTCTTATCAACAGAAAACATAGTTTGAAGGCAGTCAACAAAAACTTTGTAGTAATCAAACACTTCTTCGAACCAATATACTGCCCTGTATTACCAATTTTCACTCACAAGCTTTTTCAATACCTCCCAGTAGCAACTCACAGTTTTAAATACTAGAATCTGTCTATGGTTGAGAAAGTAGCCTTGAGTCTGCTCTTCAGCGTACTGAGAAAAACTTTGAATGAAAACCAAGTTATATGAGGATGATTACTGTGGTTTGGAAATTAGTGCCACTATCTCAATTTCCAAATACTGAGTTTCTGCCTTAACACAGTGTCTCCATCTCTTAACCTTGTTTAGAGGGCAGTCTATAGGTTTTTTGAAGCAATCTCAAACTCTAACCCCAAATGACTATTATTCTCCTTTAACACATTTACTCAAAAATCTTGACTTCCATCTTGGCCCTTATTGCTTTAAACATGGTCTAGCAATGCGAAAATTGTAAGGGTGGAAGACAAAATACCTTTAGAAGGCGGTGGCACACTTTGCTCTGAGAGTTGGAATTGGTTTGAAGGTGGTTGGAGGCATAATCAATAAACGCGACGCGTTTGAACGAGAAAACGCCGCACACAAGGCTGTCGGGTGGCTCTGTCGGGTCGGCCGGGCGCCGTGTACAGGCGCGTCCCGTGACAGTTGAGCGCCAGTGTTAAAATTCTCCTGAGCATCTCACGCAATATTCCAGGCGCGTCGCGCGGTTATAAAAGCCTGGCAGATAGCAAAATCACCTGTGAACTCGTCTTCAACCTTTGAAATGGCAAGAGTGGATCGACTTTGCGCTTCTTGGGGGAGTCAAAAGGAGGTTCAACGGTCTTCTCTCGTTTGATTTGGAGAAGGGTTTTTCTTTTGAAGGTTTGAAAAAGCCTTTGTTTTTAAATCAAAATTTGAAAACCCTTCTCTTCAAAATCTCAACACATAAAAGTTGTTCTATTATTGGATATGCAACATAGTGGTAAACACCATTTGTTAATAAGTGAGGCCCACTCCTAACCCTTATGAGAGGTCGAAACTTCGACTATCTGCCTTCACTTTCATCCAATGATATTGAAACTATTAGTTTACAGGTTTTACCTTGTGACTCAAAGGTCATGAAAATCTTGCAGTCATTTTGGGGATCTACTGCTTTTACCTTTATTCAAAATGCAACAGTATAGCACTGTGACCTGTTTTTACAGGAAACCTGCTTTCCTTTGTGATAGTGGCATGAAGACTTTGCTTTGAATAGGTTTCAATACCTGAAAACATGTCATGATATTTGTGCATATGTGGAGATTAGTAAACATGTCTGCAATACCCTTTTTGCTGAAGAAGGAGCTGAAATGTCGCCTCAATATCCCCTTTCATATCCTGGTCTATCTTTATTATCTAAAAGAATACACCTGTAGAGGATATTTTATATTGCAGGAGGTTTTCTTTGGCATTCTGACAGAAGCCCCTTTTCTCTTTTGCAACATAAACTAACATTTTTGCTTTGGATGTTATGGGTATAGTCTTGTCCACTATGTAAACTGAATTAGATGGCAGATGCTGCTTGGCTGTAGATGCAATTGTTAGGTGTCTTTGAGTCTTCCTCTTTGACTGTAGATAGAAGACAAAATAGGGGATGATACACCAAAGTTAAAAGAAAATGAAACAAGGAGAGCTGCCCTTTTGTTTCCTGTGAAGGAGGTCTTCATTGTCTCATTGCAGTGCTCTTTGCTGAGGGGAAAACTGAACTGTCACCAACTTGCCTTGGTCAACTTATGATAAGTCATTTGAAAGATAACCTCTGTGAGTAGGGAGATTAGTACTCTTTGAAAAACAACCATTATTTCTTTTTCCTGTGTAATGACATGACTTGTCATCCTTTCTTTAATTTGGTTTTGTTGGAGCAGCAGGCTGTATATAACTAGAATTTTTTTCACTAATGACATGTCTCCCCAAAGTTTTAGAACTTCATATCATGACCTTTTTATACCTCTGTGTTGAGAAGATAAGTATGTGGGCTGTGAAAAAGCAGCTATGATTACTTACAGACACCAATGTTCCTTTTGGCCACTTTCTTCTAATGGAGCTCTGAAATCACCAAACTTGCTACATCTGAAGGATATACATGTCTTTGTGGTGGAGTGTGGATTGCAACAACTGGACTTACACTGGCGCTTTGACTGATACCAAGATGTCTTAGGTCTGGGACTGTATATTACTTTCCTGCCTCTTCTTTATGTTCATCCAGAGACCATGGACTGTATTTCACATTTCAACAGGAACAAAAGAACATACAGGGGTCTTTTCACTGAAGTATTTTCCTGCTCAAGACTGATTGAAGCTATTCATATTAACACCCCTGCAGAGATATTTGTTACGATAGCTTTGATTGAGGAGTCCCTTTTTATGCTCCCTGATGATGACTGAAACCTCAAATGATTCTCTTTACCAAACCATAAACCCTGTTTTCTTTTGTCTTGCACATTTCAGATCTTAGTCCTGTTATGATCATTACTCACACTCAGAAACCTAGAGTCACTGGTTTACTGTCTAGTAAAAAGAAAACTTGTGCTTATAGTAAGTTTTGCAATCCTTGAAGTCAATATTGGCCATCGCCCTCTGCTTGTAGATGAAGGAGGCGCCTTAACCCTCTGCTTGTAGATGAAGGAGATTCTTGGCCATGACACATTACTAGTTTGTTTGACAGTGGGGTCTTTCTTCTACTGTGATTTCATGTTGAATGGAAGTTGCAAGGTCTTGATAAATAACTCCTCACTCTGCATATGTATCTCAGGCTCATGTTTGACATTGAGAAACAGCTGTTCTTCTAAATGTGTATTCAAGAATTTTCTCCTGAGATGAAGTTATATTTCCTGCCTTTGTAAAATCCATAAAACACTGTAAAACACCTAATAATCAGCTTGAGACTGTGGTCTATGCAGTTCTGAGACTTAGGGGTGTGTAAGTAGCACGACTTAGGGCTGTAATCAATTTCATTTGCAGAGTGGGAGGTATGTCATGAATGGTTTGTATCAAATGGAGGTTTTTGTCTTTTTGATGTTTGCCAAGGGTAAAATGCCTTAAAGCGCCACTTCCTAACTTAGGGGAGGCTTTTGAAATATTCATTGGGTTGTCCTTTTAGAGCTGATGGGTAGACAAGTAGGGCTAAAACAAGATCGGATAGTGATAATGAGTTTTAACCTTGACATGGGCGGACTGAAAAGTAGGAAAGGCGAAAAAAGTTTTATGAGGGTTTTCTAGATGACAAATTGACATATGGAGATCAGCTTTTAGAAAACTCAGCTATGGATCTAGTCATCATTAACAAGTGAAAAATACTGATGAATAACAATCCCTTGACTCCGACCTACACTTCCACTTCGGCCTCCTCCCTTGCTACTGGCAGGGGAGCTGCCTAGGCTTGACGGGGTTTTTGGCGACGTGGGGTCTGACTGTACCCTACCCAGGCTCCCCCGATCTATCATTATCTCATAGGTATGACAATTTTTTTCATCATGCCCTACTGAACAACAGAACCGGCACCATTGTTGCTTGCATTCTGGGACGTATGCGTCCAGACGGGGGCAATGGTTTGTATCATGCAATCTAGCTAAGTAGCGATCTTTGCACCATAATGCAGGTCTGCTTGAGCCTAGTCATATTGGGCTTGGTTCCTTGCTTGATCCAGGGCGCATCGGGCCAGGTCTTCCTATTTACAGGTAGTTTTTCGTCATTGGGCACAGATCCTTCGTATGTCCCATTACTCGACATCATGGGCACCATAGATCTGTGCCAGCTTCCCTTCCTCATTCCTTTCGTAGGTCCTGAATCTCCATGTGCATTGCCCCGAGCTGCTCCTGAATTTGTTGTACTCCTAACGAAGTATCTTCCCTGGGTGCAGCTTCCATTTTCATAGTGGCTTCCAAAGCTTTGTCCTGTGATTCGAAATTCTGGTGACCCATAGGTACGCGTAGGTGAGGTAGCAGCATAGCGATGAACCACTCCGTATGCTATCTATTGTCATACTTAAATTCTCCTTCTCTGATAGCTTTCTTTAGGTGATGATCAGCTTCCTACATAGACTCAGTCATTCCTTTCTTGAAATCTTTCACCTCTACTATGATCTGTGAATAGGACTTAGGCTTTCGGAATTTTTGTTTCAGAGCGTCCTTAATATATTGAATATATGCGCTTCCATTTTGAGATATGTATCGCATATACCAGTCCAGATCTCTCTCTTCGAAGGTTAGGGATAGCTGTGCCCTTTTCATAGTATCACTTGTCACGCCTTGCGCAATCCATACTGAGTCTTTAACAAACCAAAATCGCTCCATGTCCTCATCTCCTACTCCTTTGAAGGTGGGTAAATTCAAGTGTACCGCCATATCAAGGTTTTATCCTTATATGGCCCTGGAGGTGGTGTAGCTGATGGGCTTTGCACAACTGTTCCTTCTATAGACTTATCCCCTTCTCAAAATGCACGGGTCCCTGTAATGGAACCATTTGTTCGCTCGAGGGGTCCTGAACTAAGTTCAGAGGTTAAGGTTTGCCAACAAACCCCTATACTACTAGCCCTTTCGGCAGTGACCTACTTGTGCAGGTCAAAGTCTCACCCGAAGTAGTATGGGTGGGTGCTGGAACCAGGTTTCCGCACCCTGAGAAAGGATAGGTAAGGCAAGCAGAGCTGCGTCAGCTTAATAATGACTAGATTTCCTAATTCAGAGTCAGATCTATAGGCCTTCTTCGCATCTACGTGCGCAAGGTCAGATATGCTCTGGTTCTCAACAAATTATACACTTATAAGATAGTAGCGCAGTATTGCATAAAACATAACAAACAGATGCAAATGCAGTAAAACACTTACACAGTATTATCGCAGCTTAACACAAAATATGCATAACACAGCAGTTACCACAGATTCGCATAAATAGTGCACATAGATTCAGTACTCAAAACAACCTTTCTTATTCATCAACCCGTCAATTCCCTCTTACAACACCCAACCCCAACCTGCACACATAGCAGCAGGGTCCACACACAGCAGGACTTAGGCTCTCTGCGCACATAGCCAGCCGAAGTCCCTTCCCAAAAACCCAAACAGATCTATTAATTCGTAATCTGCATCAAGAGCTCATCATCTTCCTGCCTTACAATTCAAAATGTTCCTCTATTTATAACAAATCTAGCCTAATATTTCCTATGGTCTGTAAACCGTGGTTTGCGGATTCCAGATCTACCCTTTAACCCATTACAATGCTTTCGTGGCTTTGTCCCACCCCAAACCCCTGCGCTAGACTAAATATAATCAAAATTATACAAAATCGTACCAGTTTCGCAGCTTGTAGGAGACCCCGTTCCAACAGGCATCTCATCTCTGCGTGATGGATTTCTGGTCTATTAGGAATCTGTAATTTTAGCAGATTGGTGAGACTAAAACTGCAGAGACAACACTTGAACCGCTTTTGGATTCTAAGATCTAGCCCTCCTGAATCCAGAGAGGGATCTCCCTATAAGTGCAAATATTGATTTATCTTTAAGGTTTGAAATGTGATATTATGATAGTTATGAAGAACAAGGTTTTTGTTTGTTTGGTTGGGCAAAGATATGTGAAGGTGAAGGAATTATAAATGAAGGGTGAAGGTGAATGAAAGTGAAAGATTGATTCAGCTAAGAAGATAGGCAGGAAACAACTTCAATCCATTCGGCTATGGATTCATGGTAGGATTTAATTGAAACAGCAAGGTTCAAGAGTGGTCCATGGGGCAAGTCATCTATGTCTAAGGATCTCTTTAAATTTTATTTTATGGAATGAAATGAAACAACAAGAAGGGGATTTAAACAAATGAAGAACAAAGAGCAACCTATGATCAAGTAAGTACTTTGAAACTATCCTGCTTTTGGCATACACTTAAGAAATACATAAAAGTAATCTAATATTAGGTAAGTACTTCGAAACTAGCCTTATTTTGATGCACTTTCAATAGAAAACATTTAAAACACGAAAAAGAATAGCTTAAGATCAAGTAAGGACTTTGAACCTATCTTGCTTTCAGCATATTCTAAGGGAAAAATTTTAAAGCAACTGTTGGAGAAGAAACTAGAGGACAGGGCTCACCATAGACTTCCCTAGCTCTGCTTTACTTAGCAAACTTATCAAGACAACACATAAGATAACAAAGAATAGTCTAAGATCAGGTAAGGACTTTGAACCTAACCTGCTTTCAACATACTCTTAGGGAAACTTTCAGACAAACCTTTGGAGAAGAAACTAGAGGACAGGGCTCACCATAGACTTCCCTAGTTCAACTTTACTTAGCAGACACTGAAAATAACATTCAAGAATAGTGTTTAGTTTATAAAGTAGGACGAGGGAATGCTAGCATTCCTAACTACTTGGACCATATTAAATTATTCTTAAATAAACAATTTGGAAGAAAACATGTAGATAAAGCTTATCTGTAAGAGCAGGGTACCTTTGACAGTAAATCCTAACTCTATAATTTCTGTTCTTTATCAGAGAATATGGAAAGAGTGGAAACAAAAATAAAATAACAATTTACAATAAGAAAAACATCACCGTTGACATAGACCAGGATCCCATAAATTAGCTTGTATTTGATGCTTCAAACCAGTTACAATCTTCAAGTCCAGTGGTTCTCTACAGCTTCAAACTTCTCATTCTCAACTTAGGTATATTCAATTACAAACAGAGCTTACAGGAGCTTCAGTAAACTATTTACAGACAACAGATATGTAGTGACCAACATTATCTCATCTTCTACAAAAGTATTTATAGAAGAAATGAGGAGGTGGGATGGGATAAAAGATCTTCTAGGTTCAATTAATACAGTTTAATGTTTCTCGGCCTTTGAGGGGCTCAATGGAGAAACTCTCTGATATTTCGTCTGTATTAATTGGTTTACATTAAGTTTTAAGCTTGCTGAGAAGATTTTTTGACTTTAAGGCTCTTATTTATCTTTGCAATAACTCTGCTGACAGTTTACAATAAGTTCCTTTGGTTTGAAATAACTGTTCAACTGTCTTTATGCTAATATTTTCTGTATTGGAAATAATTATGCCTCTTTTGAATGCTTTGAGGCTGCAGGTGGCTTTTGGTAGCTGAGAGGATTCAATTAGCCTCTGATGTGGCAGTGGAGGTTTCTCGGACTGATAGATATTATTGTTTTTCTTTAAACACTGTTAATTTGATTTGATTCTGTGTGTTAGGCATAATTAGGCCTAAATTTTGTCTTCTATTCTTCAAACTGTGTTTAACTGAGTGGATTAGGCCTTTAAATAGTCGATTTAGGCCGTAATCCCTCAAAACTGTATAAACAATCTTCAATTCTTCATCTCTGCTGTGACTAAATCCTTTAACACTGATACTCTTTGATTGATTTAATTTTACTGTCTTGTTGATGTGCAGGCGTGCAGAGGGTTTTTAAAATGGCATCAGTGCTCATGAGGGACTGATGAAACATGGTGTTGAAACCTTGTAGAAAGATATTCTTGATGAATAAAGGCCTGGGGGATCGCCATCCCTAGTCCTCAATCTTCATTTAAAATAATTGTAAAACCATTAAAACCTTCACAATCAAGAAAGAGTTAAGAAAATCCTGCATATTTTGGGTTTAGACTGCTTTGGAGGCTGAGATTAGATCGCAGCCGTTGGATGAAAGCATCCAATGGCGAGGATTTGCTTGCAGAGGTTAGATGGGAGGCGGTTGAATAAAACAGTGGGGAGATTAAGATAGGGTCATCTATCTGCGACAATCAACGGTCAAGATCGATTGGGGAAATATAATGTAGAGGGGCTACATTATCAAGAAATAGAAGAAAAAACCAAGGAAATGGGCTAAAAACATTTTGCGGAGGGAAAAAGGATTAAAAATGAAATTTGGGTTTCGGAATAATTCTAGGCTGCCAGATGAGATTGGCCATAGAGATCAACGACGAAGATTTACTTTAAAATCGCCTTGGATGATGGGTGGAGGGCGATGATTAAAATGGGACCGTTGATCTGCAGAGATCAACGGCAGAGATCAAACACTATGGAATGCAATACAAATTGGGTAAAGTGGTTTCAGCCATAGAAACCACTGTTTTCACACGATAAAAAGGAAGGAAGGCAGTTTTAACTTTTTGAACGCGATATGCGTTACTGGCTGACACATGGCTTTTTAAAATCGCCCATATCGCGTAAATTTGGAAAATTAACCTTCGGGCTTAAAATCCACGTGATATGGAGTCTTGGCCATTAGATCTCAGACGGGTAGATCCAATGGTGGAAGTGAGAGCACGATAAAACAAGTTGCGCGGGCGGAAGAAGGTGGGGTAGAGCCAAGGCATTATTAATCTGGACCGTCAGATCATAGGAACGAACGGTGGAGATTTGATTTGGGGGAAGGTAGGACCCAAAGGAGTAGGGCCTATCAGGCTAAATCTGGACCGTCGGATCAGGGAATGAATGGCCGAGATTCAATCTTGGGACCAATGCAATAAAATATGAGGTGAGGGGTCGGCGGAGATCGGGTCATTGTGGGCCATTGATCTGCAGAGATCAACGGCGGAGATCCACTGAAAACATTATACAGCGGGGCTTGAGGAATAACAAAGGGAAATGAGGATTCATCTGGACCGTCAGATTTAGAAGAATGGACAGCCTAGATGCAATCGAAAGATTGCAATCGTTGGGGGAAAAGGGATCAAAGCACTGATGCGATTGAACGAGGGTCATTGATCTAAGTATCAGATCAATGGTTAGGAATGAATCAGAGGTCCAAAGGCGAAGGGATGGGCTTATGAACAGAGTGATGTGGGCCGTCGGATCTGAGCCTGGCGGGGAAGATCAATGGTTGAGAAGCCATCGGAAGGTGCCAATCGGAGGGGGGGAAATAAAAATTTAAATGCATCCAATGAAATCTTCGATGCGAGATCCCGATGATCGTTTGATTGGATTAGATCAATGGTTGGGAATGGCTCAACCAATGAACCGACGGGTTTTCCTTTTAACATAGGAAAAATGGGTTTTTATGAAATACAAAGGAAAATTTGGTTTTGGAAAGGTGTTTTAATATGTTTTAGCGCCCGATTGTGGGCTCCGGGTTATATGAAGAAAGCAAGGGATCGGGAGTTAGAAAGAAGAGGAGCCAATCGCATCGATGGATTTTTGTAACAAAAGACATGCGCTTCACATGAACGTCCAATTGCGATAAGCACCCAGGGCCATAACGCTTGGTTCCAGCGCCAAGTCGCATGGTGGGGAAGTGGTTTGAGAGCTTAACCCAAAGGGGCTTAGGCCTATAGTTAAAAAGACTGTTTTTAATGATTTTTCAAGGATTTTCAAAGGGATTGAAGGCTTCCGATAAGGCAAAAAAAGGATTTTAAACCTTGTAAAAGGGGTTTTTATGAGGGGAAGAAGGGAAATGAGGGAAAATAGAGGAATTTTATGAGGTAAAAGGGGATAAAAAGAAGGTTAATTTTGAGTGGGAGAAGGGGTAAAAGGAGGAGAAAAATGGAGTTTTTGCAGCAGTCTTTTCTTCAGGAAAATAGCAGATTTTCAGAATTGAGAGGGAAACAGCAGTGAAGATTAACTCAAGGATAAGTCATCTTCACAAGACTTCAAGAATTAACAATTTTGACAATAAAACTTGTTTCTTGAAGGCTTAAAACATGATTTAGCCACCATTTGATATGACAAATTTTATAGGTGACTAATAGTGGCTCCACATGGGGATGGCACCTTCTTGAAGGTGTCAAGAACTTCAGACTTGTATTCTCTGGGGGCTGATCAATGCCTCATCCATTGGGCTGCAACTTTCTTTACTTGGATGATCTTCTTCAGTTTTGATAATGTTAGCGGCCATGAAAAACAATAGAATTCTATCAACAAGCTTTCTACCTACCCAATCTTACTAATCTAACATTTTTTCTTCTTTCGGAGTGCATTTGGATTGGCAAACTCTTTTATAAACATTTTATTCTTTTGAAAGCAAAAAACTAATCTAATTCTACTTCTTATTTCTCCATGAACTCAGATTAAGCAGTTGAGTTCGTAAGCTTCTCTACCTAACTACTATCTGTTAGGATTAAACTGTCTAATATATTTTTATTCACTAATTTCTAAAACAGAAATTTAAAAGCATACAAGTCAGGATTGAATAGTCTAACATTTTTCTGATCTATGGCATAAAAACAAGCTGCACACAGATTACTAGTTGCAAAAAATTAAATCAAAATGGTGAAATCTTAAGATCTGAAAGTTCTAAGCACATCCTTCTCTTTTCTTCAGCTCTGTTTTTTAGTTTGTTTGAGTTGTTTTCTCTTTGTTAACTGGTTCAAATTTTGAGCATCTCAGAACTAGTTTTCTTCTATCTTTGACTCATGATTTAAACAGATTAGAGTCATTCTTCTTTTGGAAACTTAGGTTCAGATTTTGAGCTTGTTTGAACCTTTATTTTCTATCCTAATCTACCTAACTGATAAGCCAAGATTAAGCTGTTTGGGAAATCTGACTTCACTAACCTATCAGCAGTAAATTTAAAAACTAACTAGTCATGATTAGGCTGTGTGACTAACTAGGAGTGTGTTTTTTAGGAGTGGCATTTGAGCTTGCACACTTTCAGATTTTGTTTCTCTTTTTTGGTATGGGGCTGTACCTTTCTTATTTTTACAATCTGCCCTCTTTTCTCTTTCTATTGTTTTTGTATTTTTGATTTTTCTAACTTTGAATGCAATGATGGATGAAATATTTATAATGAGAAAAATAGATAAAAAGGCTTCCAAACATGTTAGGGTCAAGATAAATAATGTTTGAGCATCCTTCCATTGGCGTGACCCCCAAATAGTTCAGCTCCATTCAATTCCTACAAAAAATAAGCATTGTTACCAACAGTGGAATGAATAAGATAAGGGCCAAGCCATAAGTTATCAAATTTCCCATGCTTTCCCTTGTCTTCTCTCCTTGAGTCCCACTTTAACACTTTGTCACCAATATTAAAATTACTGGCCTTGTCCTTCTATCAAAAAGCTTCTTGATTCTCTCTTGCTTTTGTAATTCTCTGTTGTAAACCTCCTCTCTGGTTTGCTGAAGATGTATAGTCTGATTTATTCTTCTGATCATGTCATTGTCTTCAAACTACACCTCTTGGATTAGATTCATAACTGGTACACCAAGGTTGGTTGGAAAAATTGCATCTATTCCATACACAAGTTGATAGGGTGACATTCCAATAGATTTCTTAAGTGTTAATCTGTCAGCCCATAGTGCATGTACTAGCTTTGTGTGCCAAGACTTATTTTTGTCCTCCAACAACTTCTTGATTATGTTTACCAAAACATTTTTCGAGGATTCTGCTAGCCTATTACCTTGAGGGTAATAAGCAGTAGAATGACCCAATGTTATTTGATATTTGTGACAAAATTCAACCATATTGTTGGATCCAAATGCAACTGTATTATCCGTGATGATCTTCCTACGACAGCCAAATCTAGAGAGGATATGAGTCTCAATGAATTTTATGATGACAGAGTCATTGGCTTGTCTAGAAGGGATGGCTTCTATCCATTTGGTAAAGTAGTCTGTTGCAGTGAGAATCCATCTATGCTGGGAAGATGAGGGTGGATGGATTTCTCCTATGAAGTCAAGTCCCCACTGTTGAAAAGGAGCTTCAACAGTGATTGGATGCAGAGGCAAGGGCAACAATTTTATTTTGCCTTAAAAAAGTTGGCATTTATGACAGGCAAATATCATCTTGTGTACATCTAGAAAGAGGGTGGCCAATAGTAACCAGCTCTAAAGATTTTGTTGGCTGTTGTCTTCCAGTAGAGGTGGCATCCACATTCTCCTTCATGGAACTCGTGCTTAACCTTCTCTGCATCATTCTCAGGCAAACATTTAAGAAATATCCCACTTGCATTTTTCCAATAAAGACATTTATCTATAATGCAGTAGTTTACAACTTTTAACTTTAAAAACCTTGCCTTTGTTTTTGATAAACCAGGAGGTGTATTCAAATTAAGCAAAACATATAGAATATCAGCATACCAAGAGGAATTCATAAAATGGTCTTCAACAATGGGAGTTGACAATTCCTCTTGTTCATCTAAAGCATTTATCATATTTATATCAAGAACTTCAAAATTTGATTCCGCTATTAATCTAGCTAGTCCTTGGCCTTTAATGAGTTTAGTGGGCTTGATTTCTAAATCATATTCAAGTATCACATCTATCCACTTACCTCTCTTACCATCTGGGTCCTGTGTTATAATGTCTTTCACAACTGAATTTGGGACAAAGGCAATGATGTGGGAGTGCAAAATATAAACTCTGAAGTCTTTTAAAGCTTTGACTAAGGCAAAGGCTTGTTTTTCCATAATGTTGTACTTCAGAGGAGCATATCTCAATGCCTTGCTAAAGAATGCAATGGGCTGCTCTTGTCCTTGTGGATTTTTCTACAATAGGACAACAACTATTGTATGTTCTAAGGCAAATGAAAAAATGAAAAAATCTTTTGAAAAATCAGGACTTATTAGGACTGGTGTTTTGGTTAATGCTTGTTTGACAAGTTCAAAATATTTCCTTGCTTCCAATGTCCATTTAACTCCTTGTTCCTTTTTCGGCATGTTTGTAATTTTTCTAAGGAGCTCAGCTAAGTTGGGTATGAACCTTCTCAAGAAATTAATCTTTCCAATGAAAGATTGAAGTTCCTTGATGTTTCTAGGATGAGTGATTTGCAATATAGCCTCAATCCTCTTTTGGGTCTATCTTTATCCCCTCTTCTGATATGATGTGCCCAAGAAGTTTACCTTCTTGGAGACCAAATAGTGTTTTCTTTGGATTTAAAGATATCCCAAACTTTCTACATTTCTCAAATACCTTTCTCAAGTGTTCTAAGTGCTCTTCATCTGTTTTTGAAAAAACAGTGACATCATCAAGGTAAATAATGATGAAGTAGCCCAATTCTTCCGAGAATGCAATATCCATGGCTCTTTGGAATGTAGCACCAGCATTCATTAAACCAAAGGAAATTTTCACATACATGAAAGTGCCCCAAGGTGTAGTAAAAGTTGTCTTTAGTTGATCATCAGGATATACTAAGATTTGATTATACCCTGAGTAGCCATCTAGCAAAGAAATTCTCTTAGAACCAACTACCCTTTGTAAAATATGATCCATTTTGGGTAAAGGGTAGTTGTCCTTCAATGAGGCTTTGTTTAAGTCTCTAAAGTCTATACAAAGCATAATCTCTCCTGTTTTCTTCATAACTGACACTAAATTAGACACCCACTCTGAATATCTAATAGGGACAATAATACCAGCTTCATACATTTTCTTAATTTCCTTCTCAACCAAAGGTAACTATAACAGGGTTTATTCTGCACAATTTTTGTTTAAATGGATTTTGGTTTTCATTGAGAGGTATCTTGTGCTGAATTATTTCAGTGTCATAGGATTTCAGTAACTCCACGCAAAAACATCAAAAAATTCTTTAAACAGCTCTATGTATTTTAGTTTGATGTGATTTGGTAAAGTTTTAGACAGTTTGATCATCTTTGGTTTTAGTTCACTGTCTATATTACACTCTTCAACTTCAGATTCAACGGGCTCCAGTTTTGGCTTCTTGGCCACATCGTTGAAATCAAACAACTCTTCTAAAGGAACCAGACCCTTTGGCAAACTTTTATTGTTAGACTGCAAAGTTTCTAAGTCTTCTTTTTCTAAATCTGCAACAATTTCTGTTATGTTTTCAAGTTTGTTAGACAGCAGATTTACATCAGCCATCTCTAGAGACTCTTCTTCTTTATCAAGTAGATTTTCCTCACTAGGACAGTCTGTTTCAAAGTCTGAATCCAAACTTGGTAGTTCAAATTAATTTCTGGACTGCAGGAAGTCTTCTATTTGTTTGTCTCCATCAAACACTTGCCAATATTTTTCGTTATCAGGGACAGCTGGTCTAAATTTGATTTGAGTTGTACATTGTTTGGTTTCATAAGGAGTTAGGCACGTCCTAGCGGCAAAGGCAAAACTGTTAGCTTGGATATTTTCGTTTCTTGGGAAAAAGATAAGTTTAAATTCCTCGAATGTTTTCAATAAATCCATGACGTCGTTTCGATAGGCTCTAAGTCTAGGATGTTTCGCGGTATATTCCCCATTCACTTGACTAATTATTAGTTCAGAATCACCATGAAACTTTATTCTTTTGGCCCCTAATTTCTTCAATATATGCAGGCCTAAAAGCAGGGCTTTGTACTCAGCTATGTTATTGGTGCATTGAAAGTTTGATTTGGAGGAGTGCCCTTCAGTATGATTGTTCATCGTATTGTGAAGCCACACTCCCACACCTACGTCACTCTTAGTACAAGATCCATCAAAGTGCATACTCCAAAGAGGACTGGTTTTGGTTTCATCAATTTGGTTACTATCCTCGTCAACTAGCGTGCTTTTGGATTGTTTTTGAAGATCAGCACTTCGTTGAATTTGTTTTAATTCATCAAGTTTTTCATTGTGTTGAGGACTGCTTTCTTGACTCTCAAGGTTTAAAAGCAATGGATGAATGATTTGTAGCTCTAGACCTGTGTTTTGTTTGCTGTAGTTTTCTGGTTTAGCAAACTGTTTCGACAGTTCTGTCTCGTCTTCCTCCTCCTCTCTATCTGCCATTAATTAAGTTAAGGTCACTTGTTCAGTGAATGTTTCATCATTGAAAATGATGACTGAGTCAAGGCCTGTATTTACAGAATAAAGAGGAGAGTTCCGTGGTCTCTCTTGGCTGGTAACCATGTATTACATATGGGCCTCCCTGTAAAGTGTTTTCGTTTGATTAAAAACAGGGATAGTGGCATATGTCATATCCATCTGCATAGTTTCTTGTAACTTAGCTCCCCAAGATCTTGATAACAACATACCATATTTTGGGGCTACATCAACCACTACAATATCCATTACTAAACATTTGGCTGGGATTTGCGCCAAGTTTACACAGAGGTCTTTGATTAAACCTAAACATTTCACTCTGCTTGAGTCAAAGGAGTAAAGATCTTCATAAGGCCTGGTGATTTCTAGGCCTAGGCTCTCCATTACTACTTTGGGCATTAAATTGTGGGAGGCCCCTGAGTCATGCATGGCGTTGTGCAAAATTTTGTCATAAACATTTAAACTAACATAAAAAGGAGGAACTGGTCCCTCTTGATACCTACCCTCAATCTTAGGACCAAATATGAGCTCTAGTTGGTCATCATTAAGATTGACAATGTCATTATTTTCTTCTATGATAAAAGCCTTCAAAATTTGAGATCTATATACATATTGGGCAGCTAATTCAATGAGAGGAATAGAGATTTTGATTCTGGCAATTTCCTGCTCCAAACTAAAAGGCATTTGATTCCTTGAAGTGCTTGTTTCATCCTTATTAACTGCCATTCTATCAGCAAAATCAGTTTGTTGATTTCCTCTATTTACATTTGTCAGAATTGTTTTAACAGGAGCATTAGCTGAGGTGCTAATGCTACTAAGGTCTGCACTCTATTTTTCAGTATTTTGAGTGCCTTTTTCTTTGTTTTTATCAGAATTTCCAGCCACTGTTTTGTCTTTATTTTTTATAACTTTGGGTTTATTTATAGTGCTGTTTTGTGTAGATTTTTCAGAGGTTTTAGTTTTGGGAGTTTCTTGACAACTTTTACTTCTAAGGTCATATTCCTTTGTGGTTTCTATGATGACATTTTCCATTTCCTGATAATAAGATTCATCTTCTGCTCTTTTGTCATCATAGGGTGTGTATAGACCTTTTTTCCTATTGTAATGAACTTCCAAGTCATCATTATATACTCCCAACATGTTTATATCATCTTCCTCTGGTTGTTCTAATGTTTCTTCAACCTCACTTACATAGTTTCGATGAAAAGGAGGAGTGATATGTTGATCATCCTCCCTTGGTCTGTTTTGAGGCTGGTTTCTCCTAAAATACTGATTTTGGTTTTGATTTCTATTTTGAGGAGCTGTTTTGTTTTGACTTGCTTGTGCTCTCTCAAGTATGATCATCTTTTTCATCATCTCCTCCATCATTCTCTCCATCTTTGAGCTAGATGTGTAAGGTGTAGACTCCTCTCTAAAGGACACTTTCTTTTCATTCCTCATTCTTGCTCTTTTCTCCATTAAATTAGCTTCCACAGCAAGAGCTCCTTTTTGCATATCTTCAAGGGTTAAAGGATCTCTTTCTCTGAGCTGATAGGCCATTTCAGGATCAAATCCTTTAGGAAACTTGTTTAAAGCTGAGCCTTGTGGAGGTTTTAAGTCTGGGGGAAGGGCATTATAAACACTGTTAAACCTAGTGCAATAAGCTTGTACACTTTCCCCAGCATTTCTGTGGAGATTTTTGTATTCCGAAAGTATTTGGAGAGGGTTCTTCTTGAATTCCCATTTGTTTAAGAATAACTGATGGAAGGCTTGGAGATCATTAATACTACAAGGGGTTAAGCCTTTGAACCATTTTCTTACTTCTCCCCCTAAACTTTGATCAAATAGTCTAAGTTTGACAATTTCATCATCAATCTCATTTTTGTCAAAGTAGTCATTCATCTTATCCACATGTTGTGAAGTAGTAGTAGCATTACTAGCATCATACAATGGTATCTTGGACTGATAGTCCTATGGAAGATTGACTAATGGTAAAGGAAGGACCAATGGGGCATACCATGTTGCCATGATAGGGGGTGGAGGTGGATTTACAATAGGTGGAATAACAAGAGGGAAAGTGGGCTGAAGTGGAGTGTTTTGGACAATGGGTGTATGGGTAGCAGAAGTGGATGGACCAGGAAGAGATTGTTGAGCTGATCTAGGATGAGAGAAACCAAAACTATGTAGGAAATGTAAATATGGTGGTGTAGTTTCTCTACTACCAGGATGTTCACTTTTGTCCGGGGATGAAAGTAAAGACTCTGAATCTAGCTGATCTAAATCATCAAGCGATCTAGTTCTAAATGGATTTCTTAAGTCAACTTGTGATTGTTGTAGAGCTGCAAGGTTTTCAGAAAAAGAATTAGCTCTAAGGGGTGATCTGAAAACAGTTGAAGATTTAACCTTAGGAGACTTCCTAAGGATTCTTTCAGGGTTACCAACTATCTCAGGAGGGTTTGGGTCAGGATAGGCTCTAGTATAAATCTTTCTAGGAGCCACTATGCTGTGTTTTTCAGACCTAAGTAAACAAGAAAATTTTAACCAAATATGACAATCTTTAAGAGGCTATCTGATCTTTTAAACAAGAAAAATTTAATCCTAAAGTCCTCTAGCTGAGTTTAAATGATGTTATGATGATAATGGGTCTTCCTAGTGGAGCCTTAAGGTTTGTTTAGGATTGTGGAGTCACCAGGTGGAAATTTTTAGCTCTTTTGGAGATAAAATGTTTTATGGTCCACCACCATGTTTATTTGAATACCAATCTAAAATATTTTTGGGTTTTCTGAGTTATTTCAATCCTATGGGTTCTAAGAGTGTCGTAAATCTGTTTTAACACTTAGCTACGGTGATGAGACAAAGAAAATCTAATCTTATGGCTAAGCTAGCTGATCCTTCAAGGTTTGATAAGTTCTTACGAGAATCCTAATGTTTTCCTTAGTTTGTCAATGACTCAAATAAGTTTTTTCATGATTATCATTTGCTTGGTGTTAGGGTCCCGTGATTTGGCTAATTGGTGAGCCAAATGACGATGTAACATCAAACCAAGCTTTGGAGCCCAAGGACCTAGCCTTCCGGGACTCAGAGAGGGCTCTCTCTATAGGTGTAAGGGATATCTGTGTGTTTGCTTGTTATGTTCTGATTTTAGGCTAGTTATGGAGTATGTTTTTTGGTTTTGGTTTTTTAAGTTGTGAGGGATGAAACTGATCAAAGATATGAAATAGGTAACAAGATGTTAGATTAACTGGGCTATGGGGTCAAAAGGCCAAGAAAGCTATTAGATGATGATGCAAGGCTGTTGAAGGGCCGATTTGATTTCAAGGTAGAAAGGATCTTTGGGCAAAATGGAGTAAATGGACATCAAGTTTGTGAACAACAAAGAGTTTCAAGCATCACTGGTTTAATAGATAACATAAACATGGTAAAGAAAACCCTTAATCATGAAAAATGTAACTATAAACTAATCAACACATAGAAACAAACATTCAAGCCATGCATAGAAGTATAAGACCCTCTAACTTTGGGAAATGGCTATCAGACTTTGGGGAAAACACATAAGATGGACTAACAACTCAAAACACTATGTCGGAACGCCTAAACATAGTACTTCAAGTTATTGGGCACTTTGAACAACAAGATTTGCATAGTTTTAGGCAAAGGGCTAGATCGGGACTAGGCCTCCTTGGTTCAAACAAAATGACAATCTTAATCAGTCAAAGAGATAGTTTCATGGATGGAACTATGGACAGTCATAGGTAAGCAGGGCACACCATACATCCTACTCAACATGCATAGAAATATTAATGAAACTAGCAACAATATCCTCAAGTTATTAAAGAGCAGTTAAGAATTCTTTAATGCAACTAAGGAAGAAGAAAACATAAAAGCTATGAAGATTCAGGAATTTTGAGGTGCCTCCATGGGCATATCTCAAATTTGTTCTCTATTGATCTATAGCAAGCAAGAAACATGTATCATGAATGAAAACTAGAAGACAACAACAAAGCAAGAGACACTATACCATTCTACCAAGTCATGGAATCCATCAACAATCCTTCTTCATTCATCCAAGAACATCCAAGAGTCAATCCATAAGCATAACACAAGTATTTCCTTCAAAGCTCATATGACCAATATATTGCTTCTCTTCTCAAATTCAGCCTTGTTTACAATGAGAGCTTGTGGAATAAATAGGCTCAAGTGAGGAAAACCTCATGGTTCAACTTGCATCCTCATTGGCCTAATCAAAATATCTAAACTTGTCCTTGAGGCTTTGCAAAGCCCAAGGCACAAAATATCCCATAAAATATCTAAAAAAATGCTAAAAATGGAAATTATATTGACTTTGCATCATTTTCCAAGTGCAAAAATAGCTAAACGCACATTTGGAAAAAGCAGATTTTTGAGGTTCAAAAATTACAAAAATACTTCAAATTTATATCAGAAAAAGATCGCCTGAATTTCCGGAAACATTTGGCAGCCTTCCTGGTGTCGAAACGAGGCTCATGATAGCTCGTAGGAAAGCTCTGAGTGTCTAATTTCCGACGCAACTGAAATTTCTCCAATCTGATGCCCAGAAGTCCTCCAAATCTGCACCTGTGTGTAAAAAGCCGGAAAATTACAGTCTGCTGATAGACCAGGCAGAGTGTGCAAAATGCGAGCCTTTTTCGCCGTTTTGAGGGGGCAGATGATCTCCAAATGCTCTGAAAATCGCTGAAGACATGCTCATGACATTATGGCATCCGATGATACCATTCTCCTCCCTTGATGAATCCTCAAAATGAAATGGCGAATTTATGAGTTTTTGACCAAAAACTCAAAAATGCCAAAAAACCAAAAGTTGTCAAAATGGGCCCAAAATTGGTGTGTATGACCCTCAAGGGTCCTTGGCAACATGTTCTGAATCTTGGGTCCAAACTCCAAGTTTAACGGTGTCTTTCTTCCTTTTCTTCTTGAAACTGTTGTCCTTGATCATTATCCTTATGCTGCTGCTCAAACTGCTGAGTTTTTGCTGTTCAGCACTCTCTTCCTCTGGTTCCTGCTGCTACTCATCTTCACCACTGTCATGTTGCTACCCCTCATCTTCAGTTTGCTGCTTCCTGAAACATTGTCTTTCTTCTTTTGTATGTAACTCAACGACTCAATTCAACACCATAACACAGTCAAACAAAAGGTATCTATATAGTCAAAGGTTACTGTGTTTATAGAAATGGTGACAGAGCTTGAAAGGTTTTTTGATGTGGTAACAAAGGTCTTGTAGCAGTCAAACAATCAAGGCTCTTCTTCAAATGAAACCCTTCTCCCTTTGGTGTGCCTTTCAACTAAAATTTTAGTGATAAGCATACAGGCAATCAAAATGTAATACACAGTTGAATGTTTTTTTTTTAGTTTGGATAAGGTCATCCAGTTCCTTGTGTTTTGGTGTGATTACAAACAATCCTGTAGGAGTCAAACAACAAAAAATCCTCTTATCCAAAACACTGCCCTTGTGTTCACTTTTCTTCATATAAAGTTTGAAAATACCTCCAAATGGCGAGCTACAACTTTATACACTACTTTTGCTTTATGAAACAAAAGAGAAACACTGTCTTTGCCTTTTACTACATTAAGGAAAACATTTTGAAAATGAGAAAACACCTAATAACAATCACTGCTATCATAGAAATAGGCCCATTGTTTTCATTTTCCAAACTTTGTGTTTCTGCTTCTGAGCAATGCCTCTGCTGTCACTGGCTGAGGGCGGCCCTACGGGCTTTCGGACATCAATAGGATCCCACCACTTTTGCTATGTTTACCTTGAGTAACCTGAAACCAAAACAAAACTTGAGTTTTAAACAAACCTGTCAATCCTCCTAGGCAATGCTTTCTTCACTATAAATGCTGACAGAGGTTATGGTTATATCTTAGCCTGGAGGGCAGCTCTAAGTTCCTCGAAACTGATGAATCATTCTTCTAACCTCTCACAGTGATAAAATTCTTCACAACATTTAATACATCCCCTTGATTCTCACCAAGAGTTTCATCTTTTCACCATTTGTTTAGTCTTCGAATGTCACAACAAACAACCCTTCAGAATTTTGACAATAGCAAGGAGGCATCATAGAATGCCTTTACAATTTGATGGCCGGCCCATATCGAGGAGTTGAAGCGGTGTTTTCGGGCTTTTTGGAGGCGTTTTGAGCGTTGGATACATGCACGGCGCATTGGCATGAGAGAGCGCCGTGCAAAAAGGGTTGTCGGGTCACTGTCGGGCCGACAAGACCCAAACCTACAGGCGTGCCGCGGGCACCTATAGGAGCGCCGCGCGCCTGTGTATTTCTATGTAAAAATTGTGACCTCAAGCCCAAAAAATTTGTTTTTTTCGATCACAACCTCCTTCTCCGGTTTTGTAGACAACAAGAGGAATATTTTGCTCGTGTTTTGGATTTGGCAAAATAAATTAGCAACGGTCCTCCACCCCTTTGAAAATGAAAAACCAAAGTCCCTTTCACTTTGACTTGTGCGGATTTTGAAAGTTTCCCCTTTTTTTTTAAAACAATACCCTTGTTTATTTGAAACCACAACCACTGGGAACTTTGAACGGGCTGTTAGGGGTTCATACCTTTACATGACTTTGGCAGAAAGAACATGCATGCTTTGAAACAACTTTAACCTATTCACTTATATAAAAAAACTTCAAAAGGTCAAACTCTGTCTACTGTGTTTATATATTTGAAAGGTGCTTATATTTGCTCTAGAGGGAAACTGTTTTAAATCCACTTTGTGCTTGTAGAGGCATTTTCCAAATGATGTTTCTTTCTGACCGTGGGTGATACCCTATTGTATTCGCCTGAGCTTTACTGTCCTCTGTCTATCCATAAGGGAATTTTATTCTGAAAACTTTCCTCTATTCAAAATGTAACAGCAGAATCCTTAGCCTGTGTTATGACCTCCTCTTTCAATCACTTCTCAGTTCTGTTGGTTTTGAAGGAGTAGAGGTTAAAAGTTAAATCTGTTCACCAAGGAGATGAACTTTTTGTAACTTTCAAGGAACTTACACCCCTCAACAGAGTTTATACATTTCTTGGCTCCAGACTATCTTTGAGAGAAAAATTGCCTTGCTCAGAAGCTTTAAACTGTATCTCGCCTCTCTTACTACTTATCTCTAGATTAGTCAAACCTTGAAAAATATGTCATAGTCCTTCTTGCCTTTCATGAGCTTGTATGCCTGCCTATAATGCCTTTTGCGGAGGAAGAAGGTAAACTGTCATCTTTTTAACATTTCTGGTGCTTTGCTATGAAAGAGGCCATCCATAGAAGATATTTTATGCTGCAGGGGATGTCTTTTGACATTTTGACAGAGGTCCTTTTCCCTTTTTGCAGTATAAACCAACACTTTTCTCTGAATGTTTTTTGGAAATAAATGATGCCCGTTGTGAACTAAAAATTGACTATAGGTGTAAAATGTAGTGGTACTCACCTATGTTTGATCATCCCTTGTCTAAGAAGGCGCCTTCTTTTTACAGTCTTTCATCTGCTCACAGTGTGCTGATATGATACCTCTGACTTTTTATAATGACAGGTTTATACTTGTTTTGAAAACCTCTTCAAAAACCGAGAGTATGCCAAAGTCCTTTTATACTTTATGAGTCTGTATACTAGCTGCAGTATCTCTTGGATAACCAGGCTCAGATTTTCTCAGTCAACTTATGATAAACCTATTTGACAAGGCACTTGTTTATAAATGGATTTTCTTCCTCATGTGGCACCATGACATGCCTGATTAGCTTTCCATGGTTTTCTCAGTATTTGAAACCTTTATTTCCAACTTCCTGCTGAAGGTCTTCGTGTTGAGGAGGCAAGTATATGAGATGTGGAAATGGTCATTGAATATTTCATAGATACCAAGGCTTTTATTGCCATCTTCTTCCTAATGAAACCCAAACACCAACCCCATCGCACCCGAAGGACACATTTGTCTTTGTGGTGGAGGTAGATAGGCAACACTTGAATCAAATTGTTTTGAATGATATCGGAAGATGTTCATCATCAATCTGTACTACTTGCCTGTCTTTTCTTTATGTTCATCCAGAAACCATGGACTGTATTTCAAATTTCAACAGAAACAAAAGAACACACAGAGGTCTTTTTACTGAAGTATTTTCCTGCTCAAGACTGATTTGAGCCATTCATATTAACACCCCTGCAGAGATATTTGTTATGATAGCTTTGATTAAAGGAGTCCTTTTTTTGATGCGCCATGATGATGACTGAAACTTCAAATGATCCTCTTTCTTAGGACACAAGACCAGAAACTCTTCTTTCTTTTGTCTTGCACATTTCAGATCTTAGCCCTGTTTTGATCATCACTTTCAATCAGAAACCTAGAGTCACTGTTTTACTGTCTAGTAAAAAACAAACCTGTGCTTATAGTAAGTTTTGCAATCCTTGAAGTCATTATTGGCCATCGCCCTATGCTTGTAGATGAAGGAGGCGCCTTAACCCTCTGCTTATAGATGAAGGAGATTTTTGGCCATGACAAAAATACAAGTTTGTTTGACAATGTTGTCTTTCTTCTACTGTGTTTTCATGCTGAATGGAATCTGCAAGGTCTTGATGAGTAACTTCTTACCCCGCAGATGTATCTCAGACTCATGTTGACATTGAGAAGCAGTTGTTCTTCTAAATGTGGATTCAATAATTTTCTCCTGAGATGATGATATATTTCCTGTCTTTGTAAAATCCATAAAACGCTGTAAAACACCTAATAATCAGCTTGAGACTGTGGTCTATTCAGTGCTAAGACTTAGGGGTGTGTAAGTGGCGCGACTTAGGGCTATGATCAATTTCATTTGCAGAGTGGGAGGTCTGTTATGATTGGTCTGTAGCAGATGGAGGTTTTTTGGCCTTTTGATGGTTGCCAAGGGTAAAATGCCTTAAAGCGCCACTTCCTAACTTAGGGGAGGCTTTTGAAACAGACTTGGATTGTCCTTTTAGAGCTGATGGGTAGACCAGTAGGGCTAAATCTAGATAGGATAGTGATAATGAGTTTTAACCTTGACATGGGTGGACTGAAAAGCAGGAGGGCGAAAAAGTTTTCTGAGGGTTTTCTAGATGACAAATTGACATATGGAGATCAGTTTCTAGAAAACTCAACTATGGATCTAGTCATCATTAACAAATGAAAAATACTGATGGCTAACAGTGGCTCCATTTGGGGAGGGCAGCTCCTCGTCAGGAGGTGTCCAGAATTCAGATCTTTGGCTTATGAAGACCAGTGCCTTACCCATTGGCGCAAAATTTCACCCTTCTTTGATGCTATTTCTGAAAAGTGACAGCATGGTTAACATCAATGATATTTCTACCTACCCCACTATCTTTCCTAACTTTTTTTCTTCTCTTTGGCGCATTTGAACTAGCAGCCTTTTGACAATGTATATTTTTCTTTTTGCAAAATGAACCTATCTATTTCTACTCTTATATCTGCCGGGAATTCAGATTAAACTGATGAACTCCTTCATTACTCTACCTATGCTAGATCGACTATCAAGATTAAACAGTTTGACAGGATTTTGTTCTCTAATCTAAAACTGGAAATTTAAAATGATCAAATCAGGATTAGATAGTCTAATTTGTCATGCATTTGCGGCATAAAAGACAAGCTGCACACAAATATTATTCTGCATAAAGGAAATTTAGAAAAAGCGGGGCTAAGATGTACAATGTATTTTTCATCCCTCGCTTCTCTCTTTGGTTCTGTTTTAGGCATGTGGAACCAAAATCTCTCCCTAATCTAATATCTGTGATAAGTCAATCTTACACAATGTTGACTATCTTTTGCACTCACTAACTTATCAGCAAATAAATTTAAACATGCTCAGCTATGATTAGGCTAGATAGTTGAACAAGACATTTGAAGTACTAGTAGCGGCATTTAGAATTGCGCGCTTTCTGAAGGACTATTTTTTGGAACATGGGGCCTTTTCCTGTTTTTTCAACTGCCCTCTTTTCTATCTTTTACTGTTTTTGTATTTTCTTCTTTTTCACCTTTTCTTCAAACAATCTAAAACTGGAAAGGTGCCCACCAGGCTGAGTTTTAACTATCTACCTATCCTAATCTAAACTATACACAACATACATTCATTTGGTGAACTCTTCTTTCCAATGTAACCAGTCAAGTAGATGATCAAATGGGTGATTCTGGTTTAGTACTTTCATGATGTTAAAGTACTGAAAAGACCACTCCCATTTGGCTGGTTTTTGAACAGTAGTGCTTAAGCTTTTTCTCATTCTTGGTAGCAACTTGTTTATGATAGAACCCACTACTCTTTTAGACTTCTCAAGGAAAACAACGGAGGGATCTTGGAAAAATACCTGATCTAGAGGTTTTGAGATATAGGCTTCATTCAAGACTACTCTTTCAGATTTCTCAAGGAAAACAGCAAATGGATCTTGGAATAATACCTGATATAGAGGATTTGAGATATAGGCTTCATTCAGGACTACTCTTTCTTCCACTTGACTATATTTGGGACTCTCCCGGTAAAGCAACTCTTCCTTTTGCTCCTGATCACTTGAAATGTCAAACTCATCACATATTGCAGTGTAGTTTTCTTGCCAAGCTGATGTGTTTTGATAGGGCGGGCTGAACACTGTGTGAAGGTTATCAGGTTGATGAGCAAGGATACACTTTGATAGTAAATTATCTTGAAAGGACAGTGTGACAACTCTCATGTTTTTATCAGCCTCTACTTCTTCATATGCAATTTGTAACTCAATGGAACTTGGTGGCTGCAAATCTGGAGTTAAGGAAGATTCCCTGTCCAAAGTGATTTCCTTAACCATTTCAGGCAAAGGATTCTCATTTACAATATGCTCAATAATTTCACCATCTTCCTCAACCTCATCATCAAAGCTGAAAAACTGTTGATTTCCAATTATGTGAATGTTATATTTGACGGACTGAAGTGAAGTAGAGTCAAGAGTCTGAGACTCTTCACTTACTTCTGAACTCTCAAGGCTCTCCTTATCAGTGTTATAGATGACCTGTAATGGCTGCTTACTTTCTTCAAGTTCATGAAACTGAGCTTCTTCTTGGTAATCAAAAACTGAGTCTTCTGCAAAGTTAGTTTCTGTTTGGAAGTCATAATCATCAACATATTGATCATACATTGGAGAATTATTAACATAAGTAATGTCACCAGCCATGTATATTGGACAATCAGCTTGCTTTTCATCAACTTGATTTACAAATCTATTTTCTGATTTATGATATGCAGGGTTTAAAAGAGAAAAATCAGCGAAGTTTTGGTTATATGAAGTTTCAGAGATTGTCTGCATGTTTATTATTTGATTTATTTCCTGTTCAGTTAAGGGAGAAGGTATTTTCTGTTTTCTTTGGATGGGGCAACAATTTCTTTCCATATTTTGTGGAAGTTGATCTTGTGGCTGAATGTCTTCTTGTATTTTATATGAAAGGGTAGATGGATTGTTATCTGTTTCAACCTTTTCAAAGAGTTCTTGTGGATCCTCTCTTATTTCTTCATGGATTTCATCTAGGATCAACTCTTCTTGGTCATCTTGATTGTTAGCTTGGTTAAGAAAATTATGGACCTCCTCTAAAAACTCTTCAGGATGCCAATTTCCGTAGTCTTCTTCAATGCTTACAAGGTGTTGTATAAGGTTTTCAGAGTGATCACAACAATTTTCAGCCAATGATAGAGATGGACAATGCCCTATATAGCGTTTACAAAATACTTTGTGGAAATCCTTTAAAGAAAACAAGGTGCGAGGTTCTAGGTTTTCATACCATTCTCTTGCCTCTTCTTCTAATGTACCCATGAACATTTTCATGAGGCAGTCCTCATGCCATTCAACCTTTAAGCTCCATACATGCATATGAAATTTGATGAAGTGCAAAAATGGGTTGTCAATATTTTCATCTTGAAAGACAGGTAGATCTTCGAACCAATTTACATCTGTGGGAATTTTGTGTGGGAAACCAGGGATATGTTTTCTACTCATCAGAGCATATCTCCTTTGTGTCCTCAGGTGTTGAACCATGTCTTCCTCCATCAGGATGATTGGGTTTACTTACTGCATTCCTAGGAGTCTTTATAAGGACTAGTGGGGAAAAAGGCCTACTGGAGGCTAGTGGAGTCGCCAGGTGGAACTTGTTTGTTTTTGAAAAGATTTAGCTATGGTCCACCACCAGTAACTAAAGTAAAGCCAGTCTGGAAATATTTTGGATTTTCTAAGTTTTATATGCAGCCTATGTTTTTAAAGTATTCTAAACTTTGTTTCAACACTTTGCTAGGGTGGTGACAACAAAAAGAGTTTTACTCTAAAATGATCTTATGGACTGCTTGCTTATTTATGGTATCTAAAGGACTAAGAGTCTATAAGAGTTTGCTAGACTGTCATGTACTCAATGTCCCACCATCTCCCGCTATGTTAGTGAGCGACGGGATAGGTTGATCGGATAGTAATCTAGAGTTCGGTAAAATAGTAAGGCCTACTGGAGGCTAGTGGAGTCGCCAGGTGGAACTTTGTTTTTTTGAGGTATATGTGTATGGTCCACCACCAGTACTGACAAAAACCAATCTAAGGGATTTTTTTTGGGGTTTTTTGAGTTTTATGTGCCTATGAGGTTTGGAAGCGTTTCCTATAACTGACTCATCATTTTGCTAAGATGGTGAAGGAGCTATTTTCTACTCTTCAGACAATACCTAAGTTTTCTAAGATTGATTGAGACTTCGAGAAATCTAAGGTGCACTTAGACTGTCACTAACTCGGAAGGTCCCACCGTGATCGCCATTATGTTAGTGAGCGGTGGGATAAGTCAATCAGATAGTATTATCAAAGGTCTTCTTAAGGTCTAGGGAATCTAAGTTTGTTTAATACTCAGAGTCCCACCGTGATCGCCATTATGTTAGTGGGAAATGAGGTGGCTAAAAAGGCAGGTATTCTTGAAAATAAGGGACTTCTGGAGTTCTAAGGTGTCCTTAGATTGTCACTAACTCAAAGTCCCACCGTGATCGCCATTATGTTAGGGTCACGTGATTTGGCTGATTGGTGAGCCAAATGACGATGTAACATCAAACCAAGCTTTGGAGCCCAAGGACCTAGCCTTCCTGGACTCAGAGAGGGCTCTCTCTATAGGTGTAAGGGATATCTGTGTGTTTGCTTGTTATGTTCTGATTTTAGGCTAGTTATGGAGTATGTTTTTTGGTTTTGGTTTTTTAAGTTGAGGATGACACAGTCAGGATATAGAATGAATGTTTAAGATATTAGATCTTGTGACCCCACAAGTTCAAAAATTAGAAAACATATTAGATAACGTTTGTAAAAGGTGGCAGAGGGACGTTTAAGTTCTGGAAATGAAAAAAAAAGTCTGGGAAAAATGAGGAATGGACATAAAGTTTAGCAAATAAAGAGTTTCAGCGTGCGGAACAGCAAGGACCACCTGTTGCAAAAAGCCTTGATAAACAAAATCATGACTGCCAGCTAATCATTTCAAAACAAGCCTCATTATGCAGTGAGATATGGTGGAATCCTTACGTGGACTTGAGAGAAAATATAGGTGATATAACTCAGCTCCTTACTCAAGGATGCCCTGACACGGGCCATTTTGGTGCCAGGCACTTTGAACAACAAGATTTGCACAGTTTTAGGCAAAGGGCTAGATCGGGACTAGGCCTCCTTGGTTCAAACAAAATGATAATCTTAATCAGTCAAAGAGATAGCTTCATGTATGGAACTATGGACAGTCATAGGTAAGCAGGGCACACCATACATCCTACTCAACATGCATAGAACTATTAATGAAACTAGAAACAATATCCTCAAGTTATTAACGAGCAGTTAAGAATTCTTTAATGCAACTAAGGAAGAAGAAAACATAAAAGCTATGAAGATTCAGAAATTTTGAGGTGCCTCCATGGGCATATCTCAAATTTAATCTCTACTGATCTATAGCAAACAAGAAACATGTATCATGAATGAAAACTAGAAGACAACAACAAAGCAAGAGACACTATACCATTCTACCATGTCATGGAATCCATCAACAATCCTTCATCATCCATCCAAGAACATTCAAGAGGCAATCCAAAAGCATAGCACAAGTATTTTCTCCAAAGCTCATATGACCAATATATTGCTTCTCTTCTCAAATTCAGCCTTGTTTACAATGAGAGCTTGTGGAATAAATAGGCTCAAGTGAGGAAAACCTCATGGTTCAACTTTCATCCTCATTGGCCTAATCAAAATATCTAAACTTGTCCTTGAGGCTTTGCAAAGCGCAAGGCACAAAAATATCTCATAAAATATCTAAAAATTTCTAAAAAAGGGAATTTAATTGACTTTACATCATTTTCCAAGTGCAAAAATAGCTAAACGCACATTTGGAAAAAGCAGATTTTTGAGGTTCCAAAATTACAAAAATACTTCAAATTTATATCAGAAAAAGGTCCCCTGGCTTGACGAAAACATTTGGCAGCCTTCCTGATGTCTAAACAAGGCTCATGATAGCTCGTTGGAAAGCTCTGAGTGTCTACTTTCTGGCGCAACTGAAATTTCTCCAATCCGATGCCCAGAAGTCCTCCAAATCTGTACTTGTGTGTAAAAAGCCAGAAAATTACAGTCTGCTGATAGACCGGGCAGAGTGTGCAAAAAGAGAGCCTTTTTCGCCATTTTGAGGGGGCATATGATCTCCAAATGCTCTGAAAATCACTGAGGACATGCTCATGAAATTATGGCATCTGATGATACCATTCTCCTCCCTTGAAGAATCCTCAAAATGAAATGGCAAATTTATGAGTTTTTTATCAAAACTCAAAAAATGCCAAAAAACCAAAAGTTGTCAAAATGTGCCCAGAATTGGTGTGTATGACCCTCAAGGGTCCTTGGCAACATGTTCTGAAGCTTGGGCCCAAATTCCAAGTTTAAATGTGTCTTTCTTCCTTTTCTTCAAGAGACTTCTGTCCTTGATCATTATCCTTATGCTGCTGCTCAAACTGCTGAGTTGTTTCTGTTCAGCACTCTCTTCCTCTGGCTCCTGCTGCTGCTCATCTTCACCACTGTCAAGTTTCTACCCCACATCTTCAGTTTGCTGCTTCCTGAAACATTTCCTTTCTTCTTTTGTATGTAACTCAATGAATCAATTCAACACCATAACACAGTCAAACAAAAGGTATCTATATAGTCAAAGGTTACTGTGTTTATAGAAATGGTGACAGAGCTTGAAAGGTTTTTTGATGTGGTAACAAAGGTCTTGTAGCAGTCAAACAATCAAGGCTTTTCTTCAAATGAAACCTTGCTCCCTTTGGTATGCCTTTCAACTAACATTTTAGTGATAAGCATACAGGCAGTCAAAATGTAATACACAACTGAATGTTTTTTCTGAGTTTGGATAAGGTCATCCAGTTCCTTGTGTTTTGGTGTGATTACAAACAATCCTGTAGGAGTCAAACAAAAAAAACTCCTCTTATCCAAAACACTGCCCTTGTGTTCACTTTTCTTCATACAAAGTTTGACAAAACCTCCAAATGGCGAGCTACAGCTTTATACACTACTTCTGCTTTATGAAACAAAAGAGAAACATTGTCTTTGCCTTTTACTACATTAAGGAAAACATTTTGAAAATGAGAAAACACCTAATAACAATCACTGCTATCATAGAAATAGGCCCATTGTTTTCATTTTCCAAACTTTGTGTTTCTACTTCTGAGCAATGCCTCTACCTTTCATCATTATTTTGAGGGCAGCTACTGGGCTTTCAGACATCAATAAGATCCCACCAATTTTTCTATGTTTACCTTGAGTAGCCCGAAACCAAAGCAAAACTTGAGTTTTAAACAACCCTGTCAATCTTCCTAGGCAATGCCTTCTTCACTATAAATGCTGACAAAGGTCACAGTTATATCTTGGCCTGGAGGGCAGTTCTAAGTTGCTCAAAACTGATGAATCATTCTTCTAACCTCTCATAGTGATAAAATTCATCACAGCATTTAATACATCCCCCAGATTTCTCACTAGGAGTTTCATCTTTTCACCATTTATTTAGTCTTCAAATGTCACAGCAAACAACTCTTTAGAATTTTGACAATGGCAAGGAGGCATCATAGAATGTCTTTACAATTTTATGGCAACCCTTATCGAGGAGTTGAAGCAGTGTTTTCGGGCTTTTGGAGGCGTTTTGAACATTGGATAGCTGTGTGGCGCATTGGCATGAGAGAACGTCGCACAATCAACAGTCGGGTCATTCGTCGGTCCGACGTGACCCAAACCTGCAGGCGCGGCGTGCGCCTGTGCATTTCTTTGCAAAAATTGCGCTCAAACGCGTCGCGCGGCGCTACAGGTGCGCCGCACCGAAAAACTTTGATTTTTTCGATCACAACCTCCTTGTCTGGTTTTGTAGACAGCAAGAGGAATATTTTTCTCGTGTTTTGGAGTTGGAAAAATAAATTGGCAACGGTCCTCCACCCCTTTGAAAATGAAAAACCAAAGTCCCTTTCACTTTGACTTGTGCGGATTTTGAAAGTTTCCCTGTTTTTTTTAAAACAATACCCTTTTTTATTTGAAACCACAACCACTGGGAACTTTGAACGGGCTGTTAGGGGTTCATACCTTTACATGAATTTGGCAGAAAGAACATGCATGCTTTGAAACAGCTTTAACCTATTCACTTATATAAAAAAAATTCAAAAGGTCAAACTCTGTCTACTGTGTTTATATATTTGAAAGGTGCTTATATCTACTTGCTAGAGAGAAACTGTTTTAAATCCACTTTGTGCTCATAGAGGCATTTTCCAAATGATGTTTCTTTCTGACCGTGGGTGAGACCCTATTGTATTCTCCTGAGCTTTACTGTCCTCTGTCTATCCATAAGGGAATTTTATTCTGAAAACTTTCCTCTATTCAAAATGTAACAGCATAATCCTTAGCCTATGTTATGACCTCCTCTCTCAATCACTTCTCAGTTCTGTTGGTTTTGAAGGAGCAGAGGTTAAAAGTTAAATCTGTTCACCAAGGAGATGAACTTTTTGTAACTTTCAAGGAACTTACACCCCTCAACAGAGTTTATACATTTCTTGGCTCCAGACTATCTTTGAGAGAAAAATTGCCTTGCTCAGAAGCTTTAAACTGTATCCTGCCTCTTTTACTACTTATCTCTAAATCAGTCAAACCTTGAAAAATATGTCATAGTCCTTCGCTTTCATGTCTATAATGCCTTTTGCGGAGGAAGAAGGTAAACTGTCATGTTTTTAACATTTCTGGTGCCTTTCTATGAAAGAGGCCATCCATAGAAGATATTTTATGCTACAGGGGATGTCTTTTGACATTTTGATAGAGGTCCTTTTCCCTTTTTTGCAGTATAAACCAACACTTTGCTCTTAATGTTTTTTGGAATTAAATGATGCCCATTGTGAACTGAAATTTGACTATAGGTGTAAAATGTAGTTGTACTCACCTATGTTAGATCATCCCTTGTCTAAGAAGGCGCCTTCTTTTTACAGTATTTCATCTGCTCACAGTGTGCTGATATGATACCTCTGAATTTTTATAATGACAGGTTTATACTTGTTTTGAAAACTTCTTCAAAATCTGAGAGTATGCCAAAGTCCTTTTATACTTTATGAATCTGTATACTAGCTGCAGTATCTCTTGGAGAACCAGGCTCATATTTTCTCTGTCAACTTATGATAAACCTATTTGAAAAGGCACTTGTTTATAAATGGATTTATTTTCATGTGAAAATAATGGCACATGCCTCGATTAGGCTTTCCATGGTTTTCCGTGGTTTTGTTCAGATCATAACTTGTTGTGTCTTCAGGTTGAGGGAGGCAAGTATATGAGATGTGGAATGTCATTTCGAATTATTTCATAGATACTAAGGCTTTTATTAGCCATATTATTCCTAATGAAACTCGAAAACCAACCCTACTGCATCTGAAGGACACATTTGTCTTTGTGGTGGAGTGTAGATAGCAACACCTGAACTTGCACTGGAGCTTTGAATGATATCAAGATGTCTCATGTCTGGGACCATGTACTACTTGCCTGTCTTTTCTTTATGTTCATCCAGAAACCATGGACTGTATTTCACATTTCAACAGAAACAAAAGAACACACAAAGGTCTTTTTACTGAAGTATTTTCCTGCTCAAGACTGATTTGAGCCATTCATATTAACACCCCTGCAGAGATATTTGTTATGATAGCTTTGATTAAAGGAGTCCTTTTTTGATGCGCCATGATGATGACTGAAACTTCAAATGATCCTCTTTCTTAGGACACAAGACCAGAAACTCTGCTTTCTTTTGTCTTACACATTTCAGATCTTAGCCCTGTTTTGATTATCACTTTCCCTCAGAAACCTTGAGTCACTGTTTCACTGCTTAGTAAAACAAACCTGTGATTACAGTCAGTTTTGTAATTTCTTCAAATCAACATTGGCCATCACCCTCTGCTTGTAGATGAAGGATGTGCCTTAACCCTCTGCCTGTAGATGAAGGAGGTTTTTGGCCATGACAAAAATACAAGTTTGTTTGACAGTGTTGTCTTTCTTCTACTGTGATTTCATGCTGAATGGAGCTGCCAGGTTTTGATGAGTAACTCCTTTCCCTGCAGATGCATCTCAGGCTCATGTTTACATTGAGAAGCAGCTGTTCTTCTAAATGTGGATTCAAGAATTTTCTCCTGAGATGATGATATATTTCCTGTCTTTGTAAAATCCATAAAACACTGTAAAACACCTAATAATCAGCTTGAGACTGTGGTCTATGCAGTGCTGAGACTTAGGGGTGTGTAAGTGGCGCGACTTAGGGCTGTGATCAATTTCATTTGTAGAGTGGGAGGTCTGTCATGATTGGTATGTATCAGATGGAGGTTTTTTTTCCTTTTGATGGTTGCCAAGGGTAAAATGCCTTAAAGCGCCACTTCCTAACTTAGGGGAGGCTTTTTGAAACAGACATTGGATTGTACTTTTAGAGCTGATGGGCAGACCAGTAGGGCTAAAGCTAGATAGGATAGTGATAATGAGTTTTAACCTTGACATGGGCGGACTGAAAAGTAGGAGGGCGAAAAAGTTTTATGAGGGTTTTCTAGATGACAAATTGACATATGGAGATCAATTTCTAGAAAACTCAGCTATGGATCTAGTCATCATTAACAAGTGAAAAATACTGATGACTAACACTTGGCAGTGCTTGAAGAGGGCTACTTGTACTCAAGGGCTTTTCTAGAATGAATATTGACTCAGTCCCCAGTGGAGTCGCCAGAAATGTTATGCCTAGTGGCTCAACTGGATAATATACCATGTGTTCTTGAATCAAGTATTTTTCTGGGGTCCTTAAGCATGTATAGGTGTAATTTCACTCAGAACTCCCCAGTGGAGTCGCCAGAAATGTTAGGAATCTGTAATTTTAGCAGATTGGTGAGACTAAAACTGCAGAGACAACACTTGAACCACTTTAGGATTCTAGGATCTAGCCCTCCTGAATCCAGAGAGGGATCTCTCTATAAGTGCAAAGATTGATTTATCTTTAAGGTTTGAAATGTGATATTAGGCTAGTTATGAAGAATAAGGTTTTTATTTGTTTGGTTGGGCAAAGATATGTGAAGGTGAAGGAAGTCTAAATGAAGGGTGAAGGTGAATGAAATTGAAATATTGATTCAGCTAAGAAGATAGGCAGGTAATAGCTTCAATCCATTAGGCTATGGAGTCATAGTAGGATTTAATTGAAACAACAAGGTTCAAGAGTGGTCCATGGGGCAAGTCATCTATGTCTAAGGATCTCTTTAAAGTTGATTTTATGGAATGAAATGAAACAATAAGAATGGGATTTAAACAAATGAAGAACAAAGAGCAGCCTAAGATCAAGTAAGTACTTTGAAACTATCCTGCTTTTCGCATACACTTAATAAATACATAAAAGTAATCTAAGATCAGGTAAGTACTTCGAAACTAGCCTGATTTTGATGCACTTTCAATAGAAAACATTTAAAACACGAAAAAAAATAGCTTAAGATAAAGTAAGGACTTTGAGCCTATCCTGCTTTCAGCATATTCTAAGGGAAAAATTTTAAAGCAACTGTTGGAGAAGAAACTAGAGGATAGGGCTCACCATAGACTTCCCTAGCTCTACTTTACTTAGCAAAATTATCAAGACAAAACATAAGATAACAAAGAATAGTCTAAGATCAGGTAAGGACTTTGAACCTAACCTGATTTCAACATACTCTTAGGGAAACTTTCAGACAAACCTTTGGAGAAGAAACTAGAGGACAGGGCTCACCATAGACTTCCCTAGTTCAACTTTACTTAGCAGACACTGAAAATAACATTCAAGAATAATGTTTAGTTTAGACAGTAGGACGAGGGAACGCCAGCATTCCTAACTGCTTGGACCATATTAAATCATTCTTAAATAAACAATTTGGAAGAAAACATGTAGATAAAGCTTATCAGTAAGATCAAGGTACCTTTGACAGTAAATCCTAACTCTATAACTGTTGTTCTTTATCAGAGAAGATGGATAGAGTGGAAACATAAATAAAATAACAATTTACAATAAGAAAAACATCACCATTGACATAGACCAGGATCCCATAAATTAGTTGTATTTGATGCTTCAAACTAGTTACAATCTTCAAGTCTAGTGGTTCTCTACAGCTTCAAACTTTTCAATATCAACTTAGGTATCTTCAATTACATACAGAGCTTACAGCAGCTTCAGTAAAATATTTAAAGGCAACAGATATGAAGTGACCAACATTATCTCATCTTCTACAGAAGTATTTATAGAAGAAATGAGGAGGTGTGATGGGATAAAAGATCTTCTAGGTTCAATTAATACAATTTAATGTTTCTCGGCCTTTGAGGGGCTCAATGGAGAAACTCTCTGATATTTCCTTTGTATTAATTGGTTTACATTAAGTTTTAAGCTTGCTGAGAAGATTTGTTGACTTTAAGGCTCTTATTTATCTTTTCAATAACTCTGCTGACAGTTTACAATAAGTTCCTTTGGTTTGAAATAACTGTTCAACTATCTTTATGCTAATATCTTTTGTTCTGGAAATAACTATGCCTCTTTTGAATTCTTTGAGGTTGCAGGTGGCTTTTGGTAGCTGAGAGGATTCAATTAGCCTCAGATGTGGCAATGGAGGTTTCTTGGACTGATAGATATTATTGCTTTTCTTTAAACACTGTTAATTTGATTTGATTCTGTGTGTTAGGCATAATTAGGCCTAAATTATGTCTTATGTTCTTCAAAATGTGTTTAATTGAGTGGATTAGGCCTTTAAATAGTCGATTTAGGCCGTAATCTCTCAAAACTGTATAAACAATCTTCAATTCTTCATCTCTGTTGTGACTAAATCCTTAACACTGATACTCTTTGATTGATTTAATTTTACTATCTTGTTGATGTGCAGGAGCACAAAGGGTTTTTAAAATGGCATCACTGCTCATGAGGGACTGATGAAACATGGTGTTGAAACCGTTTAGAAAGATATTCTTGATGAATAAAGGCCTAGGGATTCGTCATCCCCGACCTTCAATATTTCTTTAAAATAATTGGAAAACCATTAAAACCTGCAAAATCAAGAAAAAGTTAAGAAAATCCTGCGTATTTTGGGTATAGACTGCTTTGGAGGCTGAGATAAGATCGTAGTCATTGGATGAAAGAATCCAATAGCGAGGATTTGCTTGCAGAGGTTATATGGGAGGCGGTTGAATAAAATGGTGGGGAGATTAAGACAGGGCCGTCTATCTACGACGATCAACGGTCAAGATCGATCGGGGAAATATAATGTTGAGGGGCTACATTATCGCAAAATAGAAGAAAAAACCAAGGAAATGGGCTAAAAACCTTTGGCAGAGGGAAAAAGGATTAAAAATGAAATTGGGGTTTTGGAATAATTCTGGGTCGTCAGATGAGATCTGCCACAGAGATCAATGGTGGAGATTTACTTTAAAATCCCTTTAGAGGATGGGTGGAGGGCGATGATTAAACTGGGACCGTTGATCTGCAGAGATCAATGGCGGAAATTAGACGTGATGGAATGCAATACAAATTGGGTAAAGTGGTTTCAGCCATAGAAACCACTATTTTCGCGCGATAAAAAGGATGGAAGGTGGTTTTAACTTTTTGAACGCGATATGCATTACTGGCAGACACGTGGCTTTTTAAAACCGCCCATATCGCGTAACTTTGGAAAATTAACCTTTGGGCTTAAAAATCACGTGATATGGAGTCTTGTTCGTTAGATCTCAAACAGGTAGATCCAATGGTGGAGGTGAGAGCACGATAAAACAAGTTGTGCGGGCGGAAGAAGGTGGGGTAGAGCCAAGGCAGTATTGATCTGGACCGTCAGATCATAGGAACGAACGGTGGAGATTTGATCTAGGGGAAGGTAGGACCCAAAGGAGTTGGGCCTATCGGGCTTAATCTGGACCATTGGATCAGGGAATGAATGGCCCAGATTCAATCTTGGGACCAATGTAATAAAATGTGAGGTGAGGGGTCTGCGGAGATCGAGTCATTGTGGGTCGTTGATCTGCAGAGATCAACGGCGGAGATCCACTGAAAAAATTATACAACGGGGCTTGAGGAATAACAAAGGGAAATGAGGATTCATCTGGACCATGGGATTTAGAAGAATGGACGACCCAGATGCAATCGGAAGACTACGATCGGTGGGGGCAAAGGGTTCAAATCGCTAATGCGATTGAACGAGGGCCATTGATCTGAGGATCAGATCGATGGTTAGGAATGAATCGAAGGTCCAAAGGTGGAGGGATGGGCTTATGAACAAAGCGATATGGGCCATCGGATTTGAGCCTGGCGGGGAAGATCAATGGCTGAGAAGCCATCGGAAGGTGCCAATTGGAGGGGGGCCGATAAAAATTTAAAGGCATCCAATGAAATCTCCGATGCGAGATCCCAATGATCGTTTGATTGGATTAGATCAACGGTTGGGAATGGCTCAACCAATGAACCAGTGAGTTTTCCTTTTAACATAGAAAAAATGGGTTTTTATGAAATACAAAGGAAAATTTGGTTTTGGAAAGGTGTTTTAATATGTTTTAGCGCCCGATTGCGGGCTCTGAGTTATATGAAGAAATCAAGGGATCGGGAGTTAGAACGAAGAGGAGCCAATTGCATCGTGGGATTTTTGTAACAAAAGACATGCGCTTCACATGAACGCCTGATTGCGATAAGCGCCTAGGACCATAACGCTTGGTTCAAGCGCCAAGTCGCATGGTGGGGAAGTGTTTTGATAGCTTAGCCCAAAGGGGCTTAGGCCTATAGTTAAAAATACTATTTTTTATGATTTTTCAAGGATTTTCAAAGGGATTGAAGGCTTCTGATAAGGCAAAAAAAGGAGTTTTAAACCTTATAATAGGGTTTTTTATGAGGGGAAGAAGGGAAATGAGGGAAAATAGAGGAATTTTATGAGGTAAAAGGGGATAAAAAGGAGGTTAATTTTGAGTGGGAGAAGGGGTAAAATGAGGGGGAAAATGGAGTTTTTGTAGCAGTCTTTTCTTCAGGAAAACAACAGATTTTTAGAATTGAGAGGGAAACAACATTGAATATTAACTCAAGGATAAGTCATCTTCACAAGACTTCAAGAATTAACAATTTTGACAATAAAACTTGTTTCTTGAAGGCTTAAAACATGATTTAGCCACCATTTGATATGAAAAATTTTATAGGTGGCTAACATGGTCCACTGCCATACATTGCATGTGCGGCAATGTGCATAGGCATCATTGTGCAATGTGGGCCACTATAAACCAACTCACAAAATATTTTGTGTCGTTGCCTTACCTACATAGTGACCATTGGCAACCCCTCCATGAGCTTCATCTAGGATTCCATGCCTTTCATACTCTAAAACAAACCTTCTCATAAATTCATATGCACCCAACTTATACAATAAGCTAGCAATAATGGTGAAGTTTGTTGCATGCGGCATGAGCTCTTTCTTCTGTTGTATTTTATATTTTTTAGGCACACATTCAGTAGTCAAGAAGTAAATAATATTAAGGAAGTTCTCATCAACTACCTTGATCGCAAACAGTTGTGCATCTGGAAATCCATACAGCAAGTTCATAGGTCCTTCACCAGTCTCAATGCGCAACAGATGGTCTGGACCAACATTCAGTCTTCTTGGTTTCACAATCATCTCAAAGTCATACTCCTGGAATAGTAAAAACCACCTGTAGGTATCCCCCCCCCCCAATACAGGCTTATTGACCAGTTACTTTAAATTAGAAGGATCCGTAAACATCTTAAAATGGCCTCCTAACAGGTAGTGGTGGAATTTTTGCAGCGCACACACCATCGCTAATCCTTCTCTTTTTGTGGTTCAATAATGATGTTTTGGGCTTGAGATTTTTCGAATAGCATAGGCAATAGGGTGATCAATCTCTCCATATCCTGGCTGCACTAAAATAGCTCCGAGTACGATACAGGAGGCATGAACATGCACATGAAACACCTTAGACAAATTTGGAAAGACCAGTATGGGTGCAGTGACCATATTTTCCTTCAATAGTTCAAAAATCTTATGAAATTCCTCATCCCAGCAGAATGTCACATCCTTCTTGAGAAGCTTCTCCATAGGCACAGTTATCAGTGCATAACCTTGACTGAACTTCCGATAATAGCAAGTGTATCCCAATATGGAGCGTAGTTGCTTGACATTCTCACGTATCTCTAGATTAACTATTACTGTGATCTTCGCAGGATCTACAATCAACCCTTACTGGCAGACAATGTGTCCCAGCATTATACCGAATGACACACATAATTTACATTTCTTCAAGTTTAGTGATATTTGTTACCTTCTAAAGGTATCCAAAATTAAGCGCAGATTGGAGACATACTTTTTCGACAACCCAAAAATAGTCTAATCATCAAAGTATACTTCCAAGAACTTATGAATAAACACCTTGAAGGCAACTACTACTACATGCTAGAAGATGGCATGCACATTCTTCAAGCCAAAGGGCATGACTGTATACTAGAAAGATCCCCATTCAGTTGCAAAGGTAGTCTTACTACGACCTTCTAGTGCAATCGTGATCTGATGATACCCTGAGAAACCATCTGTGAATGAGTAAGCTTCTTGTCCTCTGAAATTATCCAATATTTCATTAGAGAATGGATTTGGGAATGGATCATGCACACAGTCATCATTCAATTTGAGCTACATAGATCCTGATTTAACCTTTTGTCTTCTTATCTTGCACTACCATGGGACTCGCCCAATCAGATTCTTCTACTAGCTCTATGATGCCTACATCAACCATCTTATCCAACTCTTTATTGACCTTATGTTTATATTGTGGATTCAATATATATGGGCGTTGCTGCACTGAGTGCGCATCAGGTTTCCAAGTGATATTCAAAACTCTAAGTTCTCCAATTATTCCTTTCAACTCTAAGAACTTTGTATGGAACAAGTCCTGATACTCTGTCAGCAACTTAGCAACATTCCTACTATGTCATCATCCCAATCGTCTCCAATATTTTCCAAATTTGGTTGCTCTTCAGATCTAATATTTTCCAGCCAAGCCTTTAGAGGTTTGGTCACATCTAGCAAAGTGATTGATGGCCAAGAAAATGCACATTGTCCCTTAGATTCTAGAATCATGATATCCCTTGGATCTTCTTCATTTTCCTCAACCATCTGATTTATGCAATTCACAATATCCTTCATCTATGCATCCCATGTTAGTGGAGCACACTCGATCTCTAGCTTTGTTGTATCAAAGATAATTTCTTGAATGTTATGCAATGCTTTGCCAATGTTATCAAACCCACTCTCAAAGATAAATGTCAGAATGAAACTCTCCGTCAGCGCAGACCATTCACTAGTACCTCAGTGCAACTCCATCTCCAATTACCAATCAGTAGGTACCTTCCCCAATGTATGAATGAACATGTGGACCCATCCCCGTCTTGTTTCTATGCCCCATACTTGATTCCATTTAGCCAAATGTCTGTGTGGATGATCCTTTCCAGAGTAGACTTATTCCATTATGATAGTTGGACATTCAAAGTGTAACCTCATCATACGTTCACATTCATCCCAATTGCCCAATTTTTCTTTATGAGTCTCCCACCATCGTGATGGAGTAGCACGTAGTCCAAGATCTAAGGCATGTAACCTTTGTACTTCTAGGACAGTTCTTTCAAGCTCTCTTAAAAAAATGTTTACATCAGTTAAACCATCATAATGCAGTAATTCACATACCTTAGATGTATGCATCAAAGAGATTTGGTCACTCGATTGCAACACAAAGAAGATACTTCATGCAATCGGTTATGCCATTTTTCAAATTCTTCATCAAAATATGAGAAGCAAGAGTTATCACTATCATCCACAATTTTTATAACTTCAATATCTGCAAGTACGTTAACACCTTCAATACTGACTGCGACCTACGACAACCTTCCTAATGGAATGATTTTCTGTTGATTTTCCATGCACAGTTGAATGGTAGACCATTCCAACTTGGTTTCTCCCATGCATTGCTAGGTTTGCTTAGGTAGAACATTTGCATCTGATCCCAGATCTAAAAAAACCTAATCCATCTCATAAGCATTGATCTGCGTGGTCATACACATCTCTCTCCCCATCCTATTCTTATTCTTATACATTTTGTTGACACCTTTTTATTCTACCAATGGTTGTTCCTTCTCTGCACAGTTATCTATCAGAGGCTGAGGGTTCTCTACCACCATTTTGTTGCGCAGTAATTTTTTTAAAGATTGTAAAAATGGCTTGATTTATTCATCTACTCCTGCCTCCTTTGTGGGTCTACTTGATGTTGATGTACTTCCTTTTGAGAACTCCTTTCACTCTTCAACAAAAGTCTCTCTTGCTTGTTGTAAGTCAAATCCATCTTTGTTCTCAGGTGCCTTACGAATCCAAAGGTCAGTATCCAAAAGCTTTCCCTTATCTTCATTAATGGTTGCGTCACTCCTAGTGACCACATTCACGCTAAGATCTTCCTCATGGATTTGTGCTCTGACCATCTGAAAATTTTGCGTTGGATTTTACGTCTTTTTATCCTACATTTTAGCAATCAAAACAGGGCAATATTCTATCACATGATCGAATTGTCTACAATACCTTCATTATTGTCACGCCGAATTTGGATAGTCATGCGCATAGTTACCAACATCTTCACAATTGTAGAAAATAACTTGCCCCCTTCGTTGACCAGTTGATCTGCCTCCTCGTCCTATTCCTCTTCCCTGAAATCCACCGCGCCCAGAGGGGGATGCTGGTGAGGTAGGTTCGGCCTGCATTTTATATATTTCAGCTTTGTCCAACATCATATCATAAGCTCGATAATGTTTCTCATCATGTCCTAGAGATGAACATAATCTACAAAACAACTGCTTCAGCTCAAGCTGATATTTTCCGACCCTTGGACAAAAATATGTTTCATGCAAACTTGGAACTTGGCATATTGTGCACCATACTACGCTCTTCAGTGGGCTAGGTACTCCAGCGTTCATATAATTATTGAAGATGGGACATTGATCCTTATGTTTCCCAACAACTTTACATTTTATGCACCAAACCTCTGCGCATTCCTCCTTGCCATTTTCTTTGCGTAGATTTTGAATCTCCAAATGCATGCGGCTTCCAACTAATTCCGAATCTGTTGAGTTCCAAGTGCAACAGGTGTTGGGGTAGCTTATATTTTCATCACAAGTGTGGCAATATTTTTTTGACCCAAGGGTTGGCACAAACATGGGAGCAACATAACAATAAACCACTCCTTGTGTTGGGTATCATCAATAGTGAATCCACTATCTCTGATAGTGTGCTTCAGCCTCTGATTTGCCTTCCACATAGATTCATTTACCTCATGATTAATCTCTTTCATCTCTATAACCAACTACGCATATGACTTAAGCTTCCTGAATTGTTTTTTTAGGGCATATTTCACTTCATCCAAGGTGGCATTAAGGTTTTGTTGGACATATATGATATACCAATCCAATACGCAATATTGGAAACCAGTGGCTAACTACGCTTTCTTGATATCATCACTATTAACCTGCTGAGCTCTCCATATAGCATCAATCAAAAACAAAAAGTGCTCAATATCTTCATTTCCAATACCTCTAAAAGTAGGTAGCTTCATCGACACGTCCATATCTGTGCCTGGGGCAAGTGGAGGTGGTGGTGGAGAAGGACTGCACGGTAGAGTGGGTTCTTTTTGAGATTAGTTTGGTAGCAGAGTGGATGGAATCTGAAAGCTGGTCAAGGCTCTTTCCTGATTTGATGAAACTTCTTCTCCTGATACTTCCTCTTCTTCAGAGTGCACAAATTCATTAGAGCTACTAGTTTCTGGTTCACAATCACTATCAGATATATGCTTGAGAGGGCTATAAATAAATCCTTTCTCTGGGTCTTCATGGTAAAGTCTTCCACTACGCGTAATCAAGCCTTTTCTTGACATTCACACAATATGTTGGAACAGAGAGCCTCTTCACATAATAGAATATACAGTAATAACTTTAAAGAGCACATGAACTTACCTCTAGGAGCCTTGTAAAATCTTCTTTCTGCTTTAGAGTATGGAACAAATTGATCAATAGAAAATTTAGTCACAAATCCTTCCAAGACACGATCAATCCATTGATCTATCGCACAGATGATCTTATTGTTTGTATTTTCTAATTGTTGAATCAATTCAGGAGTCCACTCAATGATTGCGTCATCCTTCACGTAGGTATTGAATTCAGTAAATCGCAACAACCACTCCTACAAATTAGTTGCAAAGGAACAAAATAATATCTTGTGGACTTCTGTATATATGTACTTCTAAACCCACTTTTCGGCAAATATCTTAGAACTTCGATTCTCCTGGATCATGAATTCAAGGATATTTCTCCCCAACCAATCTTGCAATTTGTTCTGTGAAGGGTGCCAGAACATCAAATCTCCCTCAAAATGATCCTGATCTTAGCAATATAACCATTTGTTGGCTTGAGGGGTCCTGACCCAGGAACATAGTTTATCACTCATCCAAAAAACCCTCCAACTACTGGCCCTTTCAGAAATGACCTACTTGTGCAGATCAAGGTCTCACCCAAAGAAATATGAGGGGGGGGGGGGGGGGGGGTGATGGAACCAAGTTTCCGCACCCTGAGGAATAAAATAATGTGGTGGCCCTAAACAAGTTGATTGTATTTTTATACATATCGGAAATAGATGCACGCAAATACAGAACAACACTTATTAGATCGGCTAGCCACAGACATAGATAATGCATAAATAGATAGATCACAAATCGACTTAGTCATAGATGTATAAGAAAATAACCAAATCTATGTAATATTCAATAGCTTAAGCATATTTATCCATGTATTCAATCATCAATATATATTCATGCATACGTAACAGACCTACTCACACAAATACAATTAAGCATAACAGAAGTAAGCGATCTCAGAATAGTAGACATATAACACAATGCTTTTCCAAAACAAGTCTTTGTATTAGATTCCAATAGTTTAGTACAACATACTTTTCCCTTACAATTACCCTTCTGCGCAGACAGCCAGCGGAGTCCACACACAACCAGGACTAGGTCTCTGCACACACAGCCAGTAGGAGCCTTTCTACCCAAACCCAGGCTTACAAAATGTATCACAGATGCATAAACATACTTAGATCAAAACATGAATGGATCTTACTTAGACTCGATCTATATATTTATATCCATCTTAGCATGCAGATTCTATGGCCTCAAACCATGGTTTGAGGCCCACAGTTTACCCTTAAAAACCCTTTTACATAAAAGAGGGACTTTGCCCACTCCAAAGCCCCTTGACCTTTCCGCGCAATGCTCATATGTAAAAATATACAAAAAGATATCCAAAAATGTACCCCAGGGAACCCCACTCCAGCTTTACAAGGCGAGGTTCAACATTTTATACTTCCCTTCTCTCATGGAATTCAACATTGTGTCACTTTACGAGGTGAGGTTCAATAGCTTCTATTTCCCTTTTATCTCAGGGAATTTGACAGTCAATGCTAATCCAGAACATGTCTGCCAAAACAAACTCAAATTTTTTTAAATTCTCATCACAAGCCTTGTAAATGCAGTTGCAGAGGTATTGTGGACCGTGCAGTGTGTTGGGTGTGGAGCCTGATTATCTTGTTTATTTTTTATCACATCTTTGGACCCCTGTACTTTAATGGGGTGGCAACGCCACCCGTAATTAAACGCTGCCTGGGGGGTCCAGGGGGGGTGGCGGGGATGTAAAATTGCCTTGTAAAAGTATAGTAATTTCTAGTCAATCTGGGTCGTTCATCAGGCAGATGATCTGACGGTAGAAGTTATGTTTAGTTTAGGGTTTTTTGCCCTAGAAGGCAACCCCTAGCTTGTATGAGGGTATTGTATTACAGCTGTGTATTGTATTTGTATTCTCAGAGCGAGAAATAGATAGGGAGACTGTGAGAGAGAATAGAGGATATTACAGAAGATCTGTTGTAGGTTGTGTCTCTTCATTTTGTTGGATAATAAAAATTAAGGACAGGTTGTTCGGGGTGGACGTAGCCCAAACTGGGTGTGTTAGCCACCCATAATTTTTGGCATAGCAAACAGGTGGCTAAATATGTTTCTGAGCCTTCAAGAGAAACATTCCCTTGGAAATCTATCATCCTTGAAGTCTTATGGTTTTCCTATCCTGGAGGTTCATCTTCACTGTTGTTTCCATTAAATGAACCATGCTGTGTAAGAAAGAAACTGCTTGTAAGGCTCCATGTTTCACCATTTACCTCTTCATTTCATCCCCACAAAGAATTCCATTTTTCACCCTTATTCCCTTCACAAAATTCCTCTATAAACCTTCATATTAACCTCTAAATCATCCTAAACCCCTTTTAAACCTAATATTTCCCTTTATTTGGTTTAAAAATCATTTTTCTAGCCTACCAAAACCTTCATTTGGCCTTAAAATCCTTGTTTTTGGCCTTAAAAACAATATTTTTACCTTATAAGTTATTAAGCCCCCAAGGGCTTATATCCTTTAGCCCCCCCGTCTCATATAACCTAAGCCCCGCAATCGGGCGCTTAAAATACATTAGCCTTCGTGCCAAAACCTTTATTTTTCCATCCCCGACATTTCAATTTTAAAATAGATGTGGACCGTTGATCTGCAAAGATCAACGGCCATCGGGCGCCCATTCTTTCCCCATTCATTTCCCGTCCCTTCTCCCCATTACAAATCTCTGCCTTTTCTTTAGATCTCGACCATTCATTCCCGAGATCTGACGATCGAGACTTAACCCAATAAGCCAACACCCATCCACTATGCGACAAAGAAACTGATGTCATCATGGAACCCACTCGTCTTTTAACCCTGCAGCTTTCCATTCATCGTGTTCTACCTGCACCGTCCGATCTCTCAATGATCATCCGATGGCTCAAACACAATATCGCACAATTTTTGGCCCCTCCCCGCAGTGCACTACTTCCACACGATAAAAGCGGTTTTCATTTTCCACGTGTCGAGTGATGAATAGAATCGCGTTCCAAAAGTTAATACCGCCTCCCCCCCCCAAATGTTGTGCGAAAACCATTAATGGTTTTCCTGAAACCACCCTTCTCCAAATTTGCACCAAATTCAAATTTTAAATCTGGTTTCGCCTTCCACCATGATTCTAACCCTTCAACCGCTGCATCCACATTATTCCTCACTGCTCCTCCACCCTCACGAGCCTCTGAAGTAGTCATCTCCACTCCCGCAGGTTTTTTATAACGTGTTTATCGTGTTTTGCAGGGTTTAAAGGGTGATGAATTCATACAGTCCCCACAGTCACAGTTAGGTGACATGTAGTGCAGAAAGACTATCACAGAGCCGAAGATCGCAGAGGAAGAAATCACTGATAGGGTTTAATAGCATGTTTCATTGAAGATTAGGGTTATTGACCCTAACATTAAACCCTCCAATGCCCCTATAACCTATATATTCACAAAAATGGGTCAGCAGAGGTCTAAAGAGTATCAAAAGAAGATTAGAAGTATTAGTGCATGATATTGAAGATTTAAGTATCTAATCCACAGCTAAGGATAATGAAGGAAACTTAATAAAGCCCAGATCATAAATATAAACAAGTCATACCAGTAATTCAAAGCATCAGTGATCTGATATCAGTAGAACGTTCTTTTCCCTAAGAAGGACCAATTCACACGTCCTACTCCATTCTTCATCGAACCTCATAAAAATTATTATTCTGACAGAAAATCCTAGAACTGTCAGAAGAGTAGTTATGAAGGCATGGAAGACCTGAAAGAAAAATCTTCACCTTACTTGTCTCAGAGTATAAACAAGACATCTCAGCCAGGAAAGTACTTCAAGAGAACACCTTAGAAGTTATTGTCAACCTGACAAAGACTTCTAAATTGACTAAAGGGTACTGAAAGTTAATGTAAAGATATTAAACAAAATGGGCTTCAAAGACATTTCTCCCTCTGTCTTAATGAATCATTTAAATCCTATCTACCACTACTATCACTCATTCCACTATAAGAACCCATTAAAAATACATTGAAAATGTTTGTTGGTTGTTGGAAAATCACTGATTGTAAGCAAGTTCAAGTTAGAGGTCTCTGGGTAGTTGTTGTAAATAGGTTGGAAGATAATTTCTGGGTGTATCAAGCTGTTGGACAAGAATTTATGTGACTGGTTTTGCTCTACTAATATGACAAGCATGTTCACTGGATCCTAATCTACATCATTGGTGATGTGTCTCTCTTTGTCATTGTTTCCTCTTCGTTTCACATCATGTTTCACTTTCTCTGATAAGAATCAGTAATTTTAGCTTAGGATATACTGCCGCAAGTACCCTAATGTTTCCTGCACTTTCTTATCTTTAATGTTTTCTTCTAATTGTGCATCTTATAATAACTTCAATATAATTTAACCAGTCAAAGAGTTGGTTTTGCCCATACTTACTAATGTATGAATTTAGAGTTTGTTTCTTAGATGTTCTTGTTTGGTTCTGCTGAAAGAATAGGAGAATAGGGAGATTTAGTGATTAGCCCTGTCCCCTAAGTTCCCTTTCCAATATTTAGCCTTTCTAAGATCCCTTTGAGTTGAATGCCAAAAGCAAAGAAGGTTAAAAGTCTTTCTCTAATCTTATACTTCACTCTGTATTTGAACTTAAGTGTTTTCTATTGTCTGAAAGTAGTCAGGAGGACTGCTGGATTGTTGTGTTCGGAGTTAGCCTCATCATGAGTTTTGATCATAGAGGTATAAGGTATGCCTTGTCCCTTGACTTACTCTGAAGTGGTCACCTTGGAAGTTTTTCCTTGTCATTCCCATTCATTTCATTATTGTTTCATCCCATACTATCATCTTAAGAGATCCTCTGTTTTAGATGACTAGCCCTTTTGAAGCCTTGGATATTTGAATTGCAAGTAAACCCTTTTATGACCCCATTGCCGAAAACCCTTCCCTGCTCATTCCTTTACCTTACATTGAACCCTTCTATAAATATTCCCAACCAAACAAACAAAACAAAAACCCTTGTGCCCTATAACTAGCCTAATACCTTATATTGACCTTTAAAGATACATTATTCTTTATATTTATAGAGAGATCCCTCTATGGATCCAGGAGGGCTAGATCCTGAGATCCCAAAGTGTTTTGATGTTGTCTTGTCATTTTTTATTGCTAGATATTCCAAATCACAGGAACCCCAACAGGGTGAACCACGTATATCTGTGTCTCTCTAGTTTTATGTGTTTTGTGTGCTTGTATTTTTCCGCATATTTTATGTGTTGCATTGCTCTGTAATATATAATTTTTCTAAAAAAGTGTAGGTTAGATCCTTGCCTAAACCTTCATCTGCTTGCTTGGAGATGGTGTTAAGTTCTATTTGTGATGATTTATTTACACCTCTGAAGAAGTTATCTCAAATAGTTGTAAAGTAGCGAGGAGTAGTGGAGTCCTCATAGGCTCTAAGTGGCAGTTTCAGACATAAATTTTTAATGTCGGGGTTCCAATGTAACAATGTGAATTCAATTTGTGTGTAAGTGGGCTTCCATGTTGCATTTTGGGTTCAAATAATTCAATAATAAATTATATTAGGTATGTAGCAGAGCTTAAGGAGAAGGTCGATTTTAGGCTCAAAAATTCAAGGACAACACAAGGTTTCAAGGATGCACACAGGTAATCTTCTTGAGAAGTTAGGAACAACAATTGAGATTATAGGACAAGAATAAATTGAGAGTTTGAGGAGTGGTAATTCCTACCAATGCATTAAAAGATGTGGTCGTATTAATTTCTTCTTTCTCCAGGGTTGGTTCCTGGTGCATATCCTCTTCTTTTGAAGTTTCTTGTTCCTTTTCTTCCTCCTCTTCACAATCTATGTAAAATATTTTCTTCTTAGCACTCTTATGACCTTTAGTGTATTTGCTATCACAATTGTAACAAAGCCTTTTTTTCTCTTTTTTGTTCCAACTGTTGTGGTGTCAACCTTGTAGGTTGTGGAAGGCTAGGAGTAGCAACACTTCCATCTTTATAGTTTTTAGTGGTAGGACTCTTTGTCGCCATAATTTTTCTTTCAATTTTCCTTGCCAACTTGAATGCCTTCTCCAATGAATCAAGTTCCCAAAGGTGAACCTCATGCTAGATGTTATCCTTTAAAGTCCCTTTGAAGACATCAATCCTATGCTCCTATGGAATATCATTTACCCTTATATTCAATTTTTGGAAGACCTCAATGTGCACCATCCTTGAACCATTTTGTTTGAGATTTATCAATTGGCTAAAGAAGGTGTTGCTTTTTGTATGTTCATAATGTGCTATCATTTCCTCCATAAAAATTGACCAAGAGAGAAAATCCATCCATGTTGGGTATGCGCTATATTCTTTCCATTTTTAGTCACACGTGCGAGGGGGGAAACCCCCCTTGTCTGGGGGTTTGTAGGGGGGGGTAGCCCCCTGTGCAAAGTCCTGGGAAACGCCTCGAGGAAAAAAAAAATTGGACCCTCTTTTTTGGTGGGCAGACCCACCCATGGTTATGTGCATGGATTTGCACATGGTTTTGGGGCATGATGATTTTCGGCCCCTGGTATTTTGTAGATATAGTCAAGGGAACTATGGTTATGTTCTGATCCAGGGTTAATGGATTGGGGTTTATGAATTCTTCGACATTATATATATGTGTGTGTGTGTGTGTGTGTGTTGTAACACTAAAAGGAACATAATGAAAAATCAAGCCGGTAGTCCCGATTTTGGATCCAAGGGACTGTGTATATTTGTTTTATGTTTTATTCTCTCACTATTTTTTATTTTATTTTTTTAATATTCGTTTGCATATCATTTTTGTACAGGTTTAAAACCTACATTTGGTATCAGAGTTGTTTCAGCTTCAAGGGGACGCCTTTGTAGTTGAGGGGTTTTTTTCTTGGGCCTGTGGTAGACCCTATTCAGTGGCAGATCTACAAGATCGATTCTTGTAGTGAAAGAAGATGGAGAGAAATGGAAAGATATAGATCGATACATTTAATGGTCATAGTTTTGAGTTGTGGAAGCTCAAGATGGAGGATCTGCTCGTGGATAAATATTAGTGGATCACGGTAGATCTAGGTACTAAACCAACAACAATGTAAAATGAAGAATGGAAGACGATGGATCAAAAGGAAAAGATCACAATACGGTTGTGTCTCAGATTCGGAATTGTTGAATGTATCTAGGGAAGCTACGACGAAGACTTTGTGGGACGCTAGGGACTTTGTACCAATCTAAGTCTCTAGTGAATAAATTGTTCCTGCGGAAAAAATTGTATAACCTAAGGATGAAGGCAGGAGACTCGGTAACAGAGAATTTGAACACCTTCAATCCTATGGTAAGTCAATTTTCATCTGTTGATATTAAAATATCAAATGAAGATAAGTGCATCAATTTGTTGTGTTTTCTACCAGATTCGTGGGACATTCTATTTATTGCAATAAGTAGCAATACAACTACCTTGAATTTTGATGAAATTGTCTTAGCCTTGCTGTCAGAGGAAATGAGACAGGAAATATGGAGGGACAGAATGGAGATTCCTTATCTGTACGAGGAAGGTTCTAGAACAGAAACAAAAATAATTTTTCGATTGGGAGATCTAAATCCAGAGGGAGATTTAAATATCTAGGAAATTTTGTAAAAGTGTGCTGGAAATGCGGAAAGGAAGGGCACTACAAAAAAGAATGTAGATCTAAAGCTCCTGAGAAAGGAAAGGGATCTGATGATGCTCGTTATGCAGAGGAAAATACCACCTTAGATGAAGGTGGGGATGTGTATTTGGCTTCTTCTTCAAATACACATGTATATCATGAGGCATGGTTAAATGAATCAGGTGCATCCATTCACTTTACTCCCCATAGGGAGTGGTTCTGTGAGTATGAGAAGTATGATGGTGGTGATGTCTTCTTAGGGGATGATAGGAAGCCTAGAATCGTCGGACGTGGAAAATTCAAATTGAAGCTACAAGATGGAAGGATTAGAACACTTCTTGGTGTTCTGTATATTCCTGCGTTGGCGAGAAATCTAATTTCTGTAAGTAAGATTGTTATGCAGAATTATGAATTACGGATAAAAAAAATTCCCTAAATGTGGTGCTATGCGCCTACGTGGTGTAGAGTAGTCGGTGATGGGGTGCACTATTAAGTAACTTCGTTTGCAAGGTCACTAATTCGAAACCTGTGGCTGATTAGGATTAGTCTAAACTACCAAAAAAAAAAAATGTGGTGCTATGCATTTAGAAAAACAGATCAAAGACTTTGTAGACACTTTTCCTAAGATTAAATAGACACACAGAAAGATGGAGAAACTTACTTGGAGTCCAAGTGATTCCTATTCTCCTTATGTCGCTCTTGTCGTAGCTTCCAATCAAAATTTGATTTCCAGACTAGTTCCTGCAAGTATAAACACTAAACAACAAAGAGATTGCAATATACAGATGGCTATTTACTTTAATCAGTTAAATAAATGAAACTTGAAACATATACATCAGCTAAGAATCCATAATATGAAAGATATAATCTTATACAGATACATATGTGGGAAAGTGAGCATCAATATTTATTAATGGATAGAAGGGGGAGGTTACAACCAGCGATTGATTTGATGTGACCAACTCTAGCATCATCCCAGACTCATCATAATGAAAATCTCTCCAGCAGCATATCACTCAAATCAAATACTCAATTGAGAAACCAACAACATTTCTTTACCAAATCTCTTCCTTCTCAAGAACTAGGATCTGTTCTCAATGTATAGATCAGTTGAAGGTAGTTTCACGATCAATGACTTTCTAATAATAGGCAATACATGTTCCCAAGCTCAGAGGTGTTGAATGAACACATGGATTTTAAGTTTGACACATATGGACTCTTCTAGAAGGCACTGGCCACGTGGAGATTCTAGAACAATGAGAATTTCGCTCCCAATTGACCAACACACTCTTGAATGTTGGGAAGTGCTTTGGAGAGCACCCTTGAATGGAGGTAACTGCATATGCAAAGAAGTTAGTCCCTTGAGAGGCTGCATTGGTGAGATCATAGGTGATATAACATGTACTTCAAATATTGGAAACCTTGCCATGGAAGTCATGGATGATTTGATCTTGTTCTTTGTCTTAGGGCATGTAGCAATTGAAATGATAGGGGATGATATACCCTATTAATTGGTTCTGGGGATGATGTCTAGTTTAACCAGGTGATTGGGAATGGTGCCCAAATTGACCTATAACAATTTCCCCCAAAATCATGAAGTCAGAATAATAATAAAAATATCTTTTGAATGAGATGCTTTATGATGTGATGGGCTGGAGTTGAAGGGAAGTGGCGACCTACATCAATATTATAATAAATTACATCATGATATATCCTCTTGATTACAAATTGTTGAGGGAAGGCATTCCCATGCTCAACACATAAACTATCTAATAACATGTACATAGTTTAGAAAGTCATCTACATTGGAATGTTGCCCAATACAGACATGCCTACATATATAGGCCCATGTTCGAATGACGATCTGTATGTAAGGTCACTATACAGATGATGTGTATAACAATCCTGAAATCATAGCCTAGATGGCTGAAACTAGATCTAGGGTCTTCTTATCTCGTTCACTCGATCGTTCGAGTACAAGGCTAGCCATGCGAATATAAGATTTGCAGTCGAACATGGTAAGACATATTTTGATTACTAGCCAATGATGTGAGCTATTAAAAAACGCGAGAGAACTACCATTGATGTTAATGGCCCTCAAGGTACTGTAGTACATTTCGTGAGGCATGAATAGATGATTTTATTTTGAACACCAAACAAAATCTTTCGGTCAAAAGTCCGGAAGTGAGGATCTTGTCAATGTTGTAACAACCCTTATGGTACTAGAAGATGATGTTTCTAAGTGAACTTCCTAGATGATTATTTGACGTCGACAGGAAGCCACTTTATTGCAAAACAGGAGTTACTGATTTCAGAGACAAAATATGACTTGATATAGCAATGTTCAGGGAAGATTGTTGTGAGAATGAAGGTTAATGAGTATTGCAGAAGGATGAGTGTTACACAACATTTTTTCATTGTCCCTGCAATCCCCATCCTGCACATTGGAGGGTCATTTCTATGATTAAAACTGAAGTGTCATGCCTTGCAAAGACCACCATTGCATCCCTTTGCATGAGATTAATATTCTTTAGGTTGACAATTCCCTAAGCAGAGCCTCAAAAACCCTTGTTTTTGCCTTGGCAGGAGTAGCCAGTTCTACCCTCACACTGATGAGGAAGATTAACAATGGGCCTCACGCCATTTGGTGCTCTATCTTAGTTAGACACTCGCGCTGAGCTTTTTATGGAATGTTTTTTTTAAATAGAGGCAGATATTCCATTCCAACAACTTCGAGGATGATTCATTGGGAGTGGTTGAACTAACTAACCATGGACTCCCTCCTTTGGTTTGTGGTTTCCACCTCTTATGGGAACCTCCTAAAGGATAGGCCTCCCTTCCACCTTTCTAGGGATCCTAAACCTCCTCCTTTTCCTCTATATAAAGAAGCTATCTCTCTTTGCATAAGCTAGTTGAACATGGAGAGTTGAATATACTATAGCTGAATTGTTAGATAGATAGAGCAAGAAGGAACTTTGTTGTGAGAGCTCAAGTCCATGCCTTCATCCTGTACGAATTCCCCGACAAGTATCTGAGACGCGCTTCAGCTGAACCCCGCTGGAGGAGACTACGACGTCAAAGTCTTGGTTGTATCTCTTCCTTCTACTAATACATATGCATAACTTTTGTTCGGTTCCCATTTTGTGTTATTCCATTTGTTTAATGCAATATGCTTAGCCCTCTTTTACTGGCTAGTAGTTATGAGTGAAATTATCTTGTTGTATGTTGTTCTTGTCTATTGATCCTATGTGTAGGTATCCGAGCGTCACCGTAGAAGGATTGTGACTTGTCGAGGTAGGAGCGAGAGGCCACCACCATTACAACTACAACGACAGTGTTGGACTCCAGGTAGGTCTATCTATCGTGTCCTCTTTCATTCAATAATTAGGAATCGACACTCTAGCATGTTTCTTTGTTTCTAGACCAACCTTAGGGCTAGAGGGATCACCTTTGTCCATAGAGGGGATTTACCTGCTTAACAAATTGGCGACTCCACTAGGTATCAGTGTGAGTTTTTCGTTTTAGCTTGTTTGGGTCGACTTCGGTCATTGGCTTGCTTCTTGATTCTTTTTCTGGTTTGCTTGTTTGTTTGACATCCCCTGTTCAGCTCCAGAGTGTCAAGTTCAACCTATGCTCATTGATTTTTATCCTTTTCCCATGGTCAAGTGGCTTGGCGTGCTTTACCTTTGAACAATCACGCCGATTGGAGCATGTTGCTTTTGGAGCACTCACGCCAACCCATGTTTGGCGCTGAATACCGCCTCACAGTCGTGCTTCCTATAGGGTTAGGTTTATCCTCCTTGATGAGTTTTTAGGTCATTTGTGCTTGTCTCTAGGTAATTTTTTGTGTGTAATTGAGACTTTGGGACTATTTTGGCTACTGTAGGCTTGCTTTCTTCAGTTTTTTGTCTATTTTCCTATCGGTGTAGATTAAGGCCTTAGGGTTTCTAAGTGTCTTTTGCACTGAGCCTTCTGGTTGGAAATAAATTCTTGTTATGTGTTGTCAGTCTCATTCTTGGGTCGATTACACTAAGTTTTCCTGATCCTTTTGAGCATTTTTCTGGTTGAACGTCATTTCATTTTTTATTGTTTCTCCTCCTTGTTTCTCCAAGCATAGATTACAATGCTTGTTTTTGGTCATTGTTTAAAACTTTCTTTTGATTTGGAAGATTGCGGCATTAGTTTGAGTGTTTCTTATGATTGTCTGTGTTGGTTGATTCATTCAAATCCATTCCTTACATTCGCATGCTCGAGTTTGTGTTTGTTTTTGTTTTCAAGTAATCAGTCCATTATGTGCTTCTTTTCATTGAAAATCTAAAAAAAATTATTGCATTCTTCCCTTTTGTTCGAAAGTGAAAGCTTCTTTTTCATAACTAGTATTAGATAATATAGGAAATAATTTCATTTTATTTTAATTGCATTAGGTGAATTAGTGGATTTCTTCGCATATTTTCATTTTTTGCTATTGGTTGAAAGATCTCTATTGTTCTCGTATATAACATTCATTGAATTGGAAATTATATTCATTTTCATATAGTTTGCATTTAGGAATTTGAGATCCGAATATGATAGGGCCTTGAAATTGAAACATAAATCCAAGATCAACTTTAAAATTCATTCAATTAACCTAAGGAAGCATTGAAACCTAATGCAAAATTTTAGTGGTCTAGGCTAGAGACGTGTTCTGGCATCTTAAAACCTAGTAGTTGTTGCTCACCATTTGCCTTTATATAGCGCTAGTATGGACTTGTGCTCCCCGTACCATCAAGTATATAAAGGGAGACCCCTCTAGGTTGCAATCCTTTTATCCATAGGAATTTGATTCTTCCGCCTTGTAACCGTGATACAACAAACACAACATTTGAGGAGACTACCTCCATGTACATTAAGTCCTTGGTCATTTCTCTTTCATTTGATTACCAAGGTGTATATGGCAGTTCACGGAAACCTAGTATACCCTCTTGCTTAGAATACCTGAGTAGTCATTTTTGATCTTTTCGTGACTCCTTAAAAAGAGAAGAGATCGTCGAGCACTTGTCCTTTCATGCTCGTTTAAAATTTAAAGTGACTAGAGTCATCTTTTGCCTGTTTCTCGACTCTTAAAATATGAATCAACAAAGTCTAGTTTCAGTGTCATAAAATTAATTACCTACAATCGCACGCCCATTAAAAGTTTTGTTACTCGACCTATTTTTGTTTTCCTTAGATTTTGATTTTGGAGCCTTCAATTGGTTATCTCTTTCCTTTCTGTTTTGAAGCACAGTCACAGTGGAGGAACCACCAGTTTTGTCGTCCTCACTGCCTCCTAGTGGTGATTCTTTTTTAGACATTTCTTTTGAAACCCTTCAGCACACTCGGTCTGCTGAGTTAGCATAGCTTATTCTCCCATCTGTCCAGCCCCTTGCTACTCGATCTCTTCCTAAAGAGTCAGTTCAGTATAATTGGCCTCCTTTAGGTGCTTGGTCTGGCTTTGGGGAAGAAGGAGATTTTCCTCCTCTTACGTCGGGATCCCCATTTATAGTTGCTATTGTACCTCCTAGTCCTTGTAGTCTTTTTGAAGATCTTATGATAGCGTCAGATATGGATTCATCTAGTCCTGTTGACAATGAAGGAATTCCTGCTTCTATAGGAGAATATCAATTAGTTCCTGAAGATTTCCCTCGTGTATCTACTTAGTCTTCTCCGCCATCAGTGTCATTGCCACCTGGATATAGGTCTTTGAGTTAGATTATGTCTGGGGTTGCATCCATTTCACAATCCAGTACATCCATTCCTCCTCAAAGTTATGTCCTCCCTTCATTGGGATTATCACCTTCAACACCTGTTTCATCGGTTACAGTTACGTTCGTTCTAGTCCAACCTATGGTTTGTGTAGCTTCATCTACATCATTTGTTACGACTCAGTCATTTGGATCTTCTCACATTCGCAGGTCGATTTTTCTGAATCCTATGAGGTCTGTCGATCCCGATCCGAGTGGCTCACAGCCTCATGCCGTGGAGGCCCCACCTGCTTCTAGTGTAGTTTCCACTACTCCAGTGATTCTTGGCTGAATTACATTCGAGGAGTACATTTTGGCTATTCAACAACAGAACTCTCTGAGTTCTCAGCCGCCTCCTCTTAATCCTCGTTTCCATCATTATGATGTTGTCGATAACCCCATTTATTCATTCCCACATCATTATGATGTTTACGGTAATCCTATTTATTTTCCACTTATTGATCCTTATCAGGCTGTTTATGATCCTTATCAAACCCTTCCCCATCTTTGACCTACTCTACCTGCGCAACCCTCTGGCTTACAAGGACAACCCTCCGTGGGACAACCTTCAGCTCAGCAGGGCTTTGCCTCTGGTCCATAGGGACAACCTTCCGGTCGACAAGGCCAACCTTCACAAGGTCCACCTTTGGTCCAACAAGGGAAACCCTCCAGTCTGTTTGGTCAACCTCAGAATCAACCAGGACCATCTTATGCTCCTGGGGGGAAAATGCAGCAACCACAGGGACAACCTTTTTCACCTCAACAGCCAAACATTTCGTATGGTCAAAGTTTTGTGCAACAAGGACAACCCTATGGTCCTTCTCCAGGTCAACCTGGTCCATCACCACCATCGGGCCAATCCTTTCCGCAAGGACAAAACGGTGAGCCTCCGTATCCAGTCCAACCCGCTCAGCAGCTGGTTTAACCTGCTCCTCAGCCGGTTCAACCAGCTCAACAGCTGGTTCTACCTGTTTATCTGAATTAGCCAGGTCCACCTGCTCAGCAGCCCGCTCAACCTTCTCAGCAGGTCTTGCTTGTTCAACCACAGGGCATTTATTACCCTCAAGGTCAATATCAGCCAGTATATAATGTGCCCCAAGGTTTTTACCCTCAAATTCAACCTCCATTGGTATATAATCAACCTCAAAGCCATGCTTACATTCCACAAAAAAATCCATACGTTTCCCAACCTGGATCTCAATGGTCTCCTTAGACTCAATATCCTGGTCCTCAACCCCAGTATCAACAGAATTATCCTACTTCTAATCCTTATGGTCCGAACCCTTTGGGGCAGAATATATGGGTCAGAATTCTTCTCAAATTGGATGGAATGTGAACACTGGTCCTTATCAGAGACCTCTAATGACTTTCAATCCTCAATTATAATTTCTTTCCACGTTGGAGTTGCCAAATGTGTCCAAGTTAACGAATGATCCCATTCTTCATAATTCGTTTTGGCCTTCGGTTCCGACCAAGATTCCTGGTGATTGTCCTAAATTTTATGGCAAAGCTGGCGAAGACCCCCAAGCGCATGTTATTACTTACCATCTATGGTGTTCCTCTAACTCTTGGGTTGATGATTCTATTTGACTTCGTCTTTTCCAGCGAACTCTTACTGGTGCCGCTGCAAAGTGGTACATTGAGCTGTCTCATGGCATCTTCAAAGACTTCAATTCTTTAGTCATGGCTTTCCTTACTCATTTTCAGTTACCAATCCACTATGAGACCGGGATGCACCTCCTTACATCATTGAAACAAGACCGAGCTACTCATATTTAATGTTCCCAAATTTAGCATGGAGCTAATTGGGACATTAATTTTTCCTACAGCAGCTAGGAGATGAATAAATGGGAAAGGAGGCCCATGAGCAGGAATAAAATCCCTCATAGTGTGATAGGGAACATCAGAATAGATATATTTTCCACCCTCAAGTGTCAAAAGGGGAAAATGCATGAGGATAAGGTCAAGTTTGACCAAGTCAATAGTGCTGCCATAGAGGGAGTGGTTCACTTGAGAAGACAACGTAGTGTGAATGGAGGGGAGATCATTTGGAGGAGGAAACCCTAATGTGTGGGGCAAAAGGTGAGAAGGCTCACTTATTTTATAAGGAAGAGGATGGCAGCCATTTTGGGGTTAGCTTATGTATTACATTTTCATGTCTGCTTAGACTTTTCTCTCCTAGTTGTTGTTGAAAATGCAACAAGATGATGGAACTTAGTGAAAAGAAGTCGCCTTCACTAAGTGGGCCCGCAGGCTATTTTTGGCGCAAAGTCTATTTTTAGACTATGTCTATTTTTAGACATATGGATCATGGTCTATGAGCTGCAGGATGATATTTATGGATGATTGGTCAAGTTGGTAAAAATAGATGGACCTCTATTTTTAGACATTGGGCGGAATCTATTTTTAGACTGCCAGTCTAAAAATAGATCAGTCAAATATTATTAGCCCTTAATAATATTTGGACTATAAACATTATCTTATCCTCTTGGAGCACTTCAGTTCGAGCTACGGATGTGGCACATGCAGCTGACAGAAGGAATTGCGCTATTCCTAGGGGTTAGTTGAGCTATTGCATGGTTGACTTCAGTTAGAACTCATGTGGCAGAGTTTGGTGGAGTTGATGAGACAGTTGATGGAGTTGTGTTCGGTTTAACTTAGTTGAACTAGTTGTATTTAGTCTAACCGATAAATACACTAGTGATGAGTGGTGTGAATTAATTATTAATTAATTCACTAATTATTAACTCATAAATCAACTAAAGAACACATCAGTTAACTGCAATGCATGGACAGTTCAGTGGAGACTAGTGTTAGAGGTGGGTGAAAGGGTGAGTCTACTATCAGTTGTGACTATAGCTGTGCATGAGATTTGCACACACATTGATTGAGATTGCCAATGAGAATTGCGCAGTACAAGCCAGTGGGATTTGAACTTGGATCTCATCATTATTCATCTTGGATTGCGCAGTAGAGGCAGGCAGACAGGTGGAAGAGATTTGAACTTGTGACTTGTTCATATCTGAGCTAGTTTTGTGTGTAGCATGTGAGATAGTGCTGAGAGATGTGAGGAGATTTGTGCAATGTATTGTTACATGTTATCTATCATTATAATATACAGATAGTTGGGGGTTTTCAGCTGTAAGCTTTCCCCATTACATACTGTGTTATATGTGTGCTTGATTGTGTTTTAATGTGCGCATGCGACTACTTCTATTTCCGCAAATTGATGATCAATTGTAGAAGAGGTTATGTATTATGCATGAAGCTTAAATAGTGTGTAATTAGGATAATCTCGGTGAATAATTCAGCTATTATTCAAATTTCTACATGGTATCAGAGCGAAAATCGATCATCAGATCTATTACAGTGATTACATTTTATTTCGGTAGACAGAGTCTGTAAGCGGGCCAGGTAGCCTCTGGATCCATCCTTTATTTGAAAGGTGATATATCCAGTAAATGCCCCTACAGTCGATCTCTGTGCTAGAAATATATTTTCTCACAGATCAGGAGCTGTTGAGTTTTGAGCTGGTGGAATTCGAATTTGCAGCAGTGTTTTCTTGGTGTCGAAGTCAAAATGTCTTTCAACGGATTGCGATTGGAGTATGCCCTTGAGGGCAGCTCTAATTATGTTGCATGGAAGGACAGGATGGAGGCAGTGTTAGATGACAATGGGCTGAAGGATTTCATAGATGCTGAAGTCCCAAAGCCTGTTGATGCTGCTCAAGTTGAGGCTTGGCAAAAGAAGACAGCAAAATGTCAATGGATTCTGTTGGAGGGCGTGAAGGATCACATAGTATCCAACCTACATGGAAAAGCTCCTCCATACTTGATGTGGAAAGCATTGACAGATTTATTCCAAAGCAAGAGCGACCAGAGGAAGTTGGCGCTCAAGGGTAAACTCAGAAACATAAAGATGGAGAAAGGCGACAGTATACCCAAGTACCTCACGAAGTTCACCCAATGCAGGGATGAACTGGGAAGTGTGGGGGTGACTGTAGATGAAGAGGACTTGGTGGACTTGGCTCTCCTTGGTCTTCCTAAGAGTTGGCATTCCTATCAGGACTCTGTCAATGGTCGGGAGAAACTGCCAGGATGGGAGTGACTTTGGTTGGATCTTATGCAAGAGGAGATAAGGCGGAGTACCAGGGACGGATCTTCATCAAAGGTATCTGATGAAGAAAATTGCGCTTTGGATGCCAAAGAAAAGAAGGGGAAGAGCAAGAAAGATTCTAATTCCGATGCGAAAGGCAAGAAGCAGGACATGTCCAAGGTGAAGTGCTTTCACTGTCACCAACACAGACATTATGCCACAAATTTTCCACAGAAGAAGAAAAATAAGCATGCTGCTGGATCTGCAGTGGGAGAGGCCTTAGCCTCAT